>CM052893.1:678724-711425 GCA_028534135.1 Potos flavus | reverse complement strand
GGACGGGGGCGCAGGGCTCAGTGACCGGAGCCGGGGACAGGGGGGCGGAGGGCGCAGTGGCCGGACCCGGGGACAGGGGGGCGGAGGGCGCAGTGACCGGAGCCGGGGACAGGGGTGGCGCGGGGTCTGGGGCAGGGGGGCGCAGTGACCGGAGCCGGGGACAGGGGTGGCGCGGGGTCTGGGGCAGGGGGGCGCAGTGACCGGAGCCGGGGACAGGGGGCGGAGGGCACAGTGACCGGAGCAGGGGACGGGGGCGCAGGGCTCAGTGACCGGAGCCGGGGACAGGGGTGGTGCGGGGTCTGGGGCAGGGGGGCGCAGTGACCGGAGCGGGGGACAGGGGGGCGCAGGGCGCAGTGACCGGAGCGAGGGGCAGGGGTGGCCCGGGGTCCGGGACGCCCGGGACCGAGGGTCCTGGCCGGAGGTGCCAGAAAGTACGCAGTAACCGGCGCGCCAGGGACAGAAAACTGTGGCCCTGCGCGCTGGGCTACGACCGGCATCCCACAAGCCTGGTGTTAATTGGCCTGCAGAGTGCCCGTCCTTACATTAACTCCGAATCTGGTGTGGATCCTAAACCTTTTTTTTCTCCAAGTTATCATTATTCGTTAGTTGGTTTCCTTCCTTTGAGGTCGAGAGTTTAAAGAAAACCATTGAAGTCCCTGTTTTGCAGTGTGGTCTTCAAGTATTTCTTACCCCGACACTAGGCTAGCCTAATTTAACTAGGTTAATTTGAGTGAATTTCAATTTTGAGAATACTGTTACTTATAATAATAAACAGGCTTTTGCACTGAAAACGCAGCTTCAGTCTCAGAGTTCTCATTTTCTCACATTTATAAACTACAAGACACTCAAGTTTACTACGTAAAAAAAAGAAGAAAAGCAAAGCTAATACGTTGAGCTTCCTCAGACACTTACATCCAGTGTGAAAATTTTCATCAGAGCCTTTCCTGAAAACAAGTTCTGATATCCAGTTGTCTTCATGGTCATGACATTTTCATGGAGATCTGAGCTCGAGATATCCACATTGCACTCCAAAGTCAGAAAACCTGATTTTTGGTAAAGCTGTAGGCCCGCATTGTCCTAACATTTTTGTTTTTTTTTTTAAGATTTTATTTATCTCACAGAGAGAGAGAGAGATCACAAGCAGGCAGAGAGGCAGGCAGAGAGAGAGGGAAGCAGGCTCCCCGCTGAGCAGAGAGCCCGATGCGGGGCTCGATCCCAGGACCGCGGGATCATGACCTGAGCCCAAGGCAGACACTTAACCAACTGAGCCACCTGGGCCCCCCGGTCCTATTTTATAAGGAAAAAGCTGTTGGACACTGGAGGCGCAGAAAGCCTTTCACGACATGGACGTACCCCAGGGCCCATCTGATAGCACATTTCTACCGATGGTGTTTGATCTGAATCATTCCTATTCACAGAAACAGAGTTCGAGGTTACCACGGTCGAGTAACTAGGTCCATCTCGATAACAATGACTGTTTCTTCTTTCTTTGAAACACTCACACTTATGTCCATTTGTGACACTCCCCTGCTTGTCTCTTACTGTTTCACTATCACAAGGGGCAACCTTAAAGCCACGGACCCAAGTACCCTGCCAACCTCAGCTTCAGTGGAAGAAGCGAAGCAAAGGACTCTCTTAAGCAGTTCAGTATGAACATGTGATTTTTCTCTGCCCCAGTATTCGAGCCACTCATTACTGAGAGCTGTTGGATACATACTCAGCCAACTCTGTACAACTTTCAAATCTATGTCAACGACGCTCTGCCTAAAAACAGACTCACGTGCACCTGTCATTTGCAGAAGGGTGTGTTCTGAATAAAATGATTCGGCAAATAGGTGTTAGGTTGTGCAATCCACGAGGATGCTCTTGCTTCAGATAAAGTGAAGAAGCATAAAATGGTTATGCAAATTTTATTTTGCAATTTGAATTTATGCAAATTAAACTTTATGTTTAAAATATTAGCCTCCATCTCAAATATTTTATATCGTCACCCTTGAACATGTTTTACGCAGATCTGATTGCCCCGGATACCGTAGGAAACGAAGATCACCGTGATCTAAGAGTGAGCCTTCGAAGAGGGGCCCTGGGAAGGCAGACAGACAAGAAGTCCTTCAGAGCCCAGACTTGGGGCATCAGAATTAAGAGTCCTGGAGGAGGGGCGCCCGGGGGGCTCAGACACGTGATTTTGGCTCAGGTCACGGTCTCTCCGTCCACAGTATTTGTCCTTTCGTGACCGGTTTATCCCACTCGGCTTGATGTCCTCAGCTTCACCCACCGGGTAGCCGGTGTCAGAATGTGAGGCCAAAGCTGAGAGTGAGAAAAATGCCGGCAAGCGAGGAAAATACGATGTGAGAAGCGCTGAAATATTAAATCTTAACAAAAGTTAATTACCGTGGAAGCACACTGTTGGCTTGAGTCACTTCATCTCGGTGTAAGCGAGGCAGGGCGGAGGAGACGAGCCTCATGGGACCATCCTTTGCAAAGCGAGAACCTTCCTCCGAGGGGGGCTGGGTTGGCAAATGCTGGGGAAGCCACAGGTAACCCACCCGGGTTCCAAGGAGGAGAGACGCGCGCCAGACCCCGTGCGCCGCACCCAGTTTTGCAGAGCAGTGCAATGCCACGTCTTCCTTTGAACTACACGCAAGCGGGGGCCAGCATCTGACTGCTGTTCCCGGCGCAGGTCACGATCTCGGGGTCCTGGGGTCGAGTCCCGCGTTGGACTCCGCGCTCCGCGGGGAGCCTGCTTCTCCCTCTGCCTGCCGCTCCCCCTGCCTGTGCTCCCTCGGTCTCTCTAAAATGAATAAGTAAATAAATAAAACCTTCAAAAACATATATACACACAGGGGAATGGTAGCCAAAAGAGAGGACAGCTTTCTTTCAGTTCCGAGGGGCCACGCCAGAAAGAGCTGGAGGAATTCCATCTGCGGGCTTCGGAATTGGGGAGACTTGCGTTGGGACCCCGGGCCTCTCCCCCAACACCGGGGACCACAGGCAAGGCACTTAGACTTTATTTCCAGACTGTTTCCTTATCTGGTAAGAACCATAATAGCCACTATTCCCAGGGCTGTTGCGAGGTGCCAATTTAAAAAGAAGTAATCACGAAATACTTCTGATGCAGTGATTTATTAATTTATTCATTCAGCAACCCTGGATTGAACTCTCAAGATGGAAGAAATTTGAAAACAATCTTAAAAAAAATTTTTTTGCAACAAATTCGAGGAATGCCTGAGATTTTTGTGTTTATCAAAATATGGTATAAATTAGTGCAGGGAGGACAAAGTGCCCTGCTTTTATGGGATTATTTCAGTAAGGCTTTCCAGCAAGGCCCCACATGCTGCCGGACAGCCGGACCGCCAGGAAAAGCAAGTGGAACCAGCAAGCCGGTGCTGAGACCACAGCCCCACCCCCACCCGCAGGCAGGGGACCCACAGTTCCTTCACCATCCCTAAAAGAGTTTAGAGTAACTAAAATGGAAAAAAAGTCTCTCCCAGTGTTTGCAAGTAACTCAAAATCCAAAAATATTCCCCTGAAAAGTACTCCTAGTGCTTCGTGATTTTATAGTCGCCGAGTGATGGCAAAATGCCATGGCAGAACGTCCTCCGATGGCTGGAGCCTGGTATTTGCCCCCCCCCCCCCGCCCCCACACACCGAGGCCTCTGCCACACGCTCTGCCTTTAAATACATTTTGCAAAAAAGCAGGCAACCCCCACCGGGGCCTCTGAGAGCGCCCCACGCGTGTCCTCTGATGATCGACCTGAAGCTGCTGGAAGAAAGCTCTGGCCGCGGGTAGAGAGGGGAGGGCACGGGCCCCGACACGCACACCCATGCCCGCGTGGCAATGAACTTGCTTTGTCTGGCCACGAGCTCAGGAGGCTTTCACCCTCTGCCGCTGAGATCTGAGTCGTTGGTACATGTCTATCACTCCCAGTGCCCGCGTGCCAAAGGTTAGAAACTCCGAACCCACTTTGTTAGTACTTAGTGACATCCCCGAGCTCCTCTCCGGGCTCAGCTGCTGCCGGCGGGGGGCAGGGGGTAATTCTGCTCATATTTCTTTCAAGGAGAGAGCGGTTTCGGGGCGCCTGGGGGCCCCAGTCGGTGAAGCGTCTGCCTTGGGCTCAGGTATGATCCTGGGGTCCTGGGATCGAGTCCCGCGTGGGGCTCCTCCCTCTCCCTCTGCCTTTAATAAAGAAATAAAATCTTAAAAACAAACAAAGGAGAGAGTGGTTTCTAATCGGCAGGCAGGGGTGGTGGAGTGGGGGGGGGATGCCTCGCGGGCTCGCCGTGGACCCACACGCAGGCAGGCTCACACGTGCAGACAGAAGCCCGCGTGTCTGGACCGCCCAGCTCAGGAGCCTTTCCAGAACCTCCCGGCGGCGAGCCCACGAAACCGAAAGCCGAGGGGCCGGAGCTCTTCCGCTGTTTGTCAGGCACCTGACCGCGCGGGGAGACGAAAACAACATCCGAGCCCTTTGTTTTCTGTTTCAAGTTTTTAAACAGGAAGAACAGGAACAGGAAGAAAGAACAGGAGGAAAAAAGGCTCCCTTGGCAAGAGGATCACCCAGCAGGGCCTGGGGCACCTCCCTCATCCCAAGGCTCCCTGGAGGAGGGGTGGGCCCCATCCGGGTCCTCGGGAGCCCCGCAGAGCCCTGGGGGGCCGTTGGGGTGCACCGGGCCCCGCCGGGCCGGCAGAGGGGCCCGTCTTGGCCAACAGGCCTCCCATGTCATCGTTTTAGTGGCCTTTGTGTCCCTGGCCTGGGAGAGGCCAACAAAGATCCGTCGGGTGGATAAGAAACAAACTCACGCGGGAGGAGTGAGAAGAGGAGAGGAGGCAAAGGTGCCGCCCTGGGAGGCTGGGCCCTGCTTCGAGGACACAGACGTCCCTGCTCAGCGAGGGGCGGGACCGTGAGCGTCTGCCCAAGTCACTGCCCAGCGGCGTGGCCCCCGCGGCCTCGCCTGGGGAGGGGTGACGGAGAGCTGGCGGAGGGCAGGGCAGCCCTGAGAAGCGCTCGGGTTGGAGGCAGGCCAGGCCTTCACAGAGATACACCGGGGGCGGGGACACCGAGCAGGGACCGCAGGGACCGCGGGAGCCGCCCACCCCGGCACCTGCCCGCCGACCCCATGCGGGAGGGACACACGCGGGGCCTTGGAGCGGTGCCAGGGACCGGGAGGCCCGCCGGCCATGGCTCAAGCCCCGCCTGGGTCCCAAAGGGACGGGCAGGGCTTCAGAGACGCTTCCGTGGATCCCCGAGGCCCACGACGCGTGGATCTGTGCCCGCGATCGGCCGGCCGGGCTGCAGAGCTGGCCGCGGGGGAGGGGAGGCCTCGCTCCGACCTCACTTCCTGGGGTGCAAGGTCGCCGCAGGCCCTGCACGTGAGCAGGAAGTGGGCGGCCCGCCGCTCTGCCCCGCGGTTGATGAAAGAAGAAACGGACAAGTCATAACCCCTGCGGTTTGGTCTGTGTTGCGAGATGGAAACCAGGAGGCTTCTCTTGGGGGAGGCTGGGGTGCCAACCTCGGGGCCCCGGGCGCGGCTGCTGGAGGCCGGGGGCGGCCGACCTCTGTCCTGTGTCCAGGCCCGGAAACGTGCCCCCGAATGTCACCGTGTTGTCACAATGGGCCCGTCAGAACAGTTTACAAGAACGGTATTTTTTTAAACTCAAAGGCAGTTTGGTTCCTCTAAAAACCAGCGGCCCTTCCCGGAGCTTGACGCGAGCGAGAAGCAGCTGGAGTCGGTGGGTGCGGCCAGCAGGGGACACATCGACGCCCTTGGGTGGGGTCACAAGGCGTCCCAGCGGGCAGAGCCCACCTGGCCTTCTACGTCTGTGGATCTGGTGGGTCTCGAAACCGTGTGGGCCATCAGACATGGTCGGGAGTCCCCACCTGGCTCAGCGAGCGCTCACTGCCAGGAAGTTCCACCAGCAGGCGGGCCGGGAAGCCGCGGGAAGGGGCCAGAGTTTCAGCGGGGATCTGCCGGTCAAGGACAGAAGTAGGGACGCCTGGGGACCTGGGGCATCGTGGCGCAGCTGCAGGAGGACGCAGCCTCTGCCATTCCCACCGGAGGTCCCGTGAGGCGCGGGCTTCCAAGGCTTCGGGGACCATCGGGGGCGAGGGAGCCAGCCCCCCCGCAGCTCTCGGCCACCGGCCACCTGTCTGAGCGGGACTGGGAGCGCACAGCTCATCGTCCGCCAACGCCGCTCCTCCCAGTGTCCCCTTGTTCCAGAAGATGAGACCCCATCGACCACATTGCCAAGTGCACCCCAACGCTGCCCCTGCTGGTGCCGCCGTGTCCCCAGCGCCCCAGGAGCGCTGGCCCGGGGGGGGGGGGGCCGCCAGAGTGACCATCAGAAGCATTTGGATCATCATTAGCATTTGGGGTTTAAAATAAAGACGCAGTTCCTGGGGCGGGGAGGCCGCCAGGAAGTCCCAGCAGGGGGGGCTCCAGAGGCCACATGGGGAGCTCCCGCGAGGGCCGGCCGCCTCCGCCCAGCTGCCTGGGTGTGTCCCGGAAGCCGGTCCCCCGGTTTGGCGGGCCCGGCTCTGTTTGGCTCCTGAGAACAAGGACACCTGTTGGGGGGGCGCTGGGGGGCTGCGTGTGATCGCTCACGGCCCTGTGTCCTCCCCGGAGGATGCCGCCCTGTTCACGGGGGGAGGGCAACGTTGTCACGCAGGGGAGGGGAGGGCGTCTGCAGAGACCCCCAGTCCCCAGCCTTCGGCCGCGGCCGGGGGGACCTCCTGGCGGAGCCGGGGAGCGAGTCCCCTGTCCAGCCCAGAGAGGAGCAGGTGTTTCTGCCTCCAGGCCCTGCTGTCCCCCCGGGGCCCCCCGCCCGGGCTGCACTTGCCTTGGGAGGGCACCCTGACAAGCAGTTTCTGCTGCATTTGGGAAAAGGCCCCTTCCCAGGGGCAGGACCCACCCTGCAAATTAAAGGGTTCACGTCAGAGGCACTCATAATAATGCCAGATGTTGTTGCCAGCAAGACAATACCATACAGCCGGCACCTCCCTGAGGGACGGCACGGCGAGCCCTCGGCCCGGTCCCGGCGCCCTGAGCCTGCGGTGAGCCCACAGCCCTCAGGACACCGGGGAGGGGGATCGCGGGGTCTCACGGGTCGATGTGGACAAAGGTCCGCTCATTCAGGCCAGTGTCTTTGAGGCACTGGGGGACAGCTGGGCCATGGCCGAGCAGAAGAGACCAACATGGCAGCGGGCCACAGCGTGGGGACATTCCAACGGGACCCAGCAGGCTGGGGGGAGGCCGGTCCCTGCAAGCAGGCCCCCCCGGCTGCCTGAACCTCCCTCTTGTGCAAAATAGAGAGAAAACAAAGCAAAACAAAACAGCTCCGGGGGAGGCAGGAGGCCTGGAGCAAGGCAGCTCAGGCTGGATCTCAGTGCTCATCCCTCTCCCAGAGCCCTGGCCTGGCTGTCCATGGTGCCTTGGGCAGAATTCGGGGCATCGGGGCAGACTTCTAGCATAACAGCACCCAGAAGGGGGGCCCTCAGACTGCCCACCCCTCTGCCCTACACTGGCCTCGTCCCCCTCCCCGCCCCTCTGCGCACTCAGCTCCAGCCACTCCAGCATCCTTGCTCCCGGCTTCTACCCCAGGGCCTTTGCACGTGCTGCCCTCTCTGCTAGAACACTTCCCGGACACTCTGTGGCTCTCTCCTTCTCTTCGTCGGGTCTTGCCCCCACGTCACCATCTCGGTGAGGCCTTTCTTAACCAGTCTGTTGAAAAACACAACTCACCACCAACCCCACACTTCCTTTCCTTTCCTCCGTGGCACTTTGCATCAGACACATATATGTAGCTCCTTTCACCTTCCTCAGCTGTCTGGGACTAGAAGAGCTCCCACGGGGGCAGGTGGGCTGTCTGCTTTCCCACCCCTAGAGCACTGCCACGGGGCATAGCAGGGGCTCCCTAAATTCTAGGGGAAAGAATGGCTGTAGAGACTCGGCTTGGTAGAGGAAGGCACAGACTGGCCGTTCCTTCACAGGGACGGAGGCGGCAGTGGGGTCATCGGATGCCCCGTGAATGGGAGCGTGGCGATGGGAGCACCCCCACTGGCCGCCAAACCCCCACTGGCAGCCAAGCCCCTGCGCGGGCCGGTTACCTCCTTCCTCAAGGGCCGAGCACCTTCTCCAGGTGACCTCCGGAGACGAGCACCCGAGACTCTCTGCGTTCTGGCAGAACCTGCCTCCTGGAAGCTTCATTTAACTTTTTAGAAAAATTTCTAAGCATCACGCCTGTCAGAAACCGTCTGACTTTGCTCTGTCCCCACCTGTCAGACGTGGTTGGCGGAGGGGGGGGGGGACAGGTCTCCCCGTGGGAGGCCGGGAGAGGAACCCAGGCGGGGCCCTGGGTGTGCATCCCTTCTGGGGTCCGGGAGCTCGGTGCAGGAGTCCGGGTGTCCAGGCGCACGGTGCCCCATGCGGCCACGACAGGTGTGTGCCCCCCGCAGCCCCCCAGGAAGGTGGGCTCAGCACCTGCCCCAGCTGGCTGGGTCCCCTGCAAGGACGAGACGGGGCACCGTGGGTGCCAGAGGGGCGCAGGGTGGCCCAGGGGACAGACCTTGTCCTCTGAAGCCTCGATTTCCTTAATCAGTACAATAGAAATGCGCTTCTCCCGCCCATGTTGGCCGCAGCACGAATCCCAGCAGCCACCCTTCACGATGTGGCCACGGACACGTGAGCGGCCGAACGAGACGTGATTCACCGCATGTCTCCGGCGGAACATTCTGAGCCTTACAGGACACCGCGACACCCGGTACCCCGTAGACGGGCCTGGAGGGCGTTATGCCAAGCGCAGGAAGCCACCACAAGAAGACGAATGCGTCATTCCTCTTCTCCGAGGTCCCTAAAATAGCCAAATTCATAGAAACAGAAAGTAGACTGGTGGGCGCCTGGAGCGGGGGGATGCGAACCAGGAGTCTGCGTCTGAGAAGGTGGAACGTTCTGCCGATGGGCGCGAATATTCGAACGTGCAGAACGCCTCCGAACTGGGCACCATACTTTTGTGTATATTTTACCACCATACAATAATTTTTTAACTTCTAAATTCAGCTGCTTGGGTGAATATGTGTGTGGGTGCATTCCGGCTGCAGAATCCCTCGGCTGGGGCGCGGTGAGGCACTTACGTGGAGGGAGGCATATGGCGTAGTGGGCAAGATCGCACGTGCTGGAGACGCAGTTCCCGCGTGGAGATTCCGGATTCTCATCGGGCAGCCATGCAACCTTTGGAAAGTTGGTGCCTCCAGTGACACACAGCAAATCCTCTCGCTCTTGGGAACAGCTGCAGAGTGGGCGGAAAAATGCGCCGGGCTCCACAGGGAAAGCCGCTCCCCGCCAGGGGCTAGGGGCCGCGGTCTACCAAAGTCAGCCTGTCCACGACCTGACATTTCCCACCTCGTGACTCAGCCGGAGTGATGGGGTTGTCCGCGGAGCAGTGCCAGTGGCCGCCGCCCACTCCCCACTGGCCACCCTTACGGCGAGTCTCGGCAGACCAGGACCACTGCGCCCAGTGCTCCACACTCCACAGGGAATCACAAGAGGGCTTTAAGCAGAGGAGTGACCCAGATGATTATTTTTTTATTCAAGAGACCCAGAAGAGTCCCCCCCAAATCCTGGAAAAGAACAGAGGCGGAGGACTCACGCTTTCTGATTTCCAAACTTACTCTCTGTAGAGAGAGTATGTACTCTATCAGGAAGGTGAGAATACAACCCACAGAATGGGAAAAAGTTTTCCAAACCAAGTATTTATTAACAGACTTGTCTTAAAAATACACAAAGAACTCTTACAATTCAATAAGATAATTAACCTAATTTCGAAATGGGCAAAAGATCTGAACAGACGTTTCTCCAAAGAAGATGTACCAAGGGCCAACGGGCATATGGGAAAATACAACATTAGCATCCGGAAAACGCGAATCAAAACCACACCGCTTCATACCTACTAAGTAGAGAGGAAAGAAAGAAGGAAAGGAAGGAAGGGAGGGAGGGAGGGGAAGGGGAGGAGAGGAGAGGGGAGGAGGGAGGAAGGAAGGGGCGGAGACTGAGAAACGCCTAGTGTGGACAGGGATGTGGCGAAAACGGCCCCCTCGAGCCGTGCGGAGAGGGTTGTACAATGGCGCAGGCTAACCTTGTCTGCGAAGCTCACAGCAGCGTTCCTCACAACCGCCAAAGGCAGAAACAAGTCCTTCGGCGGAAACCAAGAGCCAGACGCTTAATGACGGAGGCGCCCGCGTGCCCCAGCTGTTGCGCGTGTTGCAGCTGTTCTCCAGCGGGACCGAGCAGGGAGAGCAGGAGGGTAAGAGGACAGTAAGGAGGCTGGGGGGGTGGGGGTCATTCAGGGCGGAAAGCACAAAGGTCAGGGTCCAGGCCGTGGCGGCGAGGGAGCAGGACGGGAGGTGGGGCCCGAGGACGGAGCCCTGACCGAGCCCGTCCACCTGCGGGGGTGGGGCTCAGGCTCACTGAGTACCACGTGCACGGAGTACCTCCTTTATTTCTTCTTCCCCACAGCGCTGTAAGAAGGGCACAGGTTTTATGCCACGAGACTGGGGCTCGGAGGGGTTCCGGGTTCCGTCTCACATCTAGGGTTCCCTCCTGCCCTCTCACGGGTCTCGGGATGTCTGCTGGGGGCTGGAGGGCGGGTGTGGGACCTGGTGGGGTTGGAGGGTGGCTGTGGGAGGGAGGTGTGGAGGGCGGGTGTGGGACGGGGTGGGGAGAGGCTGGAGGGTGGGCGTGGGACGGGGCGGGAGTACTGGGGGGCGGGCGTGGGATAGTAGGGGGGGAGGCTGGAGGGTGGATATGGGACTGTAGGGGGGAGGCTGGAGGACAGGTGTGGGAGGCAGGTGCAGCCAAAGCCCAGAGGGGCTGCATTCAAACACATAAAAACCCAAGTGGCCAAAGATACAGGAAGCGATCCCCTAAAAAGAAGTTCCCTGAGGAAAGCCCTCTTGTGGCTCCGTAGGCCTCCCTCCCCACACCCTCCCAGCGGGGTGCTGGGCTCTGGGGGAGCCATGTCCAGGGGGTGTCGGCCAGCCCCCCGCTCCCCTAGGGACCCCCAACCCGCACAGGTGTCCCTCTGCCCCCTGCCTGTCCAGGGAGCACACGGTGGGCCGGACTGTGGAGACGCGGGAACCCAGCAGGCCTCGTCTGGGGGTGCAGGGCGTGGGGAGGATGGGCCAACAGGGCAGGTGCAGTCGGGCTGGGGCGCAGGGGAGCGTGGGAGGGAGGGGGGACCCGCCTGCATCAAGGCCCTGGGATCCCGCAGGCCGGGGTTGGCGGGGGGGGGGCACTGGGGGGGCAGGGCAGGCAAGAACCAATAAAGTTTTATCGGAACACCATCCCGCCTGCCTTGGGTGTGTGCGCCGCTCCCCCCTGCCGTGCTCGAGTCTGTGTCCCTGACCCCTGCGGACCGTGGACAGCCATTCACGCCCGAGCAAGAACGAGAGCACCAGGCCTCGCTGGCCGCGGGGACCGAGGCGGCGGCCGGACTGCAGCTGTGGCCGACCTCGGTGGGGCCGGCGCCAACCCGAGCCCCGGTGGTCAGGGCCGGGGGGCTCCGCTGTGCCCCAAGAGCAGCTAGCGGCCTCCGATTCGCACTGGCCGCCTGAGGCACTGGGTTGAGGAGTCTGAGGATGTCATTCGGCTCGGCAGGAAAGGTGTGGAGAAGGGCGGGAGGAGGTGGAGACAGGAGGACCCCATATTTTCCCCGCTAATTAAAAGGTCTCTTTCCAGTGAGTTGAAAACAGATCAAGCTTGACTGCTGGAATTTCTTCTTGGCTGAAAACTAAAAGACGTCATCTTGGGATTTGCTCACATCTGAAAATTCTGAGCAATTCCTTTGTTCCCCCTGCTAATGACCGGCCCCCGGAGGCCTGTCCGGGCATCTGTCCAGACACAAGCCCCCGCCGGCGCGGCCACCCTGCATCCCGAAGGAGGAAGTGTCTTTGTGCTCCGAGGGCTGCCGGGCCCACGCGGAGTCCCCTGGGGGTCCTGGGTGCAGCCGGCAGCGAGCCTGGGCCTTGGCTCCTCCAGAGGGAGGGCCCGGCTGCCCAGGGACGGGGACGCGGCGAGGGTCCCCTCCGTGGGTGGGTCTGCAGAGCTTCCCGGGGCGAGCACGGAGCCGGGGATCCCTGTGCCTGCCTGTGGCCGCCCAGAAACACGCCACGGGGAGCATCTCGGAGCCCCTGGGGGGCAGTGCTCAGGGGACAGAAGGAGCCGTGGTGGCCCGGGATTCCCCGTGAACCTGTGGAGTGGGAAGGGGTCCCCAGAAGCCGAACGGGGGTGATCCCCTTTCCGGGAGGTGCAGGCTTGAAGTCAGATTCATTTAGCTTAGGAAATGGTGTTTGCTGCTTTCACATTTCAGCATCCCAGCGGTTCTGTGGTTAGGCGAGTAATAGAGACCCTGACTTTGACCCCAAAAAAGGCGATTCCTTGGAAAGAGGATGCACAGCAGCAAAGACCTAAAAGTAGCGCAGTGTCCTGGCATTGGGGCCCCAGCAAGGGTCCAGCCGAGCCCTGGCCGCTGGGCTCTGCTGCATTCCCCCCACCCCTGGCGGGGGCACCATCCCAGCAGAGCCCTTGCCACCTGCCGAGCCCAGAGCAGACAAGTCTACCTGGGCTGTTTAATCGTCTCGACCCCCTCGCGAGGTGGGCATGACGGTCGTCCTCACCCCACCCCCGCCTGGCGTGCAGATGTGGGAGCAAGGCACAGAGAGGTCGAGTAACTCACCAGAGGTCACACAGCCAGGACCTGGAGTCAGGAGCGTCTCCACCGCTCTCCTGTGCTGCCTCCGTGGGGAACTGGGCGGCCAGCCCGCGTGTGTCCCCGCCCCCAACACCTGACAAGTCACGAGGGAGGACGGGCTGCCGGCACACACCTGTGCACCTTCCAGTCGCCGCGGTAACCCGTTTCATAGCCCCCGAGGAAACCGAGCCCCAGCACGTCAGTGACAGGCCTGGGGCCTCCGCCTGGGGCCACGGCAGCCGCTGGGGGCGGCGCGAGGATGGTCTCCTGCTCACCTCGGCCTGAGGGGTCGGGGAGGGGGGCTGCAGGCCCCCCGTTGGTGCCAGGGCACCCAAGTCGCGCAAGCACCAACTTCATGCAAAGCCTTTCTGATCAAGTCCTATGTCCCACTTCTTCGGGTCCTGGCCCTCGAAGTCACCAGAGGTGGGGCGTGGAGTGCAGTCAAGGTCTCCCCGGCCGCCTGGCACCCCAGGACGGTAAACCACCTGCGGAGCCGCCGGAGCCGCCGCCCACTTCCTGCCCGGGGTCTGGGTCGGGGTGGAGGCCGGCGGCGCGCAGCCTCCGGAAGAGGGCAGGGCAGGGCTGCGGCCGGGCGGACGGCGGAGAAGCTGTGCGTGGCCTGGGGGACAGTGCAGGGGCAGCGCGGGGCCGGCCGGGGCCCCTTCCCCTCTGTCCCTGGAGGAGGCCGGGGGCCAAGGGGCCGCAGAGAGAGGCCTGTGGGGCCGGGGAGAAGAGGCTCCTTGGGGTCGGAGGCCAGGACTGGCTGTCCCACCCGGAGAAGGGAAGGGGAAGGAGTGCGGTTCTTCCAAACCGCAAGAAAGGAACGAGCTCCAGCAGGGGACGTGCGTTCCACCCGCTGGCCCTTCCTGGGGGTAAGGGGGCCGAGCGCTCGAAGGTGGGGGTGACCTCGTGGGCCCCAAACCGAGAAGGCACGGCCGCCGTGGCCCAGGAGAGCTGCGTGCCCCCCAGACGAGGCCCTGAGCCCTGGGGCTGTTACTGGGCAGGAGCAGGAGGGGGGTTGCGCCGGGGGACCCCCGAGGGGCTTGCCAGCTCCACACCCCGAGCCCCCTGAGACAGGAGGGGAGGTGGCAGGTTGGGGTTCCCAGGGGCCGCTGCCACCACTGCCCCCCTCCCCCCGCCCGGGCCCTGTCCCCTCCCCCACGCACCAGGAAGAAGGCAGGTCGCCCGCTGGGGCTGCCTGGGGACCCGCGGGGGGGTGCATGGGCATTTCTGGGCCAGGAACAGACCCAAGCCCTTTCTTCTCCCATCTTCCCGTCCTGTGCCCCGCTGCCTGCCCCAAGCCCTCGGGCATTCTGCCGGGTCCCCAGGGGATCGCACACCTCGTGCTCGGTGTGGCCTGGGCCGGGGGTTCCGACCCGGGAAACTGCTCGCTGCGGGCCCCGGAGCCCCTCCCCGGACCGCGAGCTCCCCCCAACCCCCGCGGGACGCCGGTAACTACGGCAACTCGGAGCCGGAGCCGAGGTGAGCCAGGGGTTGCTTTGTGTCCTCCCTGAAATCCTAGCCCCCTGTACCCCGGAACGTGACCTCTATTTGGAGACTGGGTCTGTGAAGCAAACAGCAAACAGCAAACTGGTCTCTCGGCCCCCGGCTCCTGATCCAGGCGGGGCTCCCGGAACCCTCACCATTTCCTGGGGGACAGGACGGTGTCCTGTTCTACGGAGGCGACTCTGGATGGGCTCCCAGGTGGAGGTGGTCACGGGGGAGACCAAGTCATGATTAGGAGAGGGGCTGGAAATGGACGTAGTGACCGGTCACGTCTACACGACGGGACCCCATAAAATCCCAACAGTAGGGGGTTCGGAGAGCTTCTGGGGGTGCGGGGAGAGCGGTGCGCCCCCGCCAGGGCCCGGAGCTCACGCGGAGCTCGCCCCACACGCCCCTTCCTCCGGCTGTCCGTCTCCTCCTGTAACAGACGGGGCAGGCAAGTCAGTGCCCCCCTGCGCGCCCCGAGCCGCTCCAGCAAACTGACCCCCCCTCCCCCGAGGAAGGGGGCGTGGGAACCTTCCCGATCTGTGGGTCTGACGTGGGGGCCGTCTCGCGGGACTGAGCCCTGGACGGCGTGGTGCCCGGGTCGCCAGCGTCAGAACTGAGTTCAGTCGTGGGGGGGACGCACAGCAGGTGTCGCAGAATCGCTCGCTGGCGGGAAAGCCCCACGCCGTTGGGGACCAGAGGCGTCAGAAGTGAGCTGCTGGGCGTGAGCGGGGAAGGAGCACGGCAGGGAGCTGAGCTGCCGTCTTCCCTTCTAGACCATCTCCAAGAGGTGGTCCAGGGGCGGGCGGCGAGGTCATTGGGGCGGGCCGGGCCCCATAGCACTTGTCCTCGTGGGAAGGGGGTTGGGGCGCAGACGCGGAGGGAGGGAAGACCGGGAAGACGCAGAGGGAAGACGGCCATCGGTAGGAGCCAACCTGCCCTCCCAGCCTTCATCTTGGCCTTCAGCCTCCCGACTGAGAGGTGGTACCTTTCTGTGGGTTCAGACACCCCGTCGGGGGCATTTCGTTACGCAGACCCGGCTGACGAAGCCAGGGCCCCTGCGGGCTCTGCCCTCTCTGTCTGGGGACCCCCCGTCCCTCCGTTTACTCGGGGGGCCCCACAAGGACACGTTGCTGGGGAACCCCGGGACGCCCTGGGCTTCTCGGATCCCTTCACTCCTGTCTGAGTATCAGGCTCGTGTTGGCTCGGGACAGTCACTGGTGCCCCCCAAGGGGGGACCCCGCCCCGGCCTGGCCTCCGGGTGGGGGTGCGCCTGCTGTCACACCGGCCTCGCTGGGGCATTTGGGGCCCGGCTGCCAAAAGCCCCCTGGGAGGCCGGAGTGAGACTGTCGGGTCGCGTAGCCGGAGGACAGAAGTCGGGCATAAACAGAGCAGCATGAAGATTGGCGTCCGTGTGTGCGGAGCTCGCCCGTGCCCCCCACGTGTGTTCGCGGCACCCGCACAGTGGCTCGCGTGCAGCACGGGCGGGGACCCCCGCCCCAGTCCGAGCTCAGAGGAAGGGGGTCACGGGCAGGCTGGGAGGCAGTCCGCACGGCGGTGGGCTCTTGCAGACTGGGGGTCAGGAGCTCCCGCTGCCCGGCCAGCGGTCAGCTAGCCACTGCTGGGTGACCTGGGGCAACTCCTGCTACTTCCTCTGCAAGGGGGGGTCCGCAGCACCCCCAAGCCTGCGGCTGGCCCCTCCCGCGGGCACAGCAGGAAAGAGGGGATAGACACCGGCGGCCAGAGCGACCTGCGGCCAGCGGGCAGCCCGCACACTGGGCCTGGGCTGCGGGCAAGGACAGGCTGGAGGGGACTGAGAGGCTCGCGTCCGGCCCTGTCACCCTGACGAGGGCGGCGGTCTTCCCACCCGCCTCTTCCTCTCCGAGCTGCCCCGGCCCGTCACACGGAGGCTCCTACTCAAGCCGTCTCAGCGGGACGCGAGACGAGAGGGACGGAATGGACAGTCATCAGCCTGGTCTTTACTGGGGTTCCAGGGCCCGGACAGCTGGGAGAGTGCCCCTCTGCACTGGGGACTGGGGGGCACCCAGGAGGGCCGTGAAGCCTGCGGCCCCCTCCCCGGGGCAGACCCCATGCTGGGGTGGCCTCTCGGGGGAGCCCTGAGCTGTGGGGCCCAGACCCGGCTTCAAGCCCTGCTCCACCCCCGGCTGGGGTCCGACCAGGCTACCGTGACCCGCTGGAGACCAGTCTCTCATGAAGGGTGCTGCCCGGCACCGGGAGGGTGGTCCGCTGCTGGCTAACCTGGGCGGGGCTTGGCTCGGGCTCCGGAGCCACAGTCAAGGTCATCTTGTTGGCCCCTCCAGCCAGTGACCGAGGGAGGCAAGGTTGGAGAGCCTGGGTCCGACACTGCACAGGGGAGGGTGACCCCCCAGCACCCTGGCAGGAATGGGCCCCCCCCCGGTGGCCTCGGTGGCCACCCAGCGGAGAGGCGCCCACTGAAATCAACGCACCCGAAGAGACCCGGGGGGGCAGCAAGCAAACCCAACCAAGCTCTCCCAGGCACCTGCCCCAGCCCACCCGGCACTCCCTGCCCCTGCTGGGGGTCAGGACACTGTCCTTCAACATCCGGGGGTGGGGGACACAATTCCCCGTCTCCCCGCGCGCCTCGTCCCCCCCACTGGCCTGCAGCTCCCTGGTCACGTGCTCAGGCGGGATTCGCTCCCGCAGCCTGCCCCCAAGCACAGCGACACCGCGGCCTCGGAAGCCGGGCACCCCGACCCTCCTCCTCGTGGCCCTCCTGCCCCCAAGTCCTCCCCCGTCCTGGCCTCTCAGTCCGCATGTGCCATTTGCTGGTGACTTCCCCCGAGTGGGGTACCCAGGGCCCAGCACCGCCCCTGGGAGGGGTCCGGTCAGCTGGGCCCAGGACCACTCCACACACGCCCTGGACACGCCTCGAGGTCCCGTCAGCTCTCCCGGACTCAGTGCCGACGGTGCAAAGAGGCGGGCTGCACGTGCCATCTCCATCACCTCCACCGTGCACACCTCAGCCTCAGTTTCCTGAACTGTCAAACGGGGAGAGTGTAGAACGGGCCCAGCGCCAGCCGCGGCAGACAGAGGAGCGACGAGAACGCCTGGTGGCCGCCAGGGGGCCCCCGAGCGCCGCCGCCCGGCAAGCGGGGGAGGGGGGACGGTCCCTCGCTGCCCCTGCAGCCCCTTTCCCACGCCTCACCTGAAGCGCATCCAAACCTCAGGTGCTGTGGCCGGTGAGCGGGCGTGGGGACGGTGACAGAGCCAAGGTCAGCTCCCCCCCAACAGTCTCTTGGCCTCAGGCGTCTCACGCTGGTCCTCACTGTCCCCCCTTGTCCCCGCTACCTGCACGGGGCACCCGCGAGCCCGAGAGCTCCCGGGATGGGGTCCCCTCTGCGGAGGACAGGCTGGCAGAGGCGGGAAAGTAAAAGGGTCTGGGGAATGACACACGGGACACAGAAGCAGATATTTCAACGTCACGTCTTCCTCTTGGCAATGGAATGGGGCAAAACCTCTTTCTGGTCAGGGTGGGGAAGGGCACAAATGCCTACACAATGCCCCTTCCTCTTGTGGGGGATGAAACCGAAGGTCGGCATTTCAATCCGGCTTAGAGAAAAAGTCCCGTTTCCAAAGTGCCCGCCAGGACTTTGGCAGCCGAGGGAAAATCATCAGGAGGACGTATCCCTGACGCTGAATTTTACATGTCAAGTTGTCTCGGCCATGGGGTGCCCAGATATTTGGTCGAATAGCATTCTGGTTGCCTCTGTGAGGGGGTTTCTGCAGGAGATTAACATTTAAATCAGCAGACTGAGTAAAGTAGATTGCCTTCCCCAAATGGGTGGGCATCGCCCAATCAGTTGAAGGCCCGAACAGAACAAAAAGGCTGAGGCCCCCAGAGGAAGAGGGGAAATCCTCCTGCTTGACTGTTTCTGATCTGGGACATTAGCCTTTTCCATCTTCAGACTTGAACTGAAATGTCAGCCCTTCTTGGGTCCTAAGCCTGCTGGCCTTTTAGGTCAGAACTGTATCATCAGGCCTCTGGGTCTCCAGCAGATCCTGGGACTCGACAGCCTCTGTAATCACATGAGCACGTAATCACATGATATATCTCCATATGATACTCCTTATATGTGTATATCACACGTCCAATTGCTTCTATTTCTCTGGAGAAGCCTAAGGCAGGATCCTAATCAAAAGAGCAACATTACGGCATCCTTACTCTCTTCCCCCGACTGGCAGAGACAAGTCCTTCGGGCGTATGGAGGAAGATGGGACATGTGCAAATGTGTTGAGCCAACATAGCCTCTTTGGAGTCCGTCCTCGCAAACACCTGCACGCAGTGGAAGTGTCTCGTGCACATAAAGAGGTTCATGAGGACATTGTGGCTTCCTCCTCCTCGCAGCCACCGTCCCCCTAGTAAGGGGCTGCACCGCCTGGTCAATCAGAGCAGCCTGCTGGCCACAACGATTGGCTCAGGGTTGGGCACATGGCCAAGCCAGGTCAATTAGCCTAAATGAGGTTTTATTCAGAATTTTTGCAGGAACTTTTTTTTTTTTTAAAGGAGCTTGCTTTTTCTTCTGAGGCGGCTTCTGGCAGCCACCTTGTCACCATGAGGGAGATGGCCAGCCTGAGAATCCAAAGCACAGAATAAAGTCTTCGAGCCACTTATGCCCCAAGCCTGAGACTTCCCTTGGTCTTTCACTGGCATAAGCAACATTTCTCTGGTTTGATTCAGTAAGTTTAATGTGTGTTCCTATAATCCTGATTCCACCGGGCTGCACTGCTCTAATAGCGGGATGCAAGCTCATCCAAAGGCCGTCAACAGTAAGTTGATGAAGTAAGTATCCAGGATCCTAATAACAAAATGTTTCACGACAATTAAACAAGAGGATGTGGATCTATATTTGCACATGTAGAAACTAGTCCACGCTCTAGTATTTTTTAAAAGGTACTAAAGCAGCAACAGAATATGATCTGGGAGAGTATGTAGCAAGTACCTTACCAACGGTCACCCCTGGGGTGTAGAACTATAATTAAAAAAATATATATATAATAAAAAATATATATGTAAATATGTATATATGTAGTTGTCTTATCCTTCAACGCTAACTCGTTACTTTTCTGATCAGAATAAGAATTATTTTCATTCTGGAAAAAAGGACTATTTGACAATCCGTGTTTTAAAGCATCTTGAGTATCCCTGTGTCAAATGGCCACTTCACAACACACCTATTAGGACGGCGGGAATCCATTGGCGCCAGCCAGTGCTGGGGAGCAGGCGGACCAGCAGGATCCCCCTTGCTGGTGGGGATCCAAAATGGTGTAGCCACTTTGGAAGACATTCTGGTGGTTTCTTATGAAATATACTCTTCCCAGACGATCCAGCAATCACTCTCCTTTGTATCTACACCAAGGAGGTGAAATTCATATCTGTGCTCCAATCTTCACACGAATTACCCAAACTCGGAAGCCTTCTGTAGCTTCTACGTTCTTGTGCCTCAGCACTCCCAGCCTGGGATGCCCTTCACACATCTACCCTCCAAGGTTGATCTCAGATGCCGCCTCGGCCACAGTCTCCCTCATCCCTCATGCCTCCCTCTGCATTCCCCAGCACCTTGCTCCAGTAACAGAAACTCCGACCAGCAGTGGCTTGAACACATCGGGGGTTGTTTTTCCTTTAGGTATGGAGGAAGGTGGTTGCTGATTAGTTCAGTGACTCAGTAACGTCAGATCCGCGGTCTCTGAGATTCTCTTGACCTTCCCTCATGACTACAAGATGGCTGCAGTTGCTCGGAGATCACACACTCACATCACATTCAAGGAAGAGAAGTGAGGGGCAGGGCAGGGCAGAACGTTTCTCATTTGCCTTTCTCCAATCCAAGAGTTTCCAACCGGTGTCCTCGTCATTGTCGAGAACTGGACCAAGTCTGGACCTGCGCTTCTGACACAGAGGGAACTTAACTGAGACCTGAGCAAAATGGGGACATGGCAGCAGGAAAAAAGGGTGGGAAAGGATCTTCTGGGGGTCCTTTCTGGCCTTCTTTATCCGTTTCGCCCCATCCCGTCTCTGGCAACCCCCATCTCTTCTCTTTATCTCCGCACTTGGGGTTTGTTTTTAGGTTCCGCGCACAAGTGAGGTCACGTGCTGTTTGTCTTCCTCCGAGCGACTTCACGCAGCACGACGCCCTCAGGCCCAGCCATGTTCTTGCAAATGGCGAGCTCCATTCTTTCTTATGGCTGAACAGCGTCCCGTGATCGTACCCTACCATGTATGCGATCATATATGAAACCACCCATAGACACCGGTTGCTTCCACGTCTTTGCTGTTGTGAATAACGCTGCCGTGAACGTGGGGGTGCAGGTAGCTTTTCGAAGGAGTGTTTTCATTTTCCTCAGAGAAAGACTCAGCACTGCCATTACAGGGTCATAGGGTAGCTCTACTTTTCATTTTTTGAGCCAACTTCACGCTGATTTGCACACGGGCTGCACCAGTTTGCATTCCCACCAACCGCACACGAGGGCTCCCCTTCCTCTGCCTGCGCGCCGACACCGGTTCTCTCTGTGGTGCTGATCTGGGCCGCTCTGGCAGGGGTGGGGTGGGACCTCCCCGCGGCTGTGACTTGCGTCTCCCCGATGGTCAGTGACGCTGAGCATCTTCTCACGTGTCTGTCGGCCGTCTGCGTGTCTTCTCTGGAAAACTGTCTATTCCGATCCTCTGTTCAGTTTTAGTTTTTTAAAGATTTTATTTATTTGAGAGACAGACATACCAAGAGAGAGCACACGTGGGGAGCAGAGGAGGAGGCAGACTCCCCACAGAGCAGGGACCCCGACGCGGGGCTCGATCCCAGGACCCTGGGACCATGACCTGAGCCGAAGGCAGACGCTTAACCGACTGAGCCCCCCTGGCGCCCCCTCTGCTCCTTTTTAAATCAGATTTTTTTGCTATGGAGTTGTGTGAGTTCTTTATTTTGGATTATTAGCTCCTCGTCAGATATATGATTTGCAAATATTTTCGCCCATTCTGTAGATTGCCTTTTCATTTTGTTTCCTTTGCTGTGCAGAAGCTTTTTAATTTGATGTCCCACCTACTTACTTCTACTTTGCTGCCTTTGCTTTTGGTGCTCATCGAATGGCAACGGCGGTCTCTGCGACGCTCCCACCTCCCAGCCTAGAGGAGGGGACTAGACCCTGCACAGGCGCGTAAGGAACGCAGTCCTGGTTTGGGGGTACAGCAGGGGCCGGGAGCGACGTGCTCTGAGCTGCACGCAGTGAGGCTACCACTGGGGCCTGTGTGCAGGGGAGGGGGGAGAAAGAGCAGAGTGGCTACGTGAGGGGGCGCCTGGCCCGACTGGGGCAGGACAGAAGCTGGAGGAGCGGTGAGGGGCTCATGCAGTCCCGGGGAGGTGGGCCTGGGCCGCAGGGGGCAGTGCACCAGCCCGGCCGCCAGCCTGAAGTGGGAGACGCTGCAGGCGGCAGGTGCACGCAGGTGCTGGGCTCTAGAGAGGCACTCAGGAGCCTCTGGGCGTGTGGCCCCAGGGACAACCGTCCAGTGCATGGAGACCACAACCGCCGCTGGGGGGACGGGGCGGCCGCCCTGCCTATCCCGGTGACTCGGCATTCGGGGCCTCTGACACCTGCTCCCAGAGCCTAAGGCCAGCCCAGATTTCCTGCCTCCCACCCCACGTGCGGCCACGGGCTGGGACAGCACTGACGGGGCTTTTCGGAGAGGCCACCGCTGGGGGTTGGAGACGCGCTCATACAGCTTCTGCAAACCACGCGGTCCTGGAAACTCGAGGTATCCTTCTATTAAACATCAGAATCGCTCTCTCTCATGGGGACCTCTGAACCTCTGCAGAAATCTGTCTGGTGTGGCCTGCGCTGGGGCTTGGGGGCGTGCGTGCTCCCCAATTCTCTCCCACCGCTTGACGCCACCTCCGAGCACGCCTCCACCCACGGCTTTTAGCCCTCAGCCACCCCAGCCCGCTGGCCGCTGGGTGCCGGGAAGCTCCTCTCCCGTCGCTCCAGGCAGCACCCATTACGCCATCTGCTCTGTAAGGTCGGCAGACGTGGCTCAGCAGGGGTCCCCCCCACTGCCCTTGGGCACAGGGCCGGCGCTGAGCTCCCTCGCGGCTGCAAACCAGCGGCACCGGGCTCCCCTGCTCTGCTGGAGGCGGCCACACACAGAGCAGTCCCGCCAGGACTCAGGCGGGACGCGCTGCCCCTGAAGGTGACCCCAGGCACATACGGGGGGCCCAGCAGGGCTGCTCCCACCAGCTGACGCCCGGAGAAGCGCCCGCGGGTTCGGCGCCATCACACACAGAACAGGGAGGGAAAGAAACCAGACCCGGACAAGCGCCACTGCACTTCCACGGAGCACAGATGACGTCTGCCGTGGGCGCGCACGGTGGCTGGGAGGGGGCACGAGGGGGCTTCTGCAGTCACAGCGACGTCACTTCCTGAGCTGGGTGCTGGCCCAGCGGGCTTCGTGTGCCGCCTCAGTGAGCGGTACCTGTGTGTGCTTGGTGCTTTCCTTCGGTTAACAACAACAACAACAAAAAAGCCAACGTGATGGGGGATCCCGGCTGTACCCCTTTCCTGGGCTCAGGTGGCCCCGCCAGGGGACAGTGACAGGCAGCAGCCTTGACCAGCCTCTGACCAGTGGGCCGGCATCTACGGAGGCCGAACCCTGCAGTCCCGCACCCAGCCAAGCGCCCCCGCGCTCCCCCCGTGCCGGGTGCAGCTAACAGGGAGGGACACCCAACGTCACGGGCAGCCTGGCCCGTCTGTGGCGGGGACCCTGAGCCCCCGCAGCCACCTCTCTCAGCCCAGAAGCACCAAGAAGCGGGGGCTGGGACGGCCTCTGAACTTCCCAGCTGAGGACAGAAGCGCTAAACACTAGTCCCGACGTGCGGGGCGCACTCTGGGGGGCGCACGTCCCTCGGCCGCCCCGGCGCATCCTGCCGTCCCGACTCCCAGCCCACGTCCCGGGGAACCACACCTCGCGAGACGCTGCGGGGCGGCGCCTTCCTCAGCACCGACGGGGCCTGCGTCTAGTGACGGGACCCGGCCGGGAACCAGAGGCATCGACGAGCACAGGAGGCCGAGGGCAGCTCGGGACGGCCGTGTGCCTCGCTCCCCCGTCTCCTGCCCAGCTCGGGGCTTCTCGGGCTTCTGACCCTCAGCCTTGTTAGAGACGGGGGGCCGAGGGGAAAGGAAGAGGAAGTTGCTCTAGGCGGTCGGGGCGGTGAGGGGGCTGCGCCTTCTTCAGCTCCTGACTTCAGAAGGACGACGCTGTGCAGGAAGTGAGGCCCCCAAACAGTCGCGTCCTTCACGCCAACGTGCCAGCGAGCCCCGTACTAACCACATCCCGTCACCCTTGTCTGCAAGGCACCGCCTCTGGGGACGTCCGATGCGGAGTCCTCGTTAATGACACGGGGTCGTGCACGTGCCTTCGGTTTTCCAAGCTCACGGGACTGAGGGACCCTGCAGTGGCCCTGCCCTTGGATCGCACGCTAAACGCAGTCGGTGGTCCAGAGCACAGGGCATCCGGGAGGCCCGGAGGAAGGGGACGGCGTGCACAGGTGCTGACTGACCCCACGGGCTCCCAAGGAGTCTGGGCTACGGCGCTGGACGTCCCCGCCCATGGCCTGAGCCTAGACCAGGAGTCGATCGCTTAACTACTGAGGCTACCGCGCCCCAGAACTGAGCGTATTCTGGGGGCCTGGGGGGCTCAGTCGTTAAGTGTCCGCCTTCGGCTCAGGTCATGATCCAGGGGTCCTGGGACTGAGCCCCACAACGGGCAGGGAACCTGCTTCTCTTCCTCTCCCACTCCCCTTGCTTGTGCTCCCTGTCTCACTGTATCTCTGTTAAATAAATAAATAAAACCTTAAAAAAAAAAAAGAACTGAGCGTCATCACCTGTAAAGCGGAACACAAAACTCTCGCGCCATCTTTGGAAAACTAAGAGCAGCTGGTGCAATGAACACAAGCCTCCTCTGATTAATTATCTCGTCTTATTTCAAGAGAAGAGAGGAAAGCAAGCAGCTGAGGGGCGGAGCGGTTACACCGCAAAGCTGCAGAAGAAGAGGAGAGCGCCAGGGGGTCGGGTCCCAGCGATGAGGCGGCTGGGCGCAGCGTGAGGCTGCAAACCTCCGCCCCGCTGGGTCCCGGGCCTCGCCGGGCCCGTCTTCGGGAAGCTGAGCCTTGGCTGCACACGATCTATATGCGCCCTGCGCACACAGGGCCGTGGGCACACTTGACGGCGGTTCCCACGGCCGCCTGCGGGCCACCGCGCCGCTCACAGGCGCTGCTCCCGTCGGCCGGGGCCTCCCCTTTCTCTCCTGTTGGAAACGTGGGTACAAGACCCGGGGCCGCCTAACCCTGTCTCCCCGCCAGCCGGCCCGGCCTTGCGGCTCACCCTCCCGCCCCCTTCCCCCTCTGGAAGGGAGACGCCAAGCTCAGGAGGGAATGCTCCCCGACACTAAGACCCTCTCTCCTCTGGGTTCACCGATGATTGGAGCCGAGCGGTCGTCTGCAGTCTGTTGCTTTAAGACTGGTTGTTACCAAAAAAAAAAAAAAAAAAAAAAAGACTGGTTGTTACTAGTTTCCTCCGCTCCTGACACTGAGCCTGGCCCAAAACTCAGAGCTTCCACGAGATAAGACAGCGTTGTGTGTGTTTAAATCAATCATAACTTTTTTCTTTTTGTTAAAGATTTTGAGAGAGAGAGAGAGAGAGAGAGAGATCTTGCGCGTACAAGCAGGGGGAGGGGCAGGGGCAGAGGGAGAAGCAGGCTCCCCGCCGCCGAGCAGGGAGCCTGAGGCAGGACTTGATCCCAGGACCCCGGGATCATGACCTGAGCCGAAGGCAGACGCCCAACTGCCTGAGCCCTCCAGGCGCCCCTGAACCGTAGCTTCAGAAGCACGATTTCCGTCCCCGCTGCTCTAAGAGGCTCACCCCCAGATTATAAAGCCTGTGTTTTGTGGGCTGCCTGTGTCTACATCCTTGACAGACGGCGCTGCGTCACCTTCTAAGGATACATACGCACATTTCCAGCTTGAAAATCTGTAGCAAAGGAAGAGAACATGACAGACTACTCCGTCTGGACCATAAGAAGAATCACCTTTAAATTTTATCTATTGAGCTATTCTACTGAACGCGTTTGGCCTGTCGACCCGGCAGGTCTGGGGAGGAAAATGTAGCTCACGTTCCCAATCTCCTCGTGGCAACGGTGGAAACGGTGGAGGTTGTCTTTCCCGCGTCCCCAGAAACAGACCACAAAGCTCCACACCAGCTCTCCCGCCCCCCAGATGCCCACTCTCAGCCCCCAGAGGGTCGGCAGGAAGCGCGGTGGGTCACGTAAAGGACGGTTTGAAAATGCCTCCCCGAAGCAAGGGGACAGAAGGCTTCCTGCCAGCGCCACAGGGCCCGCCGGCCGCCTGGCCGGTCCTGACGTCCCCATGCTCTGCCCCCCAGCTCCGACGAGAGGCTTTCCGTGCGCCTGCAGAATTACACACTGCGAGAGGCCTCCTCATTCAGCCTGATCAAGCAAGCCAAAAAAAGAATTTCTATGAAAATATGTAAACACTGTAATTGAGTTTGGGATATTTTGCATCAACTACAGATGTCTCGAGATAGCATTTTCCTTCTAGCTCATTCACTTTTGTTAGAAACACTTCATTTGCCCAAAAAAGAAACACTCCTAAAAAGAAGAGCATATCTTATCGCTAACACAGAATTCCAACACACACGCGCGTCCGCCAGGCACTGTGGTGCAAGAGCATCCACGCCACAGGGCTCCGGTCCTGAAACCCAGACCCTCCGGGCGCCCTCCGCCTGTGCCCATTACGCCGTCCTCTTGTCTCAGGACCACACTCACTCCCACGGCCCGGAAGTCGCTGGAGCAAACTGCGGAGCAGCTGGGGAGGAGACGACCCGTGTGCTCCTACGGAAGGACAGAGGGGACAGGGCGTGGGCAGCCGCAGAAAAACGTTCCTCCCCGAGAAACACAGCAGGGCAGCTTCCCCCCACGCGGCTCCGAGTCCGTTCACTGACGCAGCTCCCGGGCCGGAAGGAGTCCCGACGAGGACGTCCTGCCGTGGACGCGGGTCTCCAACAGCGGCAGGTGCTTCGGGGCCGAGAACGCACAGACGCTGCCCAGCGGACCCCCGTCGTCCCCTCGGGCACCACCAGCACCTTCCGTGACAGCCCCGACTGCCACGGTCACCTCGCAGATTCTCCCTTATGGTTCCCACGCAGGATGCGTGTTTCTCAGTGATGAGAGTCCAAGACTTAAAACACTCACAAGCTGCACTCAAGACTGGAGAGCAGAAGTCAGGGCTTTGTCCCCTTCTCTTGGAGCAAAAAAGAAATCAACCCACCAGCCGGTGGCTGCAGAGGAAGGCGGAGGCAGACCCACTGACCCCGTGGCCGCAGGACCCCGCGCAGCCGGGGAGCTCCGGGCATCGGCCCCGGAAAGGGCGAAGGGGTGGCTTCCTTCGGAGACCAGGAATGCCGCTCCCTCCCAGGGCAGCACGAAGCCCCAAGTTCACGGTCAGCAGCTCGATCCGGGGAAGGAGCCAGAGCTGCGAACACGGCCCATCCCACTCAGCAGATGAAACGCCAGGCTTTAACACGGCTCTCTTCCGAACGCCTACCCCTCCTGGCACGTAACTCAGGGAAGCTCCCCCCACACCCCCGAGATTCAGGGGACAAAGTCCCTGCCTCCTGCGGAGCCCCCCAGGGCTGCTCCAGGCGCCGCGTCAGTCCCTCACGGGTCCCGCCGGCCAGTCCCCACCGCGAGCACAGATGCCGCCAGACTCGAGGGTGCACGGGGCCAGGGAAGCTCGGGGCCGCCTAGCACCTGACGCGGGGGCACGCAGGACCGACCACGTGCGCCCCCGAGCTCACCCTGCCCGGGCGGGGGGGGGGGGGGACCAAGGAAAATCCCAAGTTCTTAGTGCTCATCTAAAGTTTAGTGAAGCAAATTGAAAGACGTTTAAAAGGCCTTTGATGTTTTAAAAAGGGACTTACAGTTTCCACAGGTGTGACTACGGGCACGGGACGTTCGAAGGGTTCAGACCCAGTGTTGAGCCGCCTATGGCACGTGCACCGCGGAGTGTTAGCTAGAAACCTCTTTCCCTGGCCTCCGCAGACCAGCACCGAAACCCTCGGGCCTGCTGGGGGGCTCAGCACCCCGTACTGCAGGCCTGTCCTCCTCCCAGCATCACTTCACGCAGAGTCCAAAGGACGAGCACCGTGCTCTCCGGCTCATCCTACGCCTTCTCGGAAGGACCACCCTTAGAAAACAAACCAACCCGCGGATCATTATTCGCTGTGTTAACGATTCCTTCTTCACGTATTTAAAAAGTTCTGTTACCCACTACGAAAGAGACCATTCTCGGAAGTGGAGGGGAAAGGGTCGAACTTACACACGACGAACGAGGAGGTTGGGATCCGCATACAGACCTTTCACTCACAGTGTAAATACAAACTTAGTCCTCCGACGAGATATGTAAGCGTCCCTAACAGCTGCCGCTAAAACAGAAAGCCGTGTTCTCTCTCGTCTAGAGGCCGGTGCCCAGGGCAGGAACTTCAATTCTGGGCCGTTTCCGGGCCGCAGACCCCTGTAATAATTAATTCAAAGTCCTCACACCTGTGATTTGTTCAGATTTCACGGAAATAACCAGGAAACATGGCCATCGTTCCTTCATATCCTAAGTCACTGGGACCAAGTCACAGGTCTGCCCTCTCAGAAGGATAGTTACCTTCTAAGGAAAAACTGTTTAGAAGGGCGGGTGAGTTCCCGCAGCCTGTAGGTGAGCCGTGTGCAGAGGAGCGGCCATCCCGGAAGGGCCCGGCCCGCCGTGTCGTCCCCGGCCCTGCCGTCCCCGGCCCTGCCTCCCCAGCCGCCCCCACGCTTGTCGTCGTAGCCGTTTCTTTTCCAAAAATCAGTCTTAGACTTAAGTTGAAGGCTTCGCTTTTCTAGTATCATTAGGACGAAAAAACACCTCGATTCTCCCAACCTCTGTAGCGACAACCTGACGGGGACACAGGGAGCCTAGGGCCCGTGCTCGGTCGCAGAGACGTCCTTCCGCAGAGGGCCGCCCGTGCCAGCGTCTCAGTCAGGGGTGCTCAGGCCCCAGAGAAGGCGACCGCGTAAGAGCCCGTGCTGCTCACGCCGGCCGCTCGGTGCCCGAGGCCCCAGAACTGCGCTCACCTGGCTTCTCGGGTCCTCCACGTGCCTCGGGTTCCGACGGCTTCACGAGCATTGGCGTGGGGACGCTACGTGGCTGTTCGGTCACGAGTCAGAGGACTACGGCTCGGCCCTCCGGACGCCCTCCGGGGGCCCCTTCTCAGCCCTCACGGTTCTGAGGAGACGCACGGACACAAATTCCCATCCTTCCAGTAAAAACAAAAATGGCACAGCAACAACGGGTTTGGGGCTTTAAGTAAATGTCTTTAGGAAACGGGATTGGAGGCCGGGGACATGAAGGAGCCAGAGCCCCGAGGGCGCCCTTCCCCACCGCGCACCTCCCGAGGGGCTGTGTCCGCGCTGCCCGTCGACGGGCGCTAAAGGCGACGGGGCTGAAACATCACGACGCGGTGGCCCTGTGTCCACCGCGCTCTGCGGGGCGACACTGAGAACCGAGAGGCCAACTCTTCACGGCTCTGGAAGGGTACCCAGGTCTTAGGAGGCGCAGAAGTGCGGCTGGGCAAGTTGAAAAGGTTGCAATCTGTTACTTAACTCGCTTTTTTTTTAAAGATTTTATCTATCTATGAGAGTGAGCAGGGGCAGGGGCAGAGGGCCGAGCAGACTCCGTGCTGAGCACAGAGCCCGACGCGGGGCTCAATCCCACAACCGCGAGATCATGGCCTGAGCTAAAGCCAAGAGCTGGTGGCTCGACCCACGGAGCCCCCAGGCGCCGTGTTGCTGAATTTACTTCTCAACGGGACGCGGCTTCTAGTTTGCGGGCGAACATTGTGATTTAGACATGAAGGGAAGCAAGAGCCTGAGACGGCTGACGTTTTGGGAATGGCAGACGACGGTGAGATGGTGGCAGGCGCCCACGAGAAGTGGCGAGGGTGACGGAGAGAAACCCGGGCTGTGGAGGAGGAGGAGGAGAGACGGGGTTCCTGGACCTCTCGGCAAGACATCAGAGTTTAACAACGGACTCGGAATCAGGACGGCGTGAGTCAAACCGTGTCCCTGCTCGCACCAGGGGACAGGACATCAGCGGACGAGACACCACAGATCGGACTTTACTACACTTAAAATTCGGGGCTTGCGAAGGCCCCTTCCCCCGCAAACCACCTAAAGGGAAACGGTGACTGTGTGAGTTTCAGCGTCTACGCCATGGAACGAAACAGTAGAATTAAACCTCGGTCGCTGTCTCGACGGGAGGAGTAAGCCACTGCGCCGAGGCGGGCCGAGGGGAGACGGGAAGGGGGACACACGACAGTCGTTTCAAACCAACAGGAGACACACAATCACGTCTCCCCTCTGTGCTACTCAGTATTTTCGACTTAGGAAATCTAGGAGGAACAGTGACGAGCTGTGTAGGCTTGCGGCAGTGAAGTCACGGGGTCTGCACACCCGGGAGGACTCATTTTAGGGCCGAGAGATGACGTCATCTAAGCGTCACAAACACGCAACATGTATATACTGCAAGTTTATTTCAATCACACAAACGAAGTTAGCGTGTAGGAAATTTAAATGGAACAGTATGGTAAAAATAGCAGAGAACCGAACAATCGGAAAAGGAAGCACACCTAAAGCATGAGAATCCAACATTCATCGGGGTTTCATCTTGGGTTCGGGCCGACGCGGGAGGCTCGCGAACTGCGGACACACCGTGAAATCACGACTACTCGGGGGAGATGTCAGCACCGCGTTAAAATGTGTACATTCAGTTGGTTTGCAATGGGCTGCTGGCCATTTACAGAGCGTGGAGGACAGATCTGTCACGGGTCACATCACAGTGTTGAGGAAAGAAGCGCCTTCCTGTGGTCAGAAAGGACCCCCTGAACTGCACGCGGCTCCGGCACGAACACCGAGGGCACCGCGGGCCCCAGCTCACGTCACCTCGCTAAGGGAAGCCACTCGGGCTTCTGCTTCCCGTTGCAGTTACTGAAATCTCTAACGATGACAAAACTGTCCGGCGGGACAGCCAGTGTGTGCGGTGACTGCGAAGAACAGGTTGAGCGGTCCAGGCGGACACACACGGACGGAGCGCGACGTGACCCAGCACTGGCTCTGTCCCATCGCGCGGACACCCTGGGAGGGCCGGACCAAGGCACGAGACAGCGAGCGTGGACGCCAGCTCCTCACAAAGGTCCAGCGCGCTGCTCTGGTCTTTTCTCTGACTTTGGACCACTTGTACCCAGTACTCGAACCTACTAGAGACTAACTTCACCGACAAAATCAAGTGATCGCTCCCCCGGTTTACAGGGGACGGGAGTGTTTACACCATCGAAGTGTCTGTATAACCGAAAGGACAATAAGAAAGATCAAAGTGGCTCTGATCTCCTCGAGAAGACAGTACATTGGAGGCCGGCTGCAAAGGCCTAAAGGCCTTCCCTACCCGCTGCCTGGCGATGGACGGTTGACAGAAAACTGCAGACCTGTATTAGGATAGCTCCTCCATCACAGATTAATCTAAAACTGAACTCTACAGAAACAGGAACTATTTTAACAAGGAAAATAATTCCCTCACTCGAACCCTTTCGAATGGTAAACTAGGCTACGGACAAGCTCTGTCTGACCGACTGAGGTTACAAAATCTAGAAAGCAGATGAAAATGGATTATTTCTTCAAAAATTTTAGTAAAAACTTCAGATAATCAAAGATTTCAAAGCAAATATGGCACATAACAAGCATAAATCAAGACGGAGAGCCTGGAGACTTTGTGATTTCCTAAATTAAGAAAAAAAAATCTATCATTGGAACATACAGAATTCCTCCCCTATTTTAATCTTTGCGTGTTTCCAGGAGAGGGACATGGGTTACGCCCGCGCACGGCCGCATGGGGGTGGACGGGGGATCTAGGTCCTTCTTCTCACCACCTGAGTCTCGGTCGGTCACGACAAGAGAACCACGCAGAGCCCCTCGCTGGTCCCCTGTGCCGCATGCCGTCTGTGACCTCAGTTCTTGCGGACATCACTACTTCATATGTTTCCACGTAACAAAATTCAAAAGCAGCTTCTCGGTCAGGACACCTGTCCAACTGCAGGGCACCTAGGTCGTAAACAACCGCCAAATGCAGGGATCGAATTTTCGAGTTCCGAAGTACGATGTAATCCACGGGAAGCTCAGAATCATGTTTCAGACCACTGAAATTACTCAAGTTAAACTACGAACAGCTGAAGACATGATGGAAAGGACTGAGTACTTGGTTCTGCTAACATATTTACCAATTAAAGTCACAAAAGAGTCCTCATTATTATTCATGCAGGTAATTGAGGAAAAAAAAAGACAGTGCAGAAATTAATTTTAAAAGAAAAATTATTCCTTCCCTTCCTCCCACCCCCCCATACTCTACAAAAGGCTTTCCCTGGGACCAGGCCTTGAAAAGGCTGCTACGTATTAGTGGGACATGCATTACTGTCTGCAATTAAAAAAGCTAATTTTGTGGTGGTTGTAATTACGTTATAAAAATGTCCACATGCATAAATCTAAAAAAGGTTGAAAACCTACAGTAAGTCTACAATATATTGTTTTACATTTGACCACTGGTGTGTTATGTAGGAATCATAGATTTGGTAAAGCATTTTAACAATTTAGGAAGGCATCTAAATCTTTAAATTCTGGACGAATTTTATGTTTTAATCTACAAAATTGCATGAAGGCTAACTCGAGAGACTTCCTATCATTCTAAAATTCCTCAAGCCAGACAAACCATTTTTAGGACACTTTCTTATAAGTATCACCCTTGGAAAGCACATACAATTCCATTTGTTCCACGTTTTAGGATCTTAACCTACACAGGGCTGATCTCCATTCCTCGCAGAATATCAAATGTGATAGGAAGACAAACCTGAGAGAGACATTTACAATACAATAGCGTAACTTGCTCAATTCTTCGTCAGCACTCTCTGAAAACAAACTTCTTAAGCCTTTCTCCTCTTTATTTTAGCAATGGATTGTGAAAAACGTGCGATTTGTCTTGACATGAAAATATTTCAATGCACGGCGGTCCTGCCTGATGGGTTTAGTATTTTCTGCATAACTATGAAACAGGAACTCGTATCCGACTCTTCCGTCCTGTTGAAAAGGTCAGAAAAAAGCAGCAAACTGGGAGGGAAATAGCTTCTCGCCAGAATGACGCGTCTGAAGGCTCATGAGGGTGTTGGTTTTCCTCCTTCCGACTGTTTGTCTCCACTTTCTTCTCACAGCTCACAAATGTAGGGGTTCGCTGTCGTGAACCGCTGTTGTTGGCAGGTCTCTCTCCTTTCTCCACACTAAAGTCCTATTCCTCCTTGGCTCGT
>CM052893.1:627828-678224 GCA_028534135.1 Potos flavus | reverse complement strand
AATTAGACGGGCGGCCGAACGGGTAGACCGGCTCTCTGCTTCAGTCGGCGCACGGGGACGGCACCTCCCGTCCTCGTCACAGACCCCGCGCCGCTCAGGGGCCTCCAGGGACAGGGAGTCTGCTCGTATTCTCCGGGACAGCCTCGCGACCTAGAGTCCTCGACATCAGAAACCTCGCTGAGTTCAACACCACTTCCCCGAAGCTGTACCGAGGCCTCTTTATCCCTTGCAAATGAGGAGCTTTAGTTCCCGATGGTCGGTATGACCCAAGGGCGCTCTGAAAGGGCTGCCAGTGCTAACTGCGTGCTCACCTCACCTCCACCTTTCAGAATCCAGGAGTAAAAGTCCTTCCCTCTCATCTGCTCACGGGGTCTCCGTGCTCTAGTGAATCACCTCAAATCCTCAACAGCAGTACACACGGAATGTGTAAAACTTACGATTTTCAAAGACAGAACCATCAGAAACAAACTCTGGGTTCTAGCCGATTTCTCCAGGTCACAGAGGCAGAGGACAAGCAAGTCGCCGCCTGCAAGCGTGAACGAAAATCTGTGCGTTTCCACCAGCAGGCAGGCACTTGGCTGTGACATGGGTAAATGGGGCATTTCTGATTGAGGAGTATTAGGATCCGAGGTCCATAACGGTTAAGACAGCGTTCCTGAACTTACCGGGTGTACTTATTGACGAGGCCTTAGAAGTTACGGGCTCGGGATCTTCCTAAACAGACAGGAGCACGTATTAATCACACGGCACCTCCCAGAGACCGGGAGCGGAGGCTCCGCGGCCCACTCGTCCACCCCAACGCACCTGCTGTGGTGCCCGCCGTGCCCTTCCCCAGCCTCCTCCCCTTCCACCGCAGCCCAGGCCCGCCTGCTCTGTCCTCCCTGGCCCCCGTCCTCCCTGAGCGTCCTCCCTGAGCCGGGCGTCAGTGACAGGCAGGGGGAAGGGCACTGGAGCCCAAACGCAGCGGGGAAGCAACGGTGCGGGGAGGCCGACAGCGGCAGGCGGAGGGGACTGACGGCGGGGCACAGCTAACAACCACGGGGCCCCCAGGGGATCAGTCTAATCTCTTCCTTTCCAACGCCAGGGAACGGAGACCCGGAGAGACTCCGGACGCCGAGCGAAGGTGCGGCACTCACTCCGCAGAGCGCTCCCCCCGCGGACCCACCGGCCTGGCCCATCTCCCAAGAATGCTCTGAAAATGTGACACACGGGCCCGACACAAGCCGTCTGCGACACGTGGGGAGCTGGCCTAGGGAACTGTGGGTTCCAGCTAATCTCGGACATCGCGCTCCGAGAGAGCCACGCCTGGCTCTCCTGCCGCCAGTTGTGGCAGACCCTCCCTAGTACTTACGCTCCTGTCCTCTCTTTGTTCGGTTTCTACTGTTGATCCCTTTTCAGCAATTCTTCTCCTAGAAAGAAGGGATATCAGATGTTTTAAAAATTCATCTTAGTGTAAAAACCACTTGGAAAGGGAAGAGCCTCCTCTAGTTACACTGCACTTGGCTACGACGAACTCGGTCTTCTCGGTTCCGAGCGCGTCACACGGTTGCCCGCTCACCTCCTGGCCAGCAGGGCGCTCATTTCCTCCATCAACCCGCTGCCTCCTAGAGGAAGGGGTCCATTCCCACGGCCCGTGTCCGACTTCGATGAGGCCGGGTTCACACCCACGGCAGCCCCTCCGCTGGGGAAGGAGCCGTCCTCCATCTTAATGAGAACACAGATAGTAAACTCCTGAGTGTAGGACCTTAATTTCAATACAAACATCCAGATATGATTTTTTACATCTTTCTAAGAACCAGTGGAGTGATTGGCACTAACTTTATATTAATCAGGGGAAGTTTCATCCCAGTTTACACCAACGGTAATGGGATAAAACATTATCACGTGTCCCCGTTCCCTACGCTGAGAAGAACACGTCACTCAGGTGGCAAAAAAATGCGTAATCTGTCAAAACATGCATCATGCAAATGCAATCTAGAGGGAACTACTGGGGAAACCAAACTGAAGGGCAGGCTCCAGAGTCAGTTCTGCAGACCTCGCCCGAGTCAACCTCACGCACGGAACAGTGAGGAACTGTCCCCGGTGTGATGGCAAAGTCGGGACATCGCAGCTAATGTACCGCATGATCTCGGGCTAGACAAGAACACTGCCATAAAGGACACTGTTGGACCACACGTGACACTCAAATACATCTGCAGATTAGAATATGCATTAAAGCCCCGGCTCCCGAGCACTCTCCAAGGGGCACGGAGGCGAGTGTCCCTGTGCCCACAGACCACACGCTCCAGCGTTGAGGGAACCGGGGCCCGGGATGTCGGAGTCCCTCTCAGCTCAGGCAAAAAGGGGAGAGTGTGTGTGTCCCACAGAAGGAAACCCACGCGCGGAGAAGAATTAAGCACACGTGATAAAATGTGAAGTGGTGAGTCTGGGCGGTGGGTTTACAGAAGCTGTATTCTCCTGACCTTTCCGTGAGTGTCAATTAGCTCGGACTGTTTAATCAACGAAGTATCAAGAGCTTCGTGAGAGAAGAAGGCAGTAAACCCGCCACCCCGGTGTCTGAGGGCGAACAGGCACACGCAGAAAGCACAGACAGGAAGGTGCATTTACCCGGGACACTTTCCTCAGTTTCGCTCCAGCGATGGCAGCCGCCAGTCCAGTCAAAGGGCGATTGTCTTCAGACGAGGATCCCACAAAAACTCCAGATGCAGGGAGGGGGGGAGCGGGGGGCGGAGGGGGAGGGAGGGGCGCTTGATTAGGAAGAGGAGGCGGAGGGGGCGGGGGCGGAGGCCCCACGGCAGGGAGTGGAGGTGGGGGCGGAGGCCCTGGGTGGGGGTGCAGCACCGCCGGAGCCGGCGCGGGCCCCGGGGGGAGCGGAGGGGGGGGCGGAGGTGCAGGTGGTCCCAAGACAACGCCTGAGAGAAAGAGACGTTAAATAAGACCGTCAACAGCAGAGCCGCGGGACACGACCTTGTGGAAAGGAATGCGGGATGCCTCAAACATTTCCTGCCTATTAATGAGTTCCTTTTAAAATAACGTTTAAAGTCTAGATCAGTGTTAAAAAGATACTAAGCTGCAAAGCAAAGCACGTGACGTCTTGCTCGAATGTTCGGGCTCTACTAACAGAACTGTGCAAGTTGCCCAGTTCCGCCTCTGGGGGTTCTCGGGGCTGCGGACGGGCTTCTAGAACCTGCGATGGCGGCAGCGCCCCTGGAGAAGCGAGCCCGCGTGTATGACCGCAGTCAGGACTGATGGGAATCACAGGCCCCCAAGGGTCTGTGTGAACCTGTCAAGGCTGAGACCCCTAAGCCCCCGTCGGCAAAGACCCGTGTTCCCACTGACAGACGGCCGCAGGGGCGGGTCCCCAGCTCAGCATCGTCAAACCCTTCCACCTTTGAATCCAATGTGTACAGAACCCCTGAAGGAAAGGGATCTACTAGAACAAAGTACAGCCTGAAAGTAACTACCAGAAATAATTAAGTGATACAGGATCTGAAGTTCCTTTTAGTCTAGAAGCAGGGTACGAGAGAAATGTCTCCAAATCTTGTAAAATCACAGAGTGAAGGAGAACTCACTCGGTCTCAGAAGACCAAACTGAAAGGGGTACGTTAGGACAAATACGATACTATTCGCACACGGGGTGGTAATTTTTTAAAACTGCAAACAGCAGCAGCTCTGAGAGGAACACAGAGCACCGGACTGCGGGCTGTAAGGGCACGGCAGGGGTCACGTGACCTGGTCGGGCTCACGGTGCCTCCTTGTCCAGCATCACTGTCACGTGACACGAGTCCACACGCACTAGCATTCTGGCTCCGTGTTTAAGCACAATCGATGCATCAACAAGAAACATATATATACACAGCAATAACAAGTCTCATTACTCATCTTAAGAACAAAGATTTTTTAAAGAAGGGTATTTAAACCTAGGCTATAACAGTTTCTATGTACAAATTAGTTGTCGTATTCCTTCCTGTAATTCTTGCTAAATCCTACCGCTGAAAAAAAGGGTTGCCAAGCATCTTCTCACTTACGGAACCAGGTCCTTCTCTACTTACAAATAATCCAAACTTAGAAGATTACGTCCTCCCTCCCCTGTTACCATGACGGCAAGTTGGGGCCAGGGGAGGGAGTGGGAGGGTTAACTGCGGAAGAGGCTTGTTCTCTTCCAACTATCCCTTCAGGCCACAACTTCCCGTGATTCGGGAGCACGGAATCCACTGGGGCACACGTCGGGCCTGCATACGCCCCCCCCACCCCTTGTGCAAAGTCGGGCTGCTCCTTAGGATTTGGGGTGTACCTAGTCCAACGTGGGAAACCCAACACGGGAGAGGCCACAATGAAACAGGGCCCAAGAATCAGAACTGTTTGGGAGGGGGCTCCCAGACGGCACGCGTCCTGACCTCGGCTGGGCACCAAACAGAATCTCGCCCTTTCCCACAAATTAGAGGAAGACGAGATAGCTCACATATTTGTCGTGTAGATAAACGTGCCAAGTAACGTTTTCCTGGTGGCATTTACAAGGAACGTGTCGCGGAGGCCCTCAAATACGCGAACAGTGTGGGAGACACCCAAACCCCGCTCAGTGTGGACCCTCAGCGTCCGGAGCCTCCGGCTGCGGTGAGCCGAGCAGCAAGAGCCTCGCTCCTCTTCCACGTGTTTACATTCCCGAGAGCCGGACACAGCGCGGCACGGGGCCGCTCGCCTCTCCAACCCCCCGCCCCCGCGCTTCGAGGCAGCGACAGCTGCTGACGGCCCGCTCCGGGGACGCGCTGTCGGCGGCGACGGCGGAAGCCTTACCCTGCGGGGCTGGAGTCTCGGCCGGCTGAGAGGCTGCCTGCAAGCCTGGCTCAGAAGCACAGGAGTCCCCCAGCACAGAGTTTAGAGGAGTCTCCGCAGAGGCAGGGGCAGCTGCAGAGGGAGAAGGGAGAACACTAGGCTTGGATGAGGGAGTTGAGGCAAGAGGGGTGCTTGGAGGAGGAGAGGCTTGAGATCCACAGTGCGAGCGCGGTGCGAGGGGAGGCAGCGGCGGCGGCGGCGGCGGCGGCGCTGCTGGCCCTGAGGTAGGCGGCGGAGACACCGGACACGGGACAGAGTCAAGCGGCCCATTGGGTGCTGTTGGTGACGGAGGCAGTGGGGGCACAGGAGAAGAGACACAAACAGGGAGGACGGGCCTGGGCCCGGCCGCTTTGCCCGGGGGGCTGCTAATCATTACCGGCGGGGACGGGGGCGGGGGCGGGGCGGCGGAAGTAGACCGGGCACAGGGCTTCGAAGCTGGAGGCGGACAGGAGGGTGCGCTCACGGGAGAAGAAGGCCGAGAGTTTTTGTTCAGAGGACGAGGAACTGTAGCGTAATGGGGAAGAACAGGGTGGAAGGCTGAACCTACAGATGCTGCAAAACGTGTCGCGGAGTGTCGCAGTGGTGGTGTAGGGGGTGTGGAAGTAGGCGGCAAAGCGGCCACTACAGCATAGTCGGGAGTGGCCTCCGACACCGGAGCCGAGATGACTTTAGCATAGGATGGAGGAGGTGCCGGAGGAGGCTGGCAACTGGCATACTCAGGAAGTGGCGCGCTAGACAGGGAGCTGTCGGAGGGTGGAGCTGCACGGAAGGTGGGAAGCAGCAGCAAGGACAGGGTAAAAAAGGAGAGAGAAAAAGGGAGCTAGTAAAGCCACAAAACCAGCATTCACACAAAATGTACAAATGCAGACCACAGTTAGTACCCGAGAACTAAGCACGCGTGTGTGCAAGAACAGATCTCACCCGGGAACGTGGGAACTCGTTCCTGCACTCTGAGACCCACAGGAGGGCGAAATCCGTATTCTTTTTAGCTGATAAGTATACTGATAAATTAAATTGCTTACGCTTATCCCTCGCAAGAGCAAGACTGTATCTTAATTCTCATTACTTAGCCCGCTAAAAGGCCATTAAAATTACAGGAGCAGGACCACAAACAGAAGAATACGTCTGCTGGTCTTTCGAGAACAACAAATAGCGAAACTGGCAAAAAGTTTTATAAAGGGCTAGGAACCCCCTGTTCAATGCTTATCTGGGGATAAGTGTTGCTCTGTCGGCTATCACCCCAGAAAATAATTAGGCAGTTAAAAACAAATACTGCAAACGACAAAGCAATCAACCACACTGGGACCCACGCTGAGACCTTTGATACCGGCCACATGGAGTAGAAGAATCATTCTGAAATCCTGTTCCCATAAATGTCAATTTTAATGACTGTCTCAAACTTCCAGTTTTCTCTTAACCCTTATGTCTTTCAATAAATTCCATCAGATTTAGACATTTTCACTAAAATTTTGCAACACCAGGACATTCGTAAACTACTAGTCAGTTTTAGAGAGGGTATTTTCCTCCTTCGACAAGTCTAGGTGCCATCCAGCACATTTCTTGAACCCTATAGGATTCAGGACAGTTGAAGCAACCTCAAAAGGGAAGTATATTCCTAGTTCACCCGATATAAAACATTTCCCGTGAAAACACACTTGCACTTTACAGCCAATTTACAGCGAGTCAGAAGAATTAGAAAGCCGGACTACACAGAGCTTTCCTAAGTCTCCAAGCAATAAATGCCATACAGAGAGGACCAAGAAAGTGGTAAAGTAGCAAGTGCTGCACGTTTTGCCCTGTCTAGGGGGGGCCCCCCCGCACCCCGCGCCCCCCCACCCCCCCCCCCGCGCCCGCACCCGTCCCCCCGCACCCCGCGCCCGCACCCGTCCCCCCGCACCCCGCGCCCGGCGGCAGAGCGAGGCGCGCACTTCTTACCGGCGGCCGAGAGCCTGCGCTCGCGCTCCCACTCCAGCTGCTCGCGCTCCAGCTGCTCCTGCCGCTCGCGCTGCTCCCGCTCCCGCTGCTCCTGCCGCTCGCGCTGCTCCCGCTCGCGCTGCTCCCGCTGTTCCCGCTGCTCCCGCTCGCGCTCCAGCCGCTCCAGCCGCTCGCGCTCCAGCCGCTCCAGCCGCTCGCGCTCCAGCTGCTGCTGCTCCTGCTCCAGGCGCTCGCGCTCCACCCGCTCCACGCGCTCGCGCTCCAGCTCCTTTTGTCGTTGCTGCTCCTGCAGCTGCCTGAAATGTAACAATCACCCACATCAGATATATGCCACGACGGCCACTCCTCACCAACAGCACCCACTCGTCCAGAGGCAGCTCTGCGCGCCTTAGTCCTGGCGCAGAAACCAAGTGGAGCCTGCAATCAGCTCCTGCCAGCCGAGAGCGACGGGACAGGACGAGCGACGGCGTCCCAGAAAGGAAAACGACTTGGCCCGATCACCCGCACACGACAGCAGCGTCTCCCCCTCTAGCCTGCACTGTTCGTGAAGGAAGTGCTACCAATAAATGAACTTCCCAAGCAGCTGAACGGAACGCCGCGGCCGCCGCGGCCTGGTCCCTAGGAGGAGCACACCCTTCCGCAGACCCAGGGGCTGCCCGCAGCCGCAGCTCCGCAGCAGTCGGCGTCCCTTACTGCGGCTTCGGAAGGACCGCCACGGGCAGGCTGCCTAGGTTGTACCATGTCTGAAGATGTGTTCGGGAATGGTGGCTGGGCCCCCAAGCAGCCCAACAGATGAGAGAGCTCCCTTTCTCCTCTCCAACGCTGAACACGATCACCGTTTTTCCTGGGGCCCGAGAGGCTTGCTCCCAGGGGCAGCCCGCGTCCTGCCTTTCAGAGCGCGCCGTGTGACACGTGGCTGCCAGCGCTCTCCGGCATATTCCGTGCTCACGTGTAGAACCCCTTTCTCTGTTAAAGGTAGTGTTAACTTTGTCAAAGTTGTGATCCGGCTTGTAACTTTCCCCCTGAGAGTCTAGTGCTGGTATTCCTTTATGGGATCCGCCTTTGCCATCTTCCTCAGCCCCTTCTCACAAGGTTATAGAATGACATGTTTTCACAACAAAATCCTGAGTCCCTATGAAATTCATCTTGGGTTTGGGATGTGTAGTACTGAGCCACGTCACAGCACCATTTAGTCGCTCGTCGTCCTGATTTGGGATGCCACCTTTCCTGTGTGTCCACTGCTTCTGAAATCCCAGCATGCTCTGGTTGGCGGATCTGCTTGTTTGGTACGGCACCAGTACCTTGCAACTCTGACGTCTGAAATAAACATCTAGTAGGGTGCAACCATCCTTATCACTCTTTCTGAGTTTTTCTAGATGATTCTCACTTAGCTTCTTCTGGGTACGTTTCAAAATCACTTTGTTAAATTTACCCCGTCCTCCAAGACCTATCCTTCTCAATCCTATTAACACTTTATTAAATTTGAAGATCAGTGAGAAAAACATTCATGTCTCTTAATCCCCTTGTCTAAGAATGTATGGAATGTCTATTTATGAAATTAAATTAAAAATCTTTCACTCTAGGACTTCAAGTGCTGGCTGTGGAATTGCTGTGATTATGTTAAAACCTGAAGAGGCCCGATGTGTATGGCTCTGAAACATACAGGTTAGTTTCAACTTCCTTGCGTCTATGTAACAGAGCAAGCAAATGTCTCCAAGTACCCACCCGGACCTAAACGATAGTCTTGCTATAAAAGTTGACTCTTCCCAAAATAAAAAATAGTTAGCCCCATCTTACATATATTTCATAGGATTGTGGGTAAGATTAAATGAAGCAATGCCTTAAAAAGCTCTTTCAAAAATTCCTGGGGCATAAAAACAGTAACTGTGAGCTACGATGGGGAATCCCACAAGGACTTTCCCTGGACTGGCTAATAGACTGCCGGGTTCCCAGGAGAGCCAGAGCTAAGTGACAAGAGCGTGGATGCCGGCCTTTGTCCCTCCCAGCACTACCAGGAAACCACTAAGATTTCTCCAGGAATCTCTCCTCTTCATGTTTTCTAAAGTAACTATAAAAAGGAAAGAGCGCACCTGACAAGTGAGCCAATCCCCCTTGTCTCAGAAAGCGTGAAGGCGCTCTCTGGGCCCGTCCCGTACTTAACAGTACCTGCATGGGCGGGCGGGGGAGGGGGGCGGCGGCGCTCCGTCAGACGCCGGCCACAAAGTTCTCCTACGGCAGACCTCTAGCGAGCGGTACTGACCTCGAGACGCTGGCAGACAGAGCACGGGCTGCCACCGTTCCTGAGGGCTAACAATACCACTGCAGGGGTGAAGGCAAAAAGTCAGGCTACTCACAAGGATGCTCTCAATAATAAATCAGAGAAGGGGCGCCCGGGTGGCTCAGTGGGTTAAAGCCTCTGCCTTCGGCTCAGGTCATGATCTCAGGGTCCTGGGATCGAGCCCCGCATCGGGCTCTCTGCTCAGCGGGGACCCTGCTTCCCCCTCTCTCTCTGCCTGCCTCTCTGCCGACTGTGATCTCTGTCTGTCCAATAAATAAATAAAATCTTTAAAAATAATAATAGAGAAGAGTCGATTCGTTCTGTAACGACCTCTAATAAATGAACTCAGCTAGGACTTACATTATATTTAAAACACACCATAGGTGTCCAAAAATATGCGCCCACTCTATGATGTGATACTCTAGGCAACCTACTGGGTCCAAAAGGGAAAGACGCACCCGTGCTGCTCTAATTAGAACGTGACCTGTGTACGGAAGCTAAGGGAAACTGTTTAGCTTCAGAGTATGGCAGCTCACCAAGAAATCTAGGACGAAAAGACACAAGGTCTAGGCCCTTTCCGTTCCGACGCCATCTCTTTCATTTTATTCTTGTCCACATAATACAGGTACATAAAGCTTATTACCAAAAACCAACAGTTCATTGCTCCAACCTTCTCACCCATTTCCAATTACTGTCAACTCTTTCGGGACATTTCTTCGAACTTTGGACACTGCCTACGGATAACTCCTGTGGCTCCCTCACCACACCCAAGCCTCTCCCGGAACAATCACGGGAGAACAGACCTTCCTGGTGAAATCGATGTTCAGGGTTTATGTTGGTAAGACAGCTACACCGTACAGGGTCCTAAGACTATACTGCATTTCTCTTCCTTACTTAGGTCATCTCCACACCCAACGTGGGGCTTGAGCTCAGGCCCCCGAGGATCAAGAGTCACAAGCTCTTCCAATTGAGCCAGCCCGGTGCCCCACACTGCATTTCCGATTGACATTCTTTGGTTTGGTTTGTTGTTGTTGTGCTTTTTACCTCCCAGCCGGTGGCCACTCTCCAAGCCACACACGCTTTATCGCAAAAGGTAAGCTTAAGCCACAGACAGGAAGCTGGATCTCAAAGAACTACTGCATGACGACATTTACAGCCAGGAGTCCTGACTGAGGAAGATTGTTCCACACGTCAGAGGATAATATTTATTCGAGGGTTTCCAGTCCTTAAAGATCAAGAGCGTCTACTGATGTAGGAGAGCAGAGGAGCACGGTGCCAGAGAGATTCCCCGAGCTCACGGCGGTGAGTGCAGCAGGCAGTGCACAGAGCTGCAAGAGATTTCCTTAATTTGAAGGGGAAAAAAGGAGGTGATAAAAAGTCTCCGGTAATTTTTATCCTGCTCCCTGAAGAGATGCATATATAAATATATTTCCCAAAGTGGTTGTCGGAAAGGAAATCTCAGGCTTACAAATCTTTAGCAGCACGAATAATTCCCACCTTAACTGGACGCTATATAAACCTGACATTTATGTTTTGACCTCAAAAGCAGGACATCTGTATTATCTTTTTAGGGGAGAGTTTCCAAGTTTACAAACCCTGCTTTTCTTAGAAATACCACTGCCGGCTCACAGACAGGAGACCCACGTGACTCTTCTTCCCAGAGCTGCGTCTACAACTGTGCTTTACTCACTGCTACGACCATCTGAAGACTTTCTCAAAATACAAGGGGGCTTGAATTCTGAACTATGCAAAAATTCTGCCAGACTAACTCTCAAGTTAGGACATGCGCTTTACATTAATTTGAAAGTTTCTGAGAAAATATACTTTTCAAAGACAATTATAGGGCAAATGACCAATATTAGAGCCACCAAGAGCATTTTAAAAAACACCAGAAATAAATAGTTCCTCCCACCACCAAAATACCTATTTCCTTGAAAGAGCCATCCCCAAATGTAAAGAGATGCCCAAAGCACTGGCCAACGATGAGGTTAATAGCTTTTTCTTAAATATATTCAGACGCAGATTTAGTTTACGTTGACTCAAAGACTTTTTTAGAGCAAGCAAAATATAACTAAAGTTTAAAAATACGTCTCATACAGCCTTACCTACACGGAAGAGTGTTAGGTAGGTCAAGAATGATTTAAATTTTGACACGATGAAGTAGAGGAGAGCAGACCCGGAAAACAACCTGAGTTGATAACATTTAGTAACGCTATAATGTTCCTGACATATGTCAGAAAGAAAAAAATTACGTGACTACGTTCTGATCACATCACCTGGGTATCTCACTTCTCTACTAGCAAACCGTGAAAAGTGGACGAAACGAAAGCAGCCCATCGAGCCGTCACGTTGTGCGCCCGTACTTACAGGAGGAGGCGGTCGACTCTCGGCCCATCCCGCCTGTGAAGGCCGACCGGGGGGCTGTCCACCCTCATGGCTGCCTGCTGCCTGCGTGCCGGGACAATCAGTCCCCTTTTATAACTTTCAGGTAGCGGTGCTGATCTGCTAACTATTTATAGACATTAACTAAATTGAGTTCTATGTTGAGACTAAACACAGGACTGACTCATGCTTCTTAAATATATTTCTCATCACTGTCAAAGAAGCCAAATATTAGTGATACAAGTAGACACCAAAAGCTGATATTAACAAACGAAACAAAAATGAGTCGAAAACTAAACCATACTGCCCAGACGTGACGACAGGGAAGGTAGGGGACTGATTAACACCCACAGTCAACGTTGGTTTCTCCAACTCGAACTCACCCTCATTGAAGTAAAATAATGAAACATATAAAATACACACAGAGCAGGACGACAAAGCTTGTAACAAAACAAGAATCCCTTCCCTGGGGAGGGACCCTCCTCGCTCCGGATTTCTCTCTCCAGAAGCGACTATTTTCAATCTGGTACTAAGCTCGCGTTTCTAAACACGGTGCTGTGTTCTGAGCGGCTCCTTCTTAGCCCCCTAGACGGACGTCCTCCCGCACAACCTCTCCCTCCTCATGCTTCCAACCCAACCACACCGCCACTTCGGAGACCTCAACATTCGCTTATATTATTCATGGCTGGTCACGTTTACTTTTCAGAGCAATTCTTCCTTGCTCTGGTGTTAAAAATCACTATTTTTTTCCATTGATTCTTTTTCTTTATACCATCCCTGCTTCACCCCAAACTCTCCGTGAGAACGATAAAGCCTCTCGAGGTAGAGCCTACTGCACTCCTCTCTCCAGCTTCTGCTGACGGCTGCTGCTTCCTACTGTTGCCTGGCTTGCAGATCTGTCACTAGAGTCTCTGCCTCCAGTCTAGGATCTTGTCCCCATGTCGGTCTCCGTCCTCACGGGGCCATCCCCCTTCTGAGGACAGCAGTCATCCTGGATTAAGGGGGCCCACCCCACTCCATTAGGACCTCCTCTTAACGAATCTATTTCTACACAGGGTCACAGTTTGAGACACGAGGGATTAGGACATGTCTTTCTTGGGGGACACAATTCAATCCATAACATCCCTCAACACTTTTTTTTCCCCCCTCAACACTATTTTGGAAATCAGAAAGTGGGTGGCCATTTCCTATCTGTCATGTCACATGACCGATGTCCCTCAAAGTGCAGCTGACCTTCCTAAACAAACCACATTCTAAGTATCGTTTAAACTAAATGTTGAAACTTTTCTTTAGTAATTAATTTCCTTTCTGAAACTACTTCAGAAGCCACGAAAAACAACTTAAAGAATAAGAATTCTTAGCTATTAAAATAATCCATTAATAATTTATGGTTCTGAGCAAAAATCCGACAAGCTTGTTAGGAGTACCCAACATACAGAAGCCTGAGGAGCACATCACTCCTGTCATTCTCTCCCTACCCATCACTCACTGTTTGACCACCAAGTACGAACAAACCACTTGCCTGCCTTTAAAAATCAATTCATAACGCCCCTCACAACAGCTGACCTACAAGAAATGTATCGTTTATTATAACATGAACTTTATACTAAAAATAGAACTACCCAAATCTTACAGGTGAATATTATGATGCAAATGAATCTTCATTTTCATTGCCCTTTCCAGTATTGGTGTAGAAAAGAGCCAGTTAGGGAGCCGAAGTTAATAAGGTCCCAAAATAAAAGTTGGTCGAGGGTACTGTATCATGCCTCTGAAAATAAAATCAAACACAAGAAAATTTATTCTGCATAAATAACCACAGGAAATAAGTTTTGGAAATAGAATCTGTATTGGAAACCCAACTTCTGAGCAGAGCGCGTGGCGTATCCCGCCGCCATCGTGTTCCCTCTGCTGCGGACCGCGGTCCAGCCACACGCTGCTGCGGAGACGAAGGCCAGTGCTAAGCCTGTGTATGAACACGTACACACTCCAAAGAACCTTCTTCCAAGTACGGTTTCACCAGGGGTGAAGTCTGGTGAGATCCTGCGGGATGCAGGCCAAAGGAAATGGCATATACCTTTCTCATAATTTGAGAATACTAAAGTGTGAAAAAGCAAAGCGTCTTTTTATTACGCGACAAATTCAGGGAAAAAGGACTTTACAAGCTGGACACAAACTACTCGCCCGACTGTTCCGTCAGTCCCGTGTCACAGGGCTCTCTGCACCCCCGTGCCCTCGCACATCTGCCTGGACTGTTCCTCCCTTCGAGGACCGCACGTTCCTGCTCCGCTTCCTCTTCAAGGCACGGCCCCCGGCGCATCTGCTCAGGGAGGCCTCCCAGCGTCTCCCAAATAGCACAGACAGAAAGCCTAAGCAGCATGAAAACGGTGTGTATTATCTTACTGAACAGTCCCCCAAGCCGTACAACTCATGTATTTTCTGCCTCTCATACCTAACACCTACACACACATGAATTCACTACCAGAAACTTCTTGGCCTTTTCTCAGAAACTTTATTCAGGTCTCTACTCTCAAGGAGCCTAGAATGTTCGCCGTGGAGGCGAGACTCAGCTGTAAACCGAATACGCGGTAAAATATAAAATAGGAGAGTGTGTGATGAAGTGTAAGGGTTCAGAACAGAAAGCACCGGCACAGCTGGATTACAGTCTACAGACAGCAAGGCAGTCAGAAGAGGAAAGCCCTGAGGGACAACCCGGGAGAGGAGGACGTGCAAGGGGGGGTCCTCAGACATCAGGCCAGACGGTGAAGCTGGACGGGAGCAGGGCCGGCCCGCGGGAGTGCCGAGGGCGAAGTGACGCGGCAGGACTATCTTGACTCGTATTCACATCTCTCCCCACTCCAAGATCCTACTGGAATTCCAGAAAGTCCTATCTGTCCACAAACTTGGGACGGAGTAGAAAACCAAGGGGTCGTCAGCAGACCAACCCCATCATCAGAGAGGAGTGCGAGCCCAGACCTCTCTCCTCAGGTTCCGTAGACAGGTCTATCCAAGTGCCCGTTCAACCTCCTTACGGGGACGTCCAACGAATACCTCACTGTCATCCTCCAAGGTCACCTCTGCGACCTCCCAACGAGACCCGCTCCGCTCACACAGTCGTCCGCATCTCAGTGGACACAACTCCATCCTTCCCACTCGCTTAGGTTAAAAGCCACGACTCCCCCTTCTCTCATACACACGCCCCCCGGAAAGTGCCAGAACCTGCCGTCTGGCCACCCCTGTGACTCGGCGGAAGCCACCATTACACGCCGCCTAGTTTCCGTTCACGGCCTCCCTGTGTCCCGCGGGGCTGCGCTCGCCGCCTCCATCCGTGTTTCTCCACGGGCCGCTGTCGGCAGAGCAGCCGGGCCTGCGGTTACCGTGGTCAGTCAGACCGTCTCTATCAGAGCCATTCAGGGGGGCCAGCGGAGCACCGACTCTTGATTTCGACTCAGGTCCTGGTCTCGGGATCCTGGGATTGAGCCCCAAGTCCACGCTCCGCAGAGAGTCTGCTGGAGATTCTCCCTCTCCCTCTGCCCCACCCCCATTCTCTCTAAAACAAATAAATTCTTTAAAAAAAAAAAAAAAAAAATTCAGGGGCGTCTGGATGGCTCAGTAGGTGAAGCATCTGCCTTCGGCTCAGGTCGTGATCTCAGGGTCCTGGGATCGAGTCCCTCATCGGGCTCCCTGCTCAGCAGAGGGTCTGCTTCTCTCTCTCTGACCCTCCTCCCCGCTTGTTTGTTCTTGCTCTCTCTCTCTCTCAATAAATAAATAAGTAATAAAAAATTCCACGGTCCCCCTCTCTCTCAGAACAAGAGCCACCTTCTCTGCAATCACTGGCCAGGTCCTGCACGAGCTTCAAACTCCCCCAGCACTCTCCCTTGTGTTCTTGCTCTCTGCCCAGGCCACCCCGGCCTCTTCGTTTGTCCTCGTGCGCGCGCGCGCGCGCGCGCGCACACACACACACACACACACACACACACACACACACACACATCCTGCCCCAGGGCGTCTGCACTGGCTGTCCCCTCTGCGTGCGAAGCACTCCCCCAGACGCCTACCTGGCCGGCCCCTTCCTTGCGCCTTGGTAAGGCCGCCCTGACAGCCCATCTAGAATTACGACTAGCCTCCCCCAGCCCCTCCGTCACCCACGCTGCCCTCTGCCCCACTGCCTGTCCTCCTAGGGCACTTGTCCTCTTCTGCCACGTCTACCGACGACTGTCGGACGGGTTGTAAGACCGCCTCTCCCCAGCCCGCCCCCCGCCCCGTGTGGCATAAGCTCGGGGAACAAGCGGTGCCCGGCCCCTCCGGGCCGCGGTACAGGACGCAGGCAAGCACAAGCAGCACGCGCACCCAGAGTGGCCGCAGCGCACGCGACAAGGGGAACCCGGGGGAGACCCTCCGTGAGGCCCGCAGACACAGACGGCCGGGAGGGTGACACGCCCACCAGCAGGCTGGTTCAGAACCTCGCGCCTTGTCCGAACGACAGCGGCATCCGCCACCCTTCTCCTCCCCTGCCTCAGCTCAGCGGACGGGGTGGCATTTCCCGCAGAAGACTGTTCTCTAAACAAACCCGACACGCTGCCTTGGGGGAGTCAGGGCTCCTCTGCATTTGTGGGGGCCCCCCCGTACCCTAAAGGAGAGCCCACCAGCCCACACGCTTCGCCCGCTTCCATGGACCTGCAGGCAGCCCTCCGGGTCACGGAGGGACGTGCGCAGCAGGGACCTCGCCTCCGTGATGCGAGAGGAAAGCCAACCCAGGGAGCGACGCCAATCTCATCTGTTCAGAAATAAACGGACCGCTAGAGATGCCCAGGTATTTGAATAAAACCAGTAAAACAAACAATTTGGCTCTACAGGAAGGAGAAGATTCACGCAAAGGAAGAGAAATAGGAGAGGCTTAAGATATAATCATCAATTTGGAACAGGCTGTCAAAAACGGAATAATTACAAAATAGAAAAAACTCCTGGAAATTAAGATTCATTTTTCGATAGACTATCTACTACCACATATCACATATCCCCGTTGGGTGGCCGTGAGCCACGCATGTGGCTCCTGAGCGCTTGCCATGTGGCCTGTCTGGACAGAAAGGCGTGGTAGGTGTAAAACACACGCCAAATTTTGAAGACTCAGTATGAAAAACAGAATGTAAAATATCTTAACAATTTTTATACATATTTCATGTCAAAATGATAGTACTTTAGATGGACTGGGTTAAATAAAATATTATTAAAATTAATAATCACCTGTTTCTTTTTTACTTTTGCTAATATGGCCACAAGAAAAATTTTAATTACATATATGGCCCACACTGTATTTCTACTAGAAAGTCCTTGTCTAGAATATACTGTTAAAAATATCGCCAAGAATACAGAACAAAAAAAGAAGCAAAAAATGAGAAAAGAGAAGTACCATGAGGAAATAATCCAGAAGAGCCAGCATTAACTAGTAGGAGTTCCCAAAAAAGAGAGAAAACAGAAGAAATGTTTAAATGGCTGTGAGTCTTCAAATGGAAAAGGTCCATTAAGTACAGACCTAAAGAAAAAAAGTGAGGAAAAAAGAAACCACAGAAACCAAAAACTGAGCTAGTGACATATTCTTGAATAACCCAGATCACCACGGTTGACAGGTTTAAAGGGATTCCACAAAGGGGTGGGTGGGGGAAGATCACCTGCGACATAAGGACAGAGTTAACAACAGATGTAGGAAGGCGGCAAATGTCTAAACTGTGAAGTGAGAAAACCAGGGGGTGGGATGGAAGCACAGGGACAGGGGTGTCACAGAGCGGGGAGCACAGGGACAGCTCAAGTGAAGACACGGGTTCAATCAGAATGAGAAACCAGCAGCAGGACTGAGATGAACAGCTACTGGAAGCTGGCCAGGGAGGGGGACAAGTCATACTTCCTATGGGGGGGGGAGGGGGGCCAGCAGCCCCCAGCCATCACACGACCATCAAGAAACAGAAATAGATGGGATGCCTGGGTGGCTCAGTCGGTTAAGCGTCTGCCTTCGGCTCAGGTCATGATCCCAGGGTCCTGGGATCGAGTCCCACATCGGGCTCCTTGCTCGGCAGGGAGCCTGCTTCTCCCTCTGCCTCTGCCTGCTTGTGCTCTCTCTCTCTGACAAATAAATAAACAAAATCTTAAAAATAATAATAATAAAAAAAAAGAAACAGAAATAGAAACATATTATTTTCGTGCTATGAAAGAAGCCATCGGAAGTACTAAGCGTAGAAATGGTTAGGCGTGATTCATTCTGGGGATTGATATGGAGGGAAGGGCACGACCGCGTGGCAGGTGACCCTCTTCCCATCTTACGCCCTCTGGTGCCATATGGGATTCTACCACGTGCCAACAACTTTAAGAAGAATTAATCTGACAGAAATAAAGTAGGAATAGCTGAAAAGGGTCTGGGCTAAGGACCGGAAAAAAACAACTAGAAAACACCAACGGTACAGAAGAGAACAAATCCTGGAAAAGCTATTGGTCCCGACAGTGTAAGCAGATCCAACAGGCTGTTAGAGAAAGAAGTCACAGGGTGCAGTGGGACAGGGCTGCTGAATGAAGAGCACTACAGACCTCCTGCACAGCAAGTCTGGGAGGAACGCTGAGGGGAAGCGAGCACGCGCGGGGAGAATGAAACCCTAAGGGCTGACACTGCAGGTTCAGCGGGACACCCGAAGGCATGAGCTGCACAGCAGGACTCCTCACTGCGGATCACCTGATGGAACTGAGAGGGCCTGCGACCCTCTGAAGTGACACATAAATGCATGTCTGCGTGCATATCAGAAGGGTGGGGGTGGGGCAAAGAGGGCACGTGTCCACTGCTGTCACCCAATTCTCGCAAGGACCCACGACACGGCTCCATTTCGTGGGAAATACCACACGGATCTCAGATGCAGGATCACAACCGTCCACGTGGAAGCCACCAGCATGAGACAGTTAGGAAGAAGCTACACTATGCAAGCCAACCGTCAGTCTGTCGAGGCAGACCGTGTACAGAGGGGAAGGAGGACAGCCCGCGCGCACGTTCAGGTAAGAAGCTGAAGGGGCTGAAGGGACAGGAGGCGAGAGGGCAGAGAGTCTGCAGGGTCGAAAGGAAGAAAGCAAAGAGGCAGATGTGCACAAGCAGAAGAAATGTCAACTAGAAACAAGTCAGTGTTGGAAGCAGCATTTCCAGGAGATCTGAGCAGACACAAAACAGCACCAGATAAAAAAGTGGGTGGAGGAGAGAGAAGGGACAGAGATAAAAATTAACACCGACAGAGAAAGACAGTGGTATCTGATAGAAGGTTTCCCTGGAACAAAGAAGAGGGGCACCTGGACAGCTCAGTTGATGCAGCGCGTGACTCTCGATCTCAGGCTCATGAGCTCGAGCCCCACGCTGGGTATAGAGATTACTTAAAAATAAGAAATCTTTAAAATTATTTTAAAAATAAAAATTTTTAAAGATAAAAGAAACATGACTGCATGCCTATGGACAGCAAATAATTTTAGAATTTATACGAATTTTGGATTTCACGCTTCAAAACAACTGAGTTCAAGTCCTGAACTAAACAAGTAATATAAGCAGCGTCCAAGTTTCAAGCCCTGCAGTAGCCTTCTGCACGCAGGCAGACAAGCCTCAAGCCCAGGGCAGTGCCGCAGGGCCAGCCAGCACTCGGACGGGACCAAGACACGCGGCACAGCAGTTTCACAGCAGTTAGTAAAAACTCACTCAATACTCACTTCCACTAGAACTGCAAGTTGCTAGTTCTGAACGACCCCTGTGCAGTGGATCCCCTACCGGAGACCCTTACCAAGCCGGCGGCACCCTCTGCTGGCTCCAATCTCTATTCTGTGTTGTCCTCACCCAGCAACTGTCCCGGGGGCCGCCTGCCTGCCAAGCCACGCTGCCAGAAATTATCTGTTATGTTTGGGTTCTCTTCCTAGATTTCTACAAATGTTATTCCCGATAATACTATGCTCTTTTTTTTTAAAGATTTATCCATCCATTTGAGACAGAGAGAGAATGCGAGTGGGGGCAGAGGCGAAGTAGACGCTCTGCGAAGCCTGACCTGGGGCTCGATCTCACAACTCCAGAGATCACACGACCTGAGCCGAACCCAAGAGTCAGATGCTCGATGGACTGAGCCACCCTGGCGTCCCACGATCATTGTGTTATTAATCACTTTTCCGTGTGTATGTATGGGGCAACAGAATCATTCCAATTTCTAACTCTTGGAATTGTTCCCGTGGGTTTAAAACACTCAATATAGAACTGAAATTCTATCTTTTAAAACTTTCCTCATTTCTACAAAAACTTAATTTTATCTGCATCTGTTATAATAGCATCACTCAAAAGAGTTGCATAGATTTTCATCAAATGCAGGGGCTATTTCTGGAGCGACTGACCTGAATATAAAAGGCTGTGACAAAAACAAAATTCATTTCGGGAGGGCCTGCCCCAAGAACTAATAAGCAGTTCCACCCCAAAGCAGCCAATACAGAACACAGTAGAGATCCTCCTGTCTGTCTGTCAGGGGAATGTGACACACGAATCAAAACAACATGGAGAATCTGAAGAGTGTTTCAAATGAGAGATCCAAATCCAAGGTCACAAGAAGAAATGCTGGCTTGCCATGAAGCAAACGCTTATCAAATGGAAGAATCCATCCATACGACGGTTATCAGCTCTCGAAAATAAAACAGGGGCCCTACTGGTGATAAAAAGCAACATCGACATCACCAAAAAGTTTTCATTTGTTTTAAAATGGGATACCTGGTTTAACTAACTTAATTTTCATTACTGTATGTACCTGAATTTTATAAAACTATTTTGTTACAAATTTGGTAGCTTACAGTTCAGAGACCCTGCTAATTCAGAAACAACTATACCTGAATGAGGCTGTATTAGGCTTTCCCATTATTTCTTTATAAACTGCACTGAAGCGACGAGATAATATTACTGACCCCACCAAACCAGCAACTTAATCATAAACAGAATGAGTTGGTATTCCATTCCTAAGCACTATGGTAATATCTCCAGATCAATGACTTCTATGAACAGCCAACATGATTTCAACTTTCTAGTTAAATTAGTTATGTGAAAGCCATAATGACCATAGATCAACTTATAACTGCTGTAAAAATAAGACTCCTCGCAGTGAAAGTCACTTCGTACGCTGCTAAGTGACTTCCAAACGGCTGACGAGACATAAATCCACTTTCAATGTTGGGATGCTCACAGGTCTTCTGCAGAAGAAAGAAAAACCGCAAAGAGCAACTTAAAAAAATTTACCTTCTTTGAATTTCCAATTCCTCTTGTGATGGGCCATTTTGAACTTGGGCAGATAGCTGAGAATTTTGTCTAGGCAGTGTTGGCCCTAAAAGGGAGGAAAACATTACAGATGAACATTATCGTTACAGTGAGCTGGGCTGGAGAGATACAATCATGAGAAGGACATAAAACCGTCACGTGTTTACAAATGTATCTTCTTTTTTTGTTTAGCAAAATAAAATATAAGCTTTACATAACACACAGCAAATGAAAGATTGCAACATAATACTGTCATCATCTCCAGAAGGCTTACTTGAAACAAATGGAAAACATCAACGATAAAGGAAAAATAAACATTTATATATGAAGAGCTTGAGGAAAACAAGTGTTCAATGAGTATCTGAAGAGGCACCTGAGCTGGACGTTTCTCAGACAATGAGACATTCTTTTTGGGGTACTTATTCATGAAGTGGAGAGGGAGAACTTAAATGAAAAAATCAGAATTCAAAAACTCACCTAAATAGAACACTGGAAATGAAAAACAGGAGAGAGAGAGCGTGAGAACCTTATTACTAGGATGAAGAATGCTAACGCATTTATCAAATTTGCCCAATTTAAGCTGCCATTTTTATTTAATGGCTTGGCATATCCAGCACTGGTGAAAACAAACATCTGCTAACCTTCTATATATAATTAACCTACTTATCTAAATTTTTAATGTAACAGAGGTAATCTTAATAACTTTTCATTTGGGGCTAAAAAAACAAACAAACAAACAAAAAAAACCCAAAATCGAAAACAAAAAAGCAAACCACCCAGAAGCCAAAAAGCTACATTCAAACCAGCAAGGCTCTGTCACGAGAAACTAACGACCATCCGTCCCCACATCCCATGTGCAATGCGGACCCATTTTACCATCTTATAACAAATGCCACTAAATAATGGGACATTTTAATGTCGCTGGATATAAAAATTAAATGTGTCATGAAAGAAATAAATACTGGACCTAATACGCAAAGCCTAGGGTTAAAACACAACAATCTTGAAATCTAACCCAGTAAACAAGAGAACCCAGTAAACAAGTAAATCTAGTGTGCCAGCAAATGCCCCTAACAGATATTCTGACAGTGTTTTGTAGGCCGCTAGTACCAGAATCAGGTAAGAGAACACTTCTGTGTACTAACGCAGATTCTTGGTAACTCTGTGCCGTGCTTGGGACGTAAGCCTTGCAGCTGGAAGGATGAGGTTCGGGCAATGTTGTACGGTACTGGCATATCCCAAATGTGGAAAAACAGGTAAGTGGATCTAAACTTACCTACTAAATTTTTTTTCTCATCTCTTTACCCATTTCTAAAGTAATCATGTAATTTGTCCTCTAAAAGACAAGTTACATGACAATTGCAGTGATGTATTTCATTAGATTGCCTGAGTCTATTATTTTGAAAACCACATAAAGGAAATATTAAAATATATTAATCCTATGTCATCAGCAACAACAACAAAAAAATCAAAAAGGGTTTTAAGTTAATGTTAAACACGCACTTAAATTTTTGCATAAATGAAAAACAGAACTTGTCTGGTAAACAGGCCGAATTCTTTCCTTCTTTTGGAAATGAACATACTGATGTAAAAACAGACTGTCATATTAAGCCATACACTAATGTCTAATACTCTTAGAGGGAGAAGGTGTCTTGTGTCTTACGTCTTCCGGCACAAGGAGGGGCAAACAGAAGACTGGGGGGGGTGGGGGGGGGTGGAGGATAAACTTGAGAAAGTTTATTTTTTATAAACTTTTTAAATTTTATATCCAAAGTTACATTTATCCAAAAATATTAAATGTGAGCATTTAGCCTGGGCAACTCATGAGACCATTCTGGCTTAATTATTTTTTAAAATAATGTTTGTTATTTAAGTGAAAAGCTCATACTGCTGGAATAATTAAACAGCTGGGTGCCGCGGGGGCGGAGAGACCCGTCCAGCACCCGCCCCAAAAAAGGACCCTAACATTTTGCGCACACCAGGCACGGGCGCTTGTGACCTCCACCGTGACACTGACAGATGGACTTCCCCGATATACATCTACCGATCAAATACAAGGGTGTCAAAATTCCAACTCGACCCTGATTTTATTCAACAGATTTTTTTTTTAAACTAACAAAAGTTTGATTTAACTCAAAAAAAGCTTGAATGAGAAAAAATTATCTTTTCAAAGCAATTTATAGAAACCGCTCTGGGTTTTTTTTAAGTTAAAAACTTAACAAACTTATTTTAAAAGGAGGTTTTAAAAATGTGGGAAGTACTCTCTGGCTGATATCATTAAAAAATTAATTTACCACAATTTATTCATGCAGCCAAAAGAGGAAAACGTAAGGAAGACCCTTTTAAAACAAGGGGAATCCTGATCCAAGAAAAGCTCTCCCGAGCGTTTTCTACATGGTTCTTTGTGGTCATGGGCACCTTTTCTTTCCACACACGTCCCCTCCCTGGTGGGCCGGAGAGGAGGGGCGTCCCCCTGGGGTCTTCTCGCCCCTGTATTTAGTCTATTGTCTTGTCTGTTTCTTCTCCATCAGTACCGTCAAGTCACAATAACGAGCACACTGAAAATCCTGTGCATCAAAGATATGGAAATGTGCCATAAGCACTGAATCGAAGAGTTCAGGGTCACTTAAGAACTCCAGGGACACGATCTCATGTTTCCCTCTGCCGGGTCATCCGGGGGTCGGTCCCACCCACAGGAGGCTCACGACACGAAGCAGCGAGTAGGGGCAGTCGGCTGCCGCCATAACCGCTCCTTCCCATCAAGATTCCGAAATGAGCATCTGTGTGCTCACGGAATGCAAAAAAAGGCCCTTTCCTAGCCGGTGGGCACAAGGCTGTATTCTTATGAGCAGCCTGTGGTGGCTGACGGTTCTCTTTTGGGGAAAAGGAGAAGAGGCACGTGAGCCTGCCCCACCCTACTGTGGCGTCATGAAGAACGGTCGCTAATTTTGAGGGTTACTTTCTCCGTTTCATTACCAGAGCCGGAGACGAGGACTATATGGCCTGTCCTGGCTAGAATCCATATAGCAGAGATGTGACTTAGTTTCTAATAAGGAAAATGTGTCCATGTCACTGATAGGTTCTCTATAAATGATGGAAAGCAGAACAGAGGGGCTCTCGAATCCAGGAATCAATGGCAATTCAGTCTTGACTTAATGCTGAGTTTTGGCTAAAGCACACTGCACCTGCTGTCACATTTTAATTTTTGCAAATCTGGTTTCACACTTAGCCATAGACTGCTTAAAAACACAGGACTAAAAGACCAGGAGGTGTTGTTATACACGATACAATCAGGTGTAAACTTGGCAATGTGGTAATTATATTACTGTACACAGTTAAAGTCAATTAAAGGTAATAATGGGGAAAATCTGCCTTTTAACACTTAACAACTTAAAAATTCACCTTTATTAAGGGCAAATCAATCCTCTCTGCAATTGGGTAAACTGTATCTATTATTCTGCATATGGAACTCAACATAGTAAGTAGCAAAGTACAGAACATCAAGTAGGTTTTCAGAATGAACTAAAAAAAGTCCTAATAACAGTGATACGAATAATAACTCCTGGCAAGGTCAAAGGTGGCCTAGAAGAGCCCCCAGGAGGAGGCCGAGAGAAGCATCGCCAAGAGTCCCTGATTAAATCCTGGGGAGCAGGGAGTTAGGAAGACCAGCACAGGCTCACTGATGGGACCGTGTCACCTGGAGCAAGCCGAAAATGGACCTTTAGGTGATTAAGAAATACATCAGAGTTTTCATTTTTGGAAATTTTATAACACATGCTTCTTTGCCTCAACCAGCGGTACATAAATTTTTAAATAATTCTAAAGAGAATTAGGTAAAGAAACAATATCAGAAATACTGAAGAATCACATCAAAAACTGAGTCACATGGATAAAGTACACATACACAGCTGAACTATTTATATAAAATTTTAGCAATAGTAATACTTTATCATTTTCTCTCTCATAGAACAATTGGGCCAGTCAAGGTATACAGGAGTAAAAAAAGATCTATATATTAGGAGTCAAAAAAAAAAAGGTTCTGGCAATTACAAGTCATCTTTTGAACTTGGTGTTTCAAAACAAGGTTTTAGAATCAAATAAGGATAAAAACAATTCAGAGGAAAGTGTGCATGTTTGTGCGTGTGCATGTGTGTGCCGCACACAGCCCTATCCTTGTGTTAAGGGCGCGAGCACGCACCTGACTGCAGCTAAGGGACGTGTCCGGCTCACGCGTGCCAACACCACGGACGTGTGCGCGTGTGTGCACAGGAGTGCAAGAGCACTCTGTGAGCCCCAGCTCACGCCTCACCTGCTGCGGGAAGAAGGCGGTCGCCGAGGAGCCGGGAAGCAGCAGGGGCTTGCACCCGCCTCACGACACGTGTGCCTGCAGCTCCCTTCGGGTGGAGCAAGAGCCCCCCTCGGATAAGACACATTCCCCTCCCCAACACGTCTACTAAGGTGGGTGGATTCTGGCCCTGCAATTAGAAATTAAAAGACCGCTCCAAACAAAAGAGTTGAAAACAAAAACGAACAAACAAAAAGCCCTCTCGCTCCTGGAGCAGGAACGGCGGCCGGCCTCGGTGGGAGACCCTCGCCCTGACCACGTCCTCTCCGGGAAGCCAGCTCCAAAGCGGCCCGAGTCCCTGCGTGCACCACGACAGAGAGATGGCACAACACAGAACGGGAGCTGGCGGGGTGCCCCGAAAACCACAAGCCAGACTATGGCCTACGGAAACAAAAGGTATGGAAATGTGCAAGTAGTATGTACCACAGCTTGAAAAAGGAATGTAAACATAATGTTGCTTACCACAGAAAATACATCGCAAATTAGTGCTGTCCTGGGCAGCAGCAACCTTGCTCTGGGCTGCAATAGACACCCGGTGTTAGAAGCGTCAGAGGACAACGGGCCGGCGGAAGAACTGCACACAAACTAAAAGGTGCTTTCAAAGGTGCAAAAGGTTTCTATACATACGTCCTATCTAGATCCTCATGCTGGAAGCTCTGTAAGTTAATAAGAACGGACCTTCTTTAATATAAACTTTAGAAAGAATGTTTATGGGTAACTGTTTTTTGTGGAAACCCCTACAAGAAGCCCCAGACCAAAGGGTGCACTTTATCCACGCTCTTTCAATACTGAGCCTTTAGAAGACTTTGCAGCTGAAAAAAATCCAGGGGAGACACTTAAGATGAACTGAATCTAAGAAGAATTCACTTCTACTAGCTGAAAAAGACAAAAGTCGTTTTAAACAGCCTGAGCAATTAAAGTGTTTTATAGTCTTTGACGTAAATAAGAGCATCTTCGTTGGCTTTGCACTCTGAAAAACATCAAGACTATTCACTGTTTTACCAAGCCACGTTTAATTGTCCCCCCCCCATATGTTTATATACTTGACAAAATATCTTATTAAAGACATGTGGCCACTTCAAACAGCCATTTATTATTTAGGCTACCTACATTAAGATTTACCCTAAGTATAAAGTAAATTCTCTTTAACAGAAAAAAACTCAGTGAGAAGAAGGGGCTAATTTATAAAAAGGGGAAGGGCTTGTATAAAATCAAGGTGACACTCAAAACTGGGATGGGAAAAACAAAATTAAAAATTTTCTTATTATTACATTATGACATTTAAAACTTTGTATCAATAACTTTCTATAAAACTCCAAAGAAATTCTTTTCAGCATAGGAAAGATTTTTCTTTCTCCCTTGGCATTAGCCAAAAAACAATGAACAGATTAAAATATATTGATTCAAGAAAGACTGCATAAAGGCAAACAGGACAGTATTTTAGATTCCCCCTAAACTGTGTTCTTTAAAAAATACAATTTATGCTAACTAAAAAAGTTTACATAGAATCAGAACCAAACCAATTTAAAGACCGTACATCTGAAAATGGCAATAAATCTTAAATAATCAGAATTTTTAAAATCATTTTTAGAAATTAGATTTAATATCATCCAATTAAGTTTAAACCTTGCTTTAAAAATATTACATACAGCAGATATTTTCAAACACAAACAAAATAAATAAGATTGAGAAATGTCACCTTTGCTAAGTACTTCCAACTCCGTCTACTATTATTATTAGTATTATTACTACTAAAGCCGCATGCAGAACATTCACTGTAATGACAGGAGAGAGACCACAGGCATACACATAACATGTCTACCAAGTCAGTCACATCATTTCAAAAGAGATCAACTATTTAGGAAATTTTCAATAGTTATATTTTAAGCTTAAACTTAAAAGAATCTGTCTTACCGAGGTCTGTAAGTCACTACTCCTGTAAAGCCTTTATGAATACACATGCCTGGTCTTCAGGTTTTACCCTTCCGTTCCTTTAATTCATGTTTGAAGGGAAAAAGAGTAAGGAAAACATAAAAACTTACAAGAAAGCCCTGAGACAGGATCTCGCCGGGGACAGCAAAGCGCCTGCCAGGCCGCGCTGCCCATCACGTTGGCAGAGTCATCTGACCGCTGTCGGAATGCAGCGGGACCATGTGGACCGCACGCGACCCCACACTTTCCCCCAGAAGCGCCCACTCCTGTCACCGTCCACACCTACTAAGCCCCACACTCACACTCGGGATCCGCAGGCATCCTCCTACGGACTCCTAGTGCCGGCCACCGCCTAAAACATGACTCTCACTTCCACCGCAGTGGGCACGTCCTGCCCGATGCTGACGCTGCTCTGCCCGGGCTTAGCCGGGGCGGGGGGAAGCGGCCGCGGGAACAGGGCGAGTGCCAGAGCTCCGGCTGGCTCCCGGGCCCCCCCAGCCCCCGACACCGCGTCCCTCCGAGCCAGCCGCAGGACTAAGCAGGCTCGGCGCTCCCAGAAGCACGCGCCCTGCGGGAGAGCACGCGCCGAGGAGGCCAAGGTGCGCCACACCCACAAAGTGTAGCATGTGTGTGGGACTTCGGGAGAAGCCAAGTGAGCCCGTCCATCAGCCGATCTCCCCCCAAGACAGTGCCGTCCGGCTGCAAAGCAGCATTCTGCGGCGCCCGCCGCCCCGTCCCTCCCCTTAGGGCTCTGGTCTGGGCGACACGGCGGTTTGCACCGATCGGCACGGCGGACGCCCCCGCGAGGCAGAGTCACACAGCAGACCCTCGACGGCAGCCCCGGGGCAGCTGGGAACGGGGGTGGTACCCGCCTTGGGTTTTTTCCTGAGGAGTCAATGAGGTAATGTTTGCTTAAAGCTGGTCTCGCTTCGGTTGACTCTCCGGAAAGCCAGTCTGTTGAGGGGACACGGACATCATCAGCTGCCGAATGAGCAGCGTGCGTGCTCTGACCATCAGCAAGGCCCCGGTGTCACCCTCGCGATCGCCGAGTTCCACGACATAGGTTTCAAAAGGGGGTGAAAGCAAATGTGCGTGTCTGTTCTAAGGGGTCGAGAAGAGAACGGAGGAAGAGACCGCGGTGGCGTGGCCGCCTACAAGGGAAACACAAGACCCAAACCGGTAGCACGGGAAGCCAGCGGTGCAGCCGCCGCTGCGGAAACGGCCCGCACGGTCCTCAGCCATCGGAACAACCAGGACGACCCCACGGTCCGGCAATCCCGCTCCTGGACCTCCAGCCGAAGGAAATGAAAACAAGACACCCAAGGAACACCCGCACCCCTACGCCCGCTGCAGCCTCAGTCACAGAAGTCCGGGTGCTGCTGCGGCAACCTGCCGCCATCGGGAGAGGACCGGATGGAGAGCGGTGTGTGTGTGCGTGCGTCTGTGCGTGTCTGTGTGCGTGCATGTGCGTCTGTGCCTGTGCGCGTACGTGTGTGCATCTGTGTGTGTGCGTGCGTGTCTGTGTGCGCGCGTCTGTGTGTGCACGTGCATGCATGTGTGCACGATATCCCGGTCTGGAATCTTACGGAATACACACAATGGGGTATTTCTCAGGCGTTAAGAAAGAAGGAAATCCTGTCCCTTCCGCAAACGTGGATGGACCCTGCAGGTATCACACTAAGAGGAACGAGCCAGACAAAGACAAACACTGCACAGCATCGCTTGCATGTGGACCTAAACAAACTCATAGACGCAGCAGAAAAGTGGCCGCCAGGGTCTCTGTATGTGGGGTAAAGAGAGGCTGGTAAAAAGGTACAAGCTTTCAGACACAAGATGCGAGGCTCGAGTCCACATGCGGTGACTGTGGCTGACAGCGTTGTACTGTGGAACTGAAATGTGCAGACTCACCCACCACACACACAACACACACACATACACACCAGACAACACACACACACACAGACAACAGAGACACACACACAACACAGACACACAGACAACACACACAGATACACAACAGACACACACCAGACACACACACACCAGACAACACAGACACACACAAAAACACACACACACAATACACAGATACACACCAGACACACACACAACACACAATACACACACACACCAGACAACACACACACACACAACACAGACACAACACACACACACACAACACAGACACAACAGACAACACACACACACACAACACACACACAGGTGAAGGTGATAGACATGTTAATTAACTAGATGGGAGAGATCCTTCCACAACATATGCTATATTGGGTCACCATGACACGCGCTTTAAATATCTTACAATTTTGTTCCTCAATTATACCTCCGTAAAACTGGAAAAAAGACACATGCAGACACACGTATCTAGGTCTCATCCCGCAGGGCCCCGTGCCAGCAGACATGAGATTCACAACAAAGAGCAAACTGTGTTCAGAGTGGTGGCACTTTAAAGTGGAATTTTAATACATTTTCAAAAAATGTTCACATTGTTTTAAAATACATGCAGTTTTTTAATAAAAGAAAATCTTTATATATCTCAGGAACGTCACGTATCTCTAGCCACACATGAAAAAACGCCAACACACAAACTTCTCTCCCGTGTCGTTGCGCCGAGTCTCAGGCAGACTGTACGCGTGATGGGGCTCCCCTGCCCCTTCAATCCTTTAATCCTTCCCCAACTTATGCCTCAAGAAACATCTTATTCCCTTCTCAGCAAACGGAAGATGGCTGCTGACAGCTGACGGACCGCAGAGAACTCCTTCGAGGCCTGAACTGCGACAGTCCCAACGTGTCCCCCAGCCCGCACCTGTTCTTACACCATTTATCTTCAGCTGTGGAACCGACTCTGCCCCCCGTAAAGAGACCATTAGTCAACCGGAATGCACCAACCCTGCCACGTCCCGACCCTCGTGAAGGTGAGAGTGACCCGCGTCCCACGCTCACTTCCCTGCAGGGCCCTCGGCCGCCACGGGCACGGGGACACACACGCACGGCAGCGGCTACTTTCACCAACAGGATCCGCTTATTGCCGGAGCCCATGCTCTGCTCGGAGACACAAACCAGAAATCCAGGGCCCTCCTCACGCCTTCCTTTTTATCACGACCACAGAACCGACTGCCAAGCCCCTCCTTGTCGCTGGGAATCTCTCTCCAAACAGCCTGCACTGCCCATGACCCCCCCGCCCGTCCAGACAGGGGTTCGCACGGCGATGCATTTACCCCACAATGCTGACCGCGCAGGCGTGGGAAACAAAACGGCAGCCCTTCCAGTTCTGTCCACTTTCCTCTCGTGCTTTTTTTCTTACGTTTCATAATCTATGCAGTCTGCCAACCCCGAGGCACACGCGCCTAAACCACACACGCGCACGGAGCAGGGGGTCAGCTCCCACACTCGGGCCGCCAACCCTGACTGTCACGGCCGCGCGGCCTCAAGGAGCTGCCCGCTCTGCTCTCGGTCCGACCCCCTTCCCCACAGCCGCCAGTGAACCCGATCAACTCGCCTCCCCCCGTAACACGTCTTCCACTGCTTCCCACTGCTCTTCAGCTAACCCTCAGACTCCAGGGCCCTGTCTCCGCGACACGACCACCGCCTCTGTCATCCAGCTCACGCTGACTCCCCAGGCTCCAGGCACGCCGGTCTCTCCACCTTCCCCACGGGCTCTGCCACAGCGCCTCCCTCTGCCCGCCCCCCCCACCCAGCCCCCCCGTACCCGGCCCCCTTACCCTCCCGTGCCTCCCACCCACAGTCGTCTTCCCCTGGGCAGCAGGAAGATTTCCTTCCACACTAACTAGAACTTTTGGGAAGTCTACACTCAACTCGAGTTCCCATCGGGCCCTGACAAAAACGACAAGCATTGCCCCCCTTCGTTAGGAGGTTTTTCTCCTACTTCAAGTTTTAGCACCTGTTTTCTCCTGTTAGCCACTTCAAAAAACCTAAAAGGATATAATAAGCATGAATATAAATGAGATAATTCTCAAATTATCGAAGAAATGTGAAGAATCTGTCTGAAGACTTAGGAGAGAGGTTTGGGTACAATATTATAATTAGGCAAAGCGCTCCCAACGTCTGCTTGGGCGAGAGGCCGACCAGACAGGCCCGCGACAGCCCGCGGCAGCGGGGATGAGCCGGGGGAGGCCCGCGGAGCAGCAGCAGGGACGCGAGGACGCCTGGCTCATTTCCCAGCGAAGGCGCAGCACCGCGCCCCCTTCCCCGCGGGGCAGGAGCGGGATCGCCGGAACCGGGAGAAGCGTTTGCACTCTCACCACACAACACAGACCTTCCAAGGCCATGTCTCCTCGCTCCTGCTTTTACAAGACAGAAGGAATTAAGAGAACCAAAAAAAGTATAAAGTTTCTAAGCTAATGCTCTCGGATGTGGGAGAAAACGAAGGCAGGGCAGCCGTGGGCGGGAAAACCGAGCCCGGGGACAAGAGACGACGGCCGGCCCGGTGCCTCCTCTACTTGCAGTCAGCTCGGCACGCGCTTCTGCTGCCCCTCACCACGGCTTACCAGGCTGCACTTGTTTTAAATCGAAGACTCGGCGGAAGGCTTTCTGCTTTGCTTTAAAAACTGCTAAGATTCGGTCACTACATTTGCCGTACACCACAGCCCGACAACGATAAGTAAGAAAGCCACCTGCTGAAACGTGAGAGTCCTGCGGGCGCGCCTCGACACAGGACACGTGCCCTTTATTACGCCAGACCGCTCACACTGACACGCGTGCCCCATGCTACAAGACGGCTGCAGCCGTGAGCGCATCTCGCTGAACAAGAGCCAGTCGGTCACGCAAGAGCAAGAGTCGTCCGGTTCACGTGCGGGGACATCCAGAATAGGCGAGGCTCCAGGGAGTAGCCCGGTGGCGGCCAGGAGCAGGCTGGGGGGCTGCTCTCCCGAGTGATTAAACTGTCTAAGGCTGCCTGCGGGGACGGCTGCTCACCCGTGAAAGCACCGACCACGGGGGCCACACACCTCACTCGGGACAACTGTGCGAAAGCTCCAGAAAGCCGGGAAGGAAAAATACAGTGCCATGCTGGCTTTGTGCCCTCCATCGCAACACCGTTTTTAACACAAACCTGAAAACTGTTTCGACGCCTATCGCCTTTCCCTTATGGAAAATATAAAAGGTCATTATGTCCGGGTGATAGGATTTTACATTTTTTTTTTTTTTTTACTTTCTTATGTTTTCTACACTGCTTACGTTCTTACAATAAGCACACAACTTTTTAATCATTTAAACAAAAACCCACTTACCTTACCCTGAAAAACAAAATGGTATGCTGCAAATCAGAGTTCCATCGGCAAGAGCTCTGGCCGGCTGAGCGCCCTCCTGCCTCTGGCCTTGGACCAAAGAAACGGACACAAACGATGAAGGAAGGGACCCAAGTAATGATACCAGGGGGACCCCAAGGGTCTGTATGGGCTACAGGGCCAGGGTGCCCTTTCCAAACTCGAGAGCTGGTGTGGGAAGGCCCGTAGCAGTCCCCCCCACCAGCAGGAATCAACGGGGGGGGGGGGGTTTCTTAGGTGGGGCCTCTGCACACCCGTGCGCTCGGGATGGTTCATCCCAGTGATGCCAGGACAGCGGTCTCCCTGTCCGGGGGGCCCAGCACCTGCTCTCCTCTCCGCACACGAACTACAGATACTCTAGAATGGAGACCAAGAAGCAACTTCTACCCAAAACCACACCAGCAACTAATACTTACAACAAAGGTACCCAAATTTACTTTTTGAAACTCAAATAGAGGTAAAGTTTTATTAAAAGGATAGTTTGGTTATATACACAAGACCCAAAATAAGCTGGGCTTGTTCACATGATGCAGGGTTTACCGCCGGGGCTGCTGGAGGGGGGAGGGGGGGAGGGACAGAGGGAGAGGGGGAAGCAGACTCTAGGCTGAGCAGTGAGCTCGATGTGGAACTCGATCCCAGGACCCTGAGATCATGACCTGAGCTGAAGGCAGAGACTCAAATGACTGAGCCCCCCAAGCGCCCCATTACTCTTTAAATACACTGTCGCATGAATAGTGGTTAGCAGGCCACACACTCGGCTGCCTATTCAAACGTGATGCTTTATGATGGTGATGAAACACTGGTATATTTATTCAAAGAACAATGAAAATGGGAATCGCTTAGGTTATAAAACTTATAAAAATTAAGGAAACTTTAAATTAGGAGTGTCAGAGGTTCCCACTCAATAAAGTACTTCTTTTTCAGAAAAACTGTATGCTAAATACTTACCTTTTAAATTATATTTTTAGTATTTTAGTTTAATCTTTAGGTTTCTATTATTCTACTTTCTTCATTAGACATTTTTCATGTTAAATCTGGATTTTTTAACTACTCACCCTCTAAAAATAAGATGTAAAAGCAGCAGCAATTCACTGTTATTTAAAAACGAAACGGGGGTGGGGGTGGGGGGTCTTCACGATCAGCCAGAGCCCGGAAGGAAAGACCACGGAGCACCGGGACGGCCTGCTGGAGCCCAAGGTCTCCGCGATGCGCTGTGTGACCATGGAGTCATGACCGTGTGCTATCGACTCAGAGTCGGCCTCACCGGACTTGAAGATGCTCAAAGGTAACTCCTAGTTACCTAGGTACCTAGTACCTCCTGAGTTACCTAGTTACCTAACTCCTAGCAACCAGCACGACCAGCTTGGCACAGAGTAACTGATACACTGGTTTAGTGAAGGTGATTTTTGACAGAATCCACTTGATTTAAACAGAGCTTGTAGAAGGTATACTGTGTGCCAGCGGTCGTCTAAGTGCCTTTACAACAATCCATCTAAATGATGCCGATGGGTAAGACGAATATGAGAACAGAAGCGGTTTCTTTTCCGGTGTGCATTTTCTCAGAAACTGCAAAAGCCTCCAGAAACAGCAGGCCTACCTTACAAGAACTATCTTCAGCGTCTTCCCACAAGCAGCTCGCTGTGTCACTCTACCTCACAATCGCCACACTGTCCCTCTCGCAGGATGCACGCTGCCGGGCAGACCTCTCTGACTCGTCTGTCTTCTCCGCCCAGTTCGCGGCCTTTAAAGGGCCACAATTTTGAATTACTCATTTTTCTTTCTCTCATAACACATAACATAGAACCTTATTAAGAGTACAAATAATTCCCTGTGGCTTTTATTCTTTTTGATCATGAGACCACCTACCTCTTAGGAATTCTTTATGGGTTAAGGAAACAATATTCTTTATACAATACCGACTTCAAAGATACTGCTGTTTAATACCATTTTCAAAAGACCGATTAGAATTTTTCTGTCTTGCCTGGAACACAGAAACAGAAACGCCCAATGTTCATTCAGAGGCAGCAAGGCACACGTGCTCTTTGCCGAATGCAAACGCAGACAAGCCACAGACCCCGTCCCACCTACAGACGGTGAGAGCCCGTCCAAAATCCGGCTGTAAGAGCGGCGGGGCAGCCTGGCTGCCGCTGTGGGGACCGACCGGTCTTACCAGAGCAGTCCCTGCAATTCGGTTCTCACCACCAATGAAGAACAAGATTCTGTTCTACTAGAGCTTCTCCTGACTCCCTACATCCTTATTTCAAGATGGAAAAGTCCAACGAAACAGGGAGCAGAATTTCCGACATCCAGCAAGTGCTTCTCCAATTTCTGGGCAACAAGCAGGACTAAAATTCAGGAATACAAGTAAAGTAACTATATAATTACTACTCTCTTGTGGTAAAACATGCAGATAACCAAGGATGACATCCTCGGATCGCGGCAGCACCACTCATTAAATTTTAAGCTCTCTGTAAAGTAAGCTGAGAAACGTCGTCCCCAGCCAGACCGGAGTCAGACCTGACAAGCGGTCCTGCCGCCAGAGAAGCAGAGAAACAAGAATGACAGGCCGAGAGAGCAGAGTGACAACAAGGTGCAGGCCACGGGCACCTTCCCTAAGACTATGACACGCAGACTCAACAGAACACTCCTGTCTCTTGTCGTCGGTCACATCCACCTGCAGCGGGACCGGCTCCGAGTGCGCGCCGTTGAGACCAAAGCCACGCCCGCGAACAATGCAGTGTCAGACTCGAGTCACAGCCATGCCGAAGCGCTTTCCCCAAACAGCTAGCGATCCGAAATTCAAAGTCAAGAAGCAAATAAAGTTCATTTATTATAAATCCTAATTCCCAGATTATAGGAACATATAATTCACCTATTAGAACATCACTGTGAAACTTGCAAAAGGAGAAGTCACAAACGCACCAATGAGAAACCAGAACCTGAATTTCTAGGAGGCAGAGCTCACACAGCCACAGTGGTTACTAGTGTTGGAGAGAAGACAGTTTTATACATGCAGCAGGAAACAGACCTCCATTCTCCCTGCCGCTGACCGGTGGTGACGATCAGGACAGGAGTGAGGTCTGCGATCTGCCCACTTCCCCGACATGCCCCGCCTGGACGTCATCCTGACGGGAAGGAGAGGAGACGCAGAACAGACAGAGGGAAGACTAACAATAGAAGAGAGGCTCCTCTGTTACAGGCAAAGCTAGGCTTATCTTAGAGATAGCCTTAAAGAGATAGAGAATACAGAATCCTCAATTCTCGTCCACTAAGAAGACAAGAGCTGCCTGGAAAGGATAAAAGCCATTGGAAAGTCTCTTCTCAGTCGGCAGTCTCCCTGATGATTAAGGAGGGCAGTCATCCTCAAAGGTTCTGGTCCCGGCCCCTTCATACTCTTAAACATCATTAAAGACCCTGAACAGCTCTTGCTCACGTGACTTATAGCTGTTATTTGCTGTATTAAGTAAACAATATTCTTCCAGTTTTAATTTCTAGTAATTCATTTTAAAAATAACAATTATTTTCCAAAACAAAAATTACTTCCCAAATAAAAAATATTAACTATTAGGATGACATGGTTTTGTATATTTTGTATTTTTACAAATCTCTTTAATGCTAGCTTAGTAGAATACAGCTGGATTATTTTATTTGCTTTTGCATTCAGTATGTTACAGCACCTTGTTCTGGCTGAAGTGTGTAAGGAGGAAAAAGGAGTGCCTTACAGACTCCCTGGAAGGGTCTAGGAGAGGGTCCTCAAGGGTCCCTGGAGCGCACTTTTTAAATCCTGAGTTAGGGTTTTCAATTCAAGATTTCTGATGCTGCAGGTGGATTGGCCCAAAGAAAATGAGAATATGGAGAACAATTAGATGGAGACCACACAGTCCAGGGATGGCATGGCTTCTCGGCCTTTTGGCTAAGATCAAGTGCATAATCCAGGGATGGCATCAATGCCTCCGATGGCAAGGGGACAATGAGGGCATCTACAAACTACGAGTGGGAGCTACAAGGTAAATATTCGTTCAAACTATCCTCTGAGTGACCAAAAACTAGCTACAGAGTAATTCCAAGTATGACTCACCACAAATACTAGAGAATAAAACTATCCTGAACAAATGAGAAGGATGTGATACCTTAGTGTTTATCACTTGCACTAATCCACAGTCACTTTCCAGTTCCAGAACTTCAAGGCAGCTCTTGCAGGTGAGGCCAAGGGAACAGAAGCGGTGAGAGGCAGCCTTCCAGGGGAATCTGGGTCTGGTGCGCCCACTGAAAGTAAGGGTGCCTACGTCCCATCCTGGGGAGAACAGAGATCCTTCACCCAGATCACTTTCCAGAAGCGCTCAGTAGTTCCCCCGTGGAAGCCCAGCTGAGAAAGGCAGAGACATGGACGGGAAACTGAGGCTTGGAGGTATGATGGGCAGGGCACAGGAACCAGAAGCCTGACTCAGCAGCTCCTGACCTGTTCCACAGCTGAAAACCCTTTTACTACTTTGACTAACCCCCTCGGACTCGACGTTCGGAGTGAGCCTGTCCGAAGAACCTTCTTTCACGAGTAGTTAGACGTGCAACCGGCCATGTTTTCAATCAGGTCCTGGGACTATTTAAACTTTTCTTATTGGCATCTTGGCACAACCACATCACAAAAAGATCCAAAAATTTCTAAAATGTCAACAATAGTCAATCAGAACTTCTGATAGGTTTCAGGTTGAGTATCTCTACAAAGAGCTGGGAATTTTTAGTCCCAAGCAAAGAAACTTAGTGTTTGAGTTAGTGGTTGTAACATCGGCTGTCACTAGAAGTATGTACACTGTTCCTTCCGCTTTCCAAACCCAGGGAGTTGGTCCTCCAGCTGCTTGTCGCGTGGTAGTCTTGTGTGTAACGAACTGGAGGTCACTGCTCCACCGTGAAAGAGTCACCTCCCACAGAATAGGACATACGCACGCTACACTCAGGCTAACTCCGTCAGTAAGTCACTAAACCGGGGCGCCCGGACGGCTCAGTCGGTTGAGCCGAAACCACGTCATGACCCTGGGATCGAGCCCCGAGCCCCGTGTCGGGCTACGCTCAGCAGGGAGTCTGCTTGAGATTCTCTCCCTCTCCCCCTCTCTCTAATGAGTAAGTAAATCTTTTAAAATGTTGTTACTCAACTTGGGGCTGAACAGATTTGCTCTCTAATTTCATTGTGAAGTCCGTAGAAAAGTAAATAGCTTCTTCGCCCGTACCGTGAGCCACCTGCAGACAAAACTGCGTCTGTGCACCCTCCCTCCCGAAAGCCGGACTCGGGTTCACAGTAAAAATCACCTTCATGCTGAACTGCGTTCCTGCTCCAAAACTAACATATCACGTCTCCCACGGAGCTCTGGCACGGTCGTGCAAAATGGGCAGCCGCGACTCTTGCTGAGGGAAAACAGCCAAGGAGGCCAAGCCCCAGGGTGCTGGCCTCCCGCGCTAACTCCCCTCTCACTGCAGTCTCTCTCCCGTTCCCATTTCCCCTGTATTCTCGTGACTTCTGTCTCCACGAGGCACCTCACGCTTGTCCCCTCGCCCTTTTCAAACCGCTGCCACTTTCTGAAGCACAGTTTCGCTCCCATCGTGCCACCTGCTCAAAAGCCCCACTAACTCCATGTCGCCCGTGGCTCCCAAAGGCCCTTCTTGATCAGACCTAGCTTCTGAGCTTCTCCCCAGAGGACAAAACCGGCCCCTGCGTGGCAAACACGGCTCACCCCTTCCCCTTCCCCTTCCGTTTGCCCACGCCGCATTCATCCCCCTAAAGCAGCTCCGAAAGCCGCCTCATCGACGCCTGCCCAGCGGCTAGACCTTGCTGCCCTTCAGACGGGACTGCAGCCGTGCCTCAGCGGGGGGCCTTCTTTTGGGGATGGTGGGTGTGTCTTCTCTCTCTCCTGCCCTCCGGGAGATCGGAGCGCATTCCGATGCACCCGTATGATGGAGGAATTAACTACAAATTCCTCCGAGGAACAGAAAGTAACAAGGCAGGTCCGCACCGGCAGTAAAGACAAGGAGGAGGCGAGAGAATACCAAAGTCTCCCCGCCACTTCTTCTTTCTCGAAGCAAGTTAATCCACATAGCAGACTTTTCCAGGTATTTATAAAGATTAGCATTCAAAACCAACATCTGATAGCTTCGTAATACTAATGTCTCCATCTCACTGAATTCCCACCATGATCTCCTAACACAGTCTGCAAAGGAAAGAGCGGGAGAGAAGGCCCCCCGCCAGCAGAGGAAGACACTGGCTCGGACTCCAATTACAAGCACTTTCCACTAAATCACAGTAAAAGACCTTGAAATCTTACCAAAATACATGAGACGAAAGTAAATGGAAGCTCTATTCTTTCCTATTTTCTCGCTCTAAAGTGACTTTCCTTGAAGGTGTTGATTTGAAAAGCAGAGAACCGGCCCACGCCCAGCTGTGCCTCCCCCTGGAAGTCCCCTGGGTCCTGCCGGCCTCTGTAATGGGACACTGCGGACACGGCTCCGGCAGATCAAGCCCCCGTGCCCGTGGAGACCGTGAACTTACACGTGGGGGAGAGTGCGGAAGAGGCAAGGATAAAAGCAGGATGTGACCGGACCCACGGAAAGCCCGTCCCACCCACCCGACCCCCAAACCCGTTCCTCACAGCACCCCAAGGAGCGGCTGACACTTCGTCTGTCTCGAAGGATGACTTCAGTAAGATAAGTTGATTGGGGAAAACCCGGTGAAAAATACTGTCCAGGACGACCTCTGGGATTCTTTCGAGGTGCGATCTCGTAGCATTTTAAGAGGGCCTTAATAAAGTGCTCCAGATGTAGTGTGTCCAGAATCAAATCCGTGACCCAGGGCCCAGAACTGCACCCCCCTCCTCTCCTTCTCTGGCTGATGCCATCTTTGCCGGTGGCCTGGACGATGCTCGGTGGCTGGAGGGACACGTCTATAATCACCTTACAGCACCCCTGCCTCCTTCCTGGCCTGCCACTCACGTCACCAACACAGATCCTAAACGTGATTTTTTTTTTTTTTTTTTTTTAGATTTTATTTATTTATTTGAAACAGAGACAGAGCGCGCACAAGCAGGGAAGAGGCAGGCAGAGGGAGAAGCAGGCTCCCTGCTGAGCAAGGAGTCCGATGCCGGGCTCGATCCCAACACCCCGGGATCATGACCTGAGCAGAAGGCAGACGCTTAACTGACTGAGCCCCCCAGGCGCCCCACCGAAACGCGATCCTATGCGGTGGTCTAGCTGTGGGCCCCGGGGCAGGTCGCGTGACCTTCTGCAAGCCTCGCTCTTCTCCCCAAGAGAAGGAGGACACCCCCAACACTGCAGGAAGGACCGGGCATACAGCAGGCACCTAAAAAATAGACCCTCATGCCTGGCTCAGACGAGCTTGAGGACAAAACGGAACAACGCCCTCAAGGACACAGTAGCCAGAAGTGTCACCTCCTCGTCCCTCCGGTCCTCTCCCTCTGTGATGGCTTGATTTTGGGGTGCCACCTTTCTCACCCGCGGCACCACAGTGGCACTCTAACCAGGCCAGGCCTGGGGCGCATGCTAACCCGCTAACCGGCCCACCGCGTCCGTGCTGGAGCACACACCTGCTCACAGGGCGCGCACCTGGCCCCCCTCCCAGGGGGCGTCTCCCCGACCCAGCGGACCCCATGCCGAGCCACGCACGGCCCTCAGCAGGACACCAGGCCCCTCCCCGCCTTCTCTCTCAGATCTCCCTCCTCTGTAAATTTTCACACCCGGGCCACAACACCGCCTCTTGGTTGTTTCCCAATGGCCCCCCCAGCCCATCTAGAATGTTCTCCAACCACGGCTGAGGCCTGCGCATTCTTCAGATCATACCTCCAGCATCACCCACGGTTCGAATCTCCCCTGGACCCTGGAGTTCTCTTTGATACTCCCCAGGCCTTGGCACACACCTCACTCACGGCATCTCACACACTGTACCCTACTGTGCTGGTCTTGTTTCCAGTAGCCCCAGCCCCGCTGAAAGCCCGGAACGCAAGGGACAGGCAGGCCTCAGACGGCTAGCATCGCCCCCTGCCAGCACAGGACCTAGCTCAGAACACGCTGGATGGCGCCTGCGATAGGACCTCGGTACTGGTCCCGTGAAACGCGCCGTCTGCAGAACTGAAAAATAAATGTCACTATTAACTTAAGGTATCTCTAGAAACTTTCTGAGATTTCTAAAATCCAATTAATTCCAAAACCTAGCTCCAAAAGATTGAAAAATGCTGAGATAAAACTCCTATAAATGCTCATACTGAAAGGTATATGAGACCAAAGAAAGAAAAAATTTCCAGTAAGAAAAAATTAAAGGAATCTCTATATAAAAAATATTTTTAAAATTTAAAGAAAAATTTAAACATTAGAATCGCATTGTGTTCTCATCTTTGATAGCTATAAAATAAATCTAGCAAAAGCAGTCTTAGCTAATAGTAAAATATTTTAAGGTTTTCATTCTACAAAAGTATGCTTAATCTTGGTCGAGAAGAACAAAAGCCGAATATACTTACTGGCTATGCATATGATTTTCCTTTTTAAAAAGTGAATTTAAAAAATTTATTTCCTATTTTCAAATGCCCTCAACCTTTCTCAAAAACAAGTTGTGCAAATTTACCTCCACTAACCATCACACAAGCACTAACTTTACGTTTTATATAATCCACAACTATTTATCTGCAAAACCGCTATAAATGTACTTGACAAACGACACAGAAATAAAAAATATCGGTCTGGATAATGCGATCTGAATTTTAAAATCGAGTCTATCACTAGAGAAAGGGAAGAGATAAACTGTAGCATTTGGTACAGAAGAACGAAGGCTAATTCAACTCTTTTCCAAGAACGTTAGAACATGTGATTTGTGGTTTTTAAACTCCAAATATAACTCGCTGTATTTAGCACCTCCTGTACTTTCCAGTATATTAGATAATTGCACACCAAGTTAAACACAAAATAAAGGAAAACATTCCTGTCACCCTCCCTTTTCATGAAAGAGATGGAAATATCACGCACACACAGAGCACCTTATGAAGGTCAGTATGAATAGCCCCAAAGTAGTTTTTCCTTCATTTAAAAAAATGTTTGAGGGTTTAGAGAACTCGGGGACAAGGGAGAGGGGAAGGGAGAACCGTGCCATTATGGGTTTTGGCAAAACAGGCGGGCTAGGACCGTCAGCCCCTGCGAGGAGAGCTGAGCGCTGCCTCAGTGGCTCGGGCTCTGACCCCCACATCGGTCAGACGGCGCCACGGTTCTATATGCGCAGGTGCTGAGGCTCTCGAGAAGACTGTGTCTGAACAAAGGTGTGCATGACTTTAAAAACCTAAAAATCACTCAGAAGGATAAACCAACATTCAGTGGATAATACGGATAGTAACAGCTAAAAAAAAAAACAAACAACAAAACAAAATGAACAGAACTCTTCAATATGGAAAAATGGTTTTACAACATGGCAAATCATGAAGCAGCAGGAAAGACTGACGTCTGCAGTCACTTCGGCTTTAGGGATGCTTGTTTCTGTTGCTTCCGATCAGAGGTTCACTGGGTATACTGTTTGCTTAGGGAGGGACACGCACGTTAAGCTTTTCCAACGTGGTTCTGGCAGGAAGACAACAGCTGGTTTCAGTAGGGAGCTGGCTGGGAGCCCGAAGCAAACCGCTGTGGAAGGGGAAGGCCCGCTCAAGGCGAGAGGCGACATTACGGGGTGTGTTTGTTTAGGGGGCGGGACGGGCCCACTAAATAACCCTGGGGCGGGAGACGCACATACCCCACTGTGCAGCGCTACAGAGAAGACTAGCCTTCTGACTCGCAGTGCCTGAACCCTCCTGTGCCTCCACTTCCGAGCCAGTGAATGCCATCGAAGATCAGAAATTACTGTTTCACTAGAGTAACTTACGAGAAAAGTCATTTTCTAAATAAATCCTTTTCCGGGCTTTGTTTTCTCTGACAAAACCGCTACAAAACCGGAGCCTCTGTGCAGGGAGACGGGTAAGCCGGGCCCGCCTGTCCACCACTGCCTACCCCCCACCCCCCACCCCCCCCAGCCCACAGGCCCAGATGTGACACCGAAGAGAATAAATGGCAAGATCATCTACCGAGAATCTGTTAAATTTTTCTGCCTTACCAAATGCTCACAGCTAGTGAGATGATGGGCGATTTTCCCACTTGCCAAACTTTGTAGAATGCGGAAACTGTAAGAGAATGTCATGGAGTCTCTCCACACTAAGACTCACTAATTTCAAAAGATGGAGCTCAGAAGGAGAAACATCAGCCTCTGCATTCTGAAAGCAAACTACGGGACTACACGCGATAAAAACAATCCTTTCCATTGGGTTAAAAACCAACTGATGACAAGACGAAAAGCAATCATTTTAACTTTACTAACATTTAGTTCCTAATATCCAGGGGCACTCTTTTGAAGGTTCAGAAATAAAAATGCTAGTTTGTTTCAAACACGGGGAAGGAATCATCTGGTGTGCAGCTGGCCTCCCTGGAGGACATTAAGAGCCACCATCCTAGCCCCTCTGCTACGGTGAGCCCCCGACAAGGGGACATCCTACCCCCGCAGCAGAAGGCCAACAAGAGACGCACCCGAGACGGTGCGCACCCCAAGGCTTTTCCCTGCCACGCTCTGCACTTACAAACCAGAAGCTCCCGGGGTTTCTCCAAACAGAGAAGGTGTAAGAGCCATGTACCACTTCTTTACAGAAATCTTCATTTCCTCAAAAGAGCTCATATAAACCATCTACAGGCATAAAACGGTGGTTTCGGCAAGATTCCAATATGTCTTCCTACTCTGTAATTCATATCTGAGATAGACTACCCCACAGGCTACATGTTTCAACCCTTCTTAGAATAAGACACGGTATAAATAAAATTTAACATATCTATAACAGGTTTTGAAACTCTATACCTTCAACAAGATATCAAAAATTAATCTGTCTCTCCTCTTAAAATGTATAAATACATTTCGCTTAAGGCACATTTGTATATTCAACATCACTACTAAGCACACAACGAAAGCAACAGAAATCACATTTACATTGTTTTACATAGAACTTACTTGTAGAATATAAAATCTCTCTCTCCCCCAAAGAGTTCACCACACATTGGCGTATTCGTTTTCAATTTTGTGAACCAAAACTAAAACACAGTTCATCTCCAATACACACAGAGATTTAAATCCTGCATTTTTAGACAGTGAATTATTTCTGCTTCTCTTTCTAACCACCATGTGGTGTCAGAGGAGATGCAATTCATGAGCCGCACCACCTGAGGGCGCTCCTAAAATCTTTAATCGGCTTTCAGAATCAAGTTCTCATGAACGAGGATGAAGGAAATCCAGTCCTACTTGAAGTTCACGGGCTCAGTAGTGACAAAAAAGGTGTTTCGGAAAACATGCGTTTCTTCGTACAAGGGCGAGATGAGAAACACACATAATTTCTCTCCACTGCGTGTTCTCTGAGCCTCACGTCACGCAACGAAAGCGAAGGTTCTAGAGGAGGAGGAGCAGAACTACCTTCAAAGGAGAGGGTTAAAAATGGACTGACTAAGCAATCTCACGAGATTATCCTTCTAGACCGTGTGCTTAGCATCAACAAACCAAAGCTTACATTTCTGTAGAGAACAACAGGAATTCGGGAATTACGTCAAATACGTTTCACACACGCATATACGCGGCACTTGGAGAAAACAAGTAAACCCGGACACCGTACCTGTCTCCTGGGAATTCAACACCTCTAAGGCGTGCATCATGGCACTTGCGAAGACATTGGCATCCTCCTTGCTGCCAAAGTTGAGGCCGTACACCTGTCGAGCATCTCGCCACTGGTGGAAGGTCTGCGTAGCCTGATTGTACTTCAACCCCTTAGGGATGGCACAATTTATCACCACCTGAAAGACACGGGTGCCCCACAGAGTCAACCTGATACTCGGCAGAATCGACAGACCCTGACCGGATGTTCTCATTAAAATCTGGTCCTCACGGACCTTGGGGAAAAAAGAAAAAAAAAAGGTTAAAAACCATTCTCTCGGGTAAAATCAGTCCGCAGAAATCACAGTCTGATGGAAGGTAAGCTGTCTGATGTTACGAAGGTCTGCCTTTAAACAGTAAGTCAGCAGAACAACAACAACAGACTACACCCTCGTTAAATACATTTTAACAGGCTCATTCAAGAATTATACATTCAGAAAGCATATGAAACAGAAGCAGTGAACGGTCCCATGAAGCCAAAATCCTGATCAAGAAAAAGTAACGTTAACACCAGAAAATTCCTTCGGAAGTCCCCCACCGCCCCAAAGGTGCCGGCCACAGTTCCAGCACCACAGGCCAGTCCTGCGGGCTCCAGCACTTACGTAAGCAGAGCCCCGCGGCACATGCTGCTGCGCGCCCACTCAAGGCCCTCACCACCGTCTCTGGGAGTCAGCCAGACGCCGCACGCGGCTCCGGGTCACTCTTTTTGTTTTCTTTTTAAAATATTTTATTTATTTATTTGACAGAGAGAGATCACAAGTAGGCAGAGAGGCAGGCAGAGAGAGAGTGGGAAGCAGGCTCCCCGCTGAGCAGAGAGCCCGATGCGGGGCTGATCCCAGGACCCTGAGATCATGACCTGAGCCGAAGGCAGAGGCTTTAACCCGCTGAGCCACCCAGGCGCCCCCATGAAGCACCCTTTTTTAATTAAAGATTTTGTCAGCGAGAGAGGGAAGGAGCAGGGGGAACAGCAGGCAGAGAGAGAGGGGAGAAGCAGGTTCCCCACTGAGCAGAGAGCCCGATGCAGGGCTCGATCCCAGGGCCCTGAGATCATGACCTGAGCCGAAGGCAGAGGCTTCACCCACGGAGCCCCCAGGCGCCCCCATCTCTGGCTTATTGTTTTTCACTGCTCTGTGGTGTTCCATCATATCAACCTCACTTATTTCCCCATCCTCCCATTCTTGAACATCTGCATTACCTGCAGTTTGGGGCTACTAAACGAGTGACGCTACGAACACCCTACTGAGTGTCTTCTGCTACACATGGGCACTGGTCCTGCTGGGCGTACACCCAGGAGGGGAGCTGCCACGGGCCAAAGACATGCTCGGCTTCAGCAGACAACTCCCGGCAGCCTTGCAAATCGGTTCTATCAATCTTCGCTTCCGTGGCAGCAAAAACAGCTTGCGCGAGCACACATGCAACGTTACAACTGGAACTGTCGCCTTAATCTGAGCACTTCTGGTAGGTGCGAATGCCACGGCGCCCTGGTTCCAGCGTGCACGCCCCTGATCACGGATGAGCTTCAGTGCTGCTCCACATTCCAACGGCTACGTGGATGCCTTCTTCTACGAACACCTGCTTAAATTACATACGTCTCTTGCCGTTTTTCTACTGAGCTGTCCATCTTTTTCTCCATCGATTTGGAAGAGTCCTTTATACGTTCTGGACAGGACCGCACCACAGGTTATCCAGGCTGCAAATAGCTTCCCCCAGGGTGCAGCCTGCCTTGTCACTCCCTGAATGGTGTCTTCTGATGAATGCAAGTTCTGAACTGTTATTCAAGCCCAAAGCAGCAACCTTTTCCTTTCATGGTTAATGCTTTTTGTAACTTGTTCAAAAAGTGCTTCTCAATTCCAAGACCATGAAAATATTATCCCACATTATTTTAGGAGCTTTTACTGTTTTACTTTCATAGTTACATCTCCAATCCGCCTGGAAAGTTTAGCCTCTGGTGTGAAATAAGGCTCAAGTTTCGTTTTCATTTCAATATGGCCATCCAATCGACCCAGGACCGTCTATTAACTGTGCTGCAAGCTTACTTTTTTCATAAACCAAGTGTCTAGATGGCTCTGTTTTGTTCTGCTGGTCAATATGCCTATCCTTGGGCCAGTGTCACAGTGTCATTACGTCGCTCTGTCCTCAGCCTTGGCTGCCACTGGGGTGTGTCGTCCTCACTCTGTCGGTCTTCGCCGCTGCCGTGGCTGCCCCGACCCGCTGTGTGCAGCTACCGTTTCATATACAGATTATTAATTCTGCGCGATTACACAACCTGCCTCTCTCTGCTTTTCACTGGAGGGTTCGGTCCATTTATTAGTTTCATGTAAATCACAAACGAATTTGTGTCTAAATCCATCCCACCTTCTTTAAGAGTGTTATCATTATTACTCTTCTACTCGCCTGCTAGTTACACGAGCTTTCGCTGCCCTAGAGAGTCTGACGGGTGTCAGCATCTCCTCATTAATTTTATAGATCACTGGGATTTGCCCATATTTACACCTGCTGCTACTTTATTTCTTCTGCCCTTTCCAAGCTTCTGCTGGGACCATTGCTGATTGTGAAGAACACACTTCAGAATTTCGGCTTCTTTCAATGCAGATCTCATGATGAATTCTCTCCATTTTTGTCTGTCAGAGAATGTCTTTAATTCACCTTCATTTTCAAAGAGGATTTTTATTACGTAGGTCACTTGTTTTCTTTCAAGCCCGCTGCCTTCTCAGTTTTTGCTGCTTCTTCTGAGAAGTCAGCTGACTGTTTGCCGCAGCATCTTCAAGCTGTTTCGTCTCCACTGGCTGCTTGCGGGTCTCACACTGCACTTAGCTTATGATGATTTCATATGATAGATTTATATATGGTTTTCTACATATTTATCCCACTTAGGTTTACAGCACTTCTAAGCTGATGTTCTATTATTAACTTCTGAAAATTCTTTTTCATTACCTCCTCAGTTTTTCTTCTGCCCTATTCTCTCCTCTCCTCTGGGCCTCCAATTACACATACGTTATACTTTTCACTATGTCCACTATGTCTCTTTTTTCTTAATCCCCTTCACCTCTTTCACCACCACCCCACCAATGCCTCCCCTCTGGCAATGCCCCCCTTATTCTCTGGATTTGAGTCTATTTCTGTTTTGTTTGCTTGGTTTTTTAGATTCCACATGAAAGTGAAAACATATGGCATTTGTCTTTTATTTCATTTAGTATTATAACCCCCAGATCCATCCGTGTTGTTGCAAACGGCAAGGTTTCCCCCCTTTTACGGCTGAGTAATACCCTACTGCGTACACACATCTCCTTTATCCATTCGTCTACCAGCAAACAGTTGGGTTGCTTCCACATTTTGGCTATTGTAAATACTGCTGCAATAAACACAGGGGTGCATGGACCTTCGGGAGTTGGTTTTTGGTTCCCTATGTTTTTTTATGCGCCCATATTTTCCCTCTCTCAGAATTTCTTAGTTTCAGGGCACCTGGGTGGCTCAGTGGGTTAAAGCCTCTGCCTTCGGCTCAAGTCATGGTCTCAGGGTCCTGGCATCGAGTCCCGCGTATCGGGCTCTCTGCTCAGCGGGGAGCCTGCTTCCCCCCCTCTCTCTCTGCCTGCCTCTCTGCCTACTTGTGATCTCTCACGTCTCTGTCAAATAAATAAAATCTTAAAAAAAAAAAAGAATTTCTTAGTTTCAGTTTGAGTATTTTCTTCCTCTTTCTGGGGTGGGGGGGCAGAGGGAGAGAGACAATCCTAAGCAGGCTCCACCCGCAGCGCAGAGCCTGATGCAGGGCTCCAGATCACGACCCCCAGATCACAAGCTGAGCCAAGCGTGCCACCCAGGCGCCCCTGAATTTTTTCTTCCGACCTACATTCCCTTTGCTGCTTCTCTTTAGTCGGCTGGAAAACCCACCACTGAACCGTTAACAGCAAGGAAACTTTCGAGTCTGAAATTTCCATGTGGTTCTTTTGTCAGGTTTCTATTCTCTGCTGAAATTCTCACCCTCGTGCTACTTCCCAGAATATATCAGGCATAGTTACTCTCGAGTCAGCTCTGGATTCCCATGGAACTGTTGTGTTACCGCTCGTCTCGCCTCCTCACGCCAGACGCCGTGTGTGGACAACTGTATGGAAATCGTGAAGCCTACAGTGATGCTCTACTTTTCCAGGGAAGAGTCACATTTGCTTCTGGCAAGCAGCTGGGAAAACCAGCGATCTGAAACCCACTTAATCCCAGAGTGAATGAAGTGATTAGAGGCTGGTATCAGTTCTCATAAAGACCAGTCTCATTCTGAGGCTGACCTTTTCCCAGGGGATGGGGCTTCAGGGTCCCAAATCATGGCCCAGGGATTAGCAAGAAAGCCCTCCGTCACGAGCAGGCTCTAATTCCCAGTGCTTGTTCTGCTGGTCCCACAAGTCGGCCCAACGCTCTGCTCAGTCCCCTCTTTCAAACCTTAGACGTGCCTCTAGGTTACCAGAGGCCCGAAGCTGGATACATTTCTCTGGTTCTCTCCTTTCAGATCATGGACCTGGAATTCTTTTGTCATGTAGGCTCCCCAAGTACTTTCTTCTTATGATTATTCTGTCCAATATCGTTAGTTTTCAGAGAGAAGCTCTGTCTGTATTACCTCATCCACCGATACCCAAACTGGAAATTATTTTTAAATATGATGACCTCCTAAAGACGTTATGCCAGATACAAACTGACAAATACTGTCTGACTCCACTTATCTGAAATACCGACAATAATCAAATTCATTAAAAAAAAAAAAGGTAGAATGAAGGTTGCCAGGGACTAAGGAAGGGCAAACAGCCTGTTCCGCGGGTTCAGGTTCAGCGTGGGAGAAGATGAACGGTGAGGACGGCCGCACACCGACAGGAGTGCACCTAGTGCCACCAAGCCGTACACTCAGACATGGGTACAACGGTTGGCCTTACGTGCTGTATAGTTTACAATTTAAACATGATGGCCTCTTGTGATGTTTGTACGTATGGGGGCAGGGGCCACAAATCATCGGAAAATTATAAGCCCCATTTTTAAAAAAAAAATTTTATTCTTATTTATCTGACAGAGAGACAGGGAGAGAAGGAATGCAAGCAAGAGGAGTGGGAGAGGGAAAGCAGGCTCCCCGCTGAGGGACTCGATCCCAGGACCCTGGGGTCACAACCTGAGCTGAAGCCAGACACTTAACAACTGAGCCCCCCGGGTGCCCTATAAGCCCCATTTTAAGCTGGATCTCTACCCCTGCTTGGCAAATAGCCTGAGAAAATGGGCAAAGACAGCGACATTCATTTTTCAATCCCTCAGCAACAGAATGTTAGAAAAGAGGAGGAAAATGTTACTTAAATCCTATCATGTACATCAGTAGTTCACTTCCTCCACTGGGAGAGACTGAACATGTTGATTCAATTACTTCATTCCTTTCTAACTTTCAAGGATAGACAGTCACGTACATAATCTCAAGAAATTTAATCTTCTATTTATTTTTTACATTTTATTAAGTAGGCTCCACGCCCACCATGGGGCTTGAACTCACGATCCTGAGACCAAGAGTTACAGACAGATTCTACTGAGCCAGCCAGGTGCCCCTCAAAAAAAATGACAAGGGAAAGCAGACGTATTCACGTAAGACTAACTGCTTGCTGGCGGTCCACTAGGGATGTCCTCCCCAGTACTTCCCACGCAATGATGGATGCCAATGTTCCATCTTCCACGTGCTCACCCACCTGCAGCCACATCTTAGCAGAGCAAACCATGCACTGGGCATCTACCCTTCCTTGTCTTGGCTCAGTATCCGATTCTGTCTATGAAGTCACTCATGGCGCTCCCGTCCCATCTTCTCAACCAAACCACCACTCCTGTACGTGTGCCTCACTGCGCTGCGAATTACATGTACCGTCACGGAAACAACTCATTCTTCACCGCAGCCTTCTCTCCAACCTAAGCACAGTGCTTACAACAGAATACGCACGTAGTAAGTGTTAAGCAAAAAAAAAAAAAAAAAAAGGGGGAGAGTATTTTAATATGTACATATGTAATATGTGTGCATTCGATTTTAAAAATAAATGGAGGATGATTGTTTTAAATGGCTCTCACTACAGAAAATTTAGGTATTATTTAATAAAGTATAAAAACATGTTTCCATTTAAAACAGACCAAAAAGCATTAAAAAATGTAACAAGGTGGCAGTGCCTGGGTGGCACAGCGACTCTCGGTTTGGGCTCAGGTCGTGATCTCAGGGTCGAGTATCGAGCTCTGTGTCAGGCTCCACGCTCATCGGGGAGTCTCTCCCTTTCTCTCTGCACCCCCACTCTAAAATAAACAAATCTTTTTTTTTTCCCCTAAATATTTTATTTATTTATTTGACA
>CM052893.1:565973-627328 GCA_028534135.1 Potos flavus | reverse complement strand
TTTATGACTGTCGGTCTGTTTTCTATTTCTCTGCCAGCCCTGGTAAATTATGTTTTTCTACAAGATGACCCATTTCTTGGCTAAAGCTGTTCATAATATGGTAATTGATTTCCTTACTATAACAACCTTTTTCAATCTTAATACTATTTGTAACTTTTCATTTTTTGTTTAATTCTGCCAATTTTTCCATTCAATGAAACAGCTTTTGTGTTAATAATTTCCATTTCTTTATTTATTTAATATCTCCTTTTATTTTTAGTATTTCCTCCCGCTTTCTTTGGACGTGTCCATCAAAGGACAGCTTAGACACTTTACCGGTTTCTACATGTAACATCCTGTCACTCCAAAGTCTTATTTTCTAAACATTTTTTATCTTCATAATGACCTCATCTTAGTGTCACAAATTACTGAGTTTTATTTTTAATTTCCAACATTTTAAGAAACATTCCATTTGTCAAAACCTAGAAGTCATAGTTTACTTATTAGTAAAAATTTCAGTCTTTGATACGAAATTTTCCTGACATACTTCTAAATTTTCCTAATTCATTCAGGTATAACTGATACATAACATTATATTTATATAATAACATCCAGGTGTACAATATAATGATTCAATCTATTTTTATTTTTTATTTATTCTTCAAAGATTTTATTTATTTATTTGACAGAGAGCCACAGCGAGAGAGGGAACACAAGCAGGGGGAGTGGGAGAGGGAGAAGCAGGCTCCCCGCTGAGCAAGGAGCCCGATGCGGGGCTCGATCCCAGGACCCTGGGATCATGACCCAAGCGGAAAGCAGACGCTTATTAACAACTAAGCCACCCAGGCGCCCCAATCTAACTATTTTTTAATAGTCATTTTCTTTTCTGCCAACATTGAGATACTTTTAGGGTCGTTCATCAGTACTATATGAAATAACCAATTCATCCAATTTACCAAAAATATACTGGTTTGACATGCTGTATTATAAATGTTGAGCCATTTCTAGCAAATTCACTTTGTCCTCTGTGACAGCGTCTTCGGGAGTGTCTGATATGTCTCGGGCCTGACCCGTGCGGGGCCGCTGTGCTGGAGGGGGAACCCTCGGCAGCACCTGGGTCCCCAACCAGCAGCGGAGGTTCCCAGTACACAGACGGGGGACCAGAGACGGGGTGCGCAGTGTGGTGCAGAGCGGCAGGGGGAGACCAAGGAGGGAAAGAACAGGGTAGGGCGGGGCTCAGGGGGGCCAACGGAGGGAGAAGGCACCTTGCGAAGGCAAGAAGTGGGGCAGGCTGGGCAGGCTGCGTTAAGCCGGGGAACTGCTCTACCCGCAGACGGACTCGTACCGCACGCGCTTCTGCGGGGCGTCCCAGGAGGGTCACCGGCGTCTGTTAATTTCCGGACCACGCCTGCATAAATGAAGTTGGAGGCTCCCATCTTTCAGAAAGCCACAAACACCTTTGCCTCCTGGGCTGACGGTGCGCAGGCTGGCGCGGAGCCCCGCCCTGCACCCAAACTGTGGTCTCAGAGCCCGACCGCTCACAGGCCCACGGCCACTGCGCGCACCCACGACGAACCTGAGTCCCTGCTGTTCGCAGTTCGTAACCGCCACCCTAAAACACACGCTGCAAACAAGCCCGCTGCACATGACACCTCAGGGCGTCCCAGTGGAAACTAGGGACCAGTCTTCACTTAAGGGCTCAGCTGGAAATCTGGGCCATTCTTCCTGCATGTGGCTAACCCTGGTTGATTCCACCATCTTACCAGAACCAAAAGTATTTCATAAAGCTGTCTGCTGGAGAAATTCTTGCTGCTATTAGCATATACTTAATGCTAGTAAGACCCCGTCTACATTTTCCTCTATCTACTGCTCCTGGTCAAGAGATGAGGTCATCTGATAAATTCAGTCACCCTTCTGAGAAATCCAGGGCAGGGAAGTAGTAGAAGCTTAGTTTTCACCCCAGACATGCGTCGCAAAAGCCTAACTCCCCCAACAACCTTGACACCTACAATTTTTCTATCATACATGAATTCAATAGTACTTTCTGAAACGATGTACACTTTCGACTCCCTCCTCTGGCCCCACACCTTCGGCAGGAAATCAATTCCTTAAACATACGATCTGCTCCTTAAGTGGTATTTCACACTTCTGTTTGTCCTAAATTTACTCCAGATTCCCAAACCTGGTTAACTGGAAGGCCAGAAAACCTGACGCATGTTCCTAAATTAAAGTCATATTTATATTTTTGTGCAATTAGCTCTAAATCCTCACCCACGTGCAGGCCTCCTAACGGGGGAAGGACGGGAGGGCAGAGCGGTACCCGGCTCTCCCACACGGAACGTGCCGACTGCCCTGGCGAAGCACTACTTCAGCTATCTCACGAGTCCTTTTGCAATTCCAGCCAACTCTGAGCAAGCCCCTCACAGGCCCTTACCTGATGGTCCTGAATCTTCCTGCCCACCACGCGGAACGTGTTGTTGCCTGTGTGGTGGTAGATGTGAACTCTGCTGAACCCAGTGGAGCCGCCGGCCGGGACCCACTTCTTGTTGGCGTCGTCATAAACCATCACGGCAGCTCTTGCCTGACAGATACTCTGTTCGCTGTAAAAAATAAAATACGCAAACTGAAGATGTTTGCAATAGGCTACGTTTCCCATAGAGCTTTGCGGGGCTAGCCAACAATCAGCGCTTTACTGGGCGCTAGGACAAGAGAGACCGCGGCTTCCTGCCGTCATGGGCAGAGTCTAACAGGAAGAAGAGACCACGACCTGAGTGTGGTGAGGGACCGGAGGAGGTCCGGATCCGCCAAGAGCACACAGACGAGCAACACGAGAACGGTTTTCTAACCAAATACGTTGAGTATCTAATACGCTCATGAAACTGAATACAACTGCAAGTATAAATTAACCACCATTTGTTCAACTGGACATCTGTTTATAATACTGGCGACCTGTGATTACCCACTCTTTACTGGCAAGATTATTTTTACCATCAGGCTTGCTTTGAGGTCTACAAAACAAATTCTGATAAGCTCTATCTGCCCCTTGAAATATGGAGAGACTACCAACAATCAGTGGATGGCAGTGGGACTAAGGCCCTGTTTCCACTTGGGAAAGACAGCACAACACATTCCGTCCTGAATTTCTTCATGCAAAAATGAGATAATTTCTAAAGATCCTTCTAGATTTTAAATTCTAACCTTCATAGACAAATATTAAAGACTATTTCCATGATAGAATCTTTAAATCTCAGCTTTGTTTCAATTACCTGTTACCAAGGAAGACTGAGATACAGAAATAAAATGTAGAGGTGATCTTAATTGCATATTAAGTGCTAGGTCCATTTTTTAAATATTCTATAATACTACTGGGGAAAAAAGACTGATTTGAATTTTATTACTTCATTTTTATTTTTTAATTTTTTATTTTTTAAAGATTTTATTTATTTGACAGAGAGTGAGAGAGAGATCACAAGTAGGCAGAGAGACAGGCAGAGGGAGAGGGGGAAGCAGGCTCCCTGCAGGGCTCGATCCCAGGACCCTGAGATCATGACCTGAGCCGAAGGCAGAGGCTTAACCCACTGAGCCACAGAGGAGCCCCAATACTGTATCTTATTTTTTAAAGAATCAAATACCAAGAATGAGTAACAGAAGAAAACAGATCCATTATGCAGACCCAACTCAAACAGTGCAATCTCCACACTGAAGACTCAGCTGCTGCTTGAAGCAGAAGGTAATGGAGATGGCCCTAAGTAGCTCATCCAGCCTCATCCGTAACAAAAGCACCGCTCACCTACCTATTGTAGCCTCAAAGATTTTAAACAGCTAATCATGTCGGTTCTTGGCCAATACCCCCAAAAGCAGAAAGTCCCTTTCAGGCCCTCTCCTCTTACTCACGCTCCTGCCCCATCCCTCAACAGCCTGTGGTTTACTCTTGTCACGTGACTTGATGACAGATAATCGGGAGATCCACAGGGGTCACAGGACTGAGCGACACGGTCACTTCAGAACAGTGAGGTCATTGTTATTTCTGATTTTCCATCAGAGAAACTTTATAAAATTAACTCATAACAATATGTGTGCAGCACAAACACTGAAATAGAGCGGTACTGTGTAAATTTTTATGTTGCACTGAAATTTCTTGGTGAACTTGCCCTGGGAATAAAAGCAAGTTAATGACAAAAGCTTGACTCATTTCTAAACGCCTGATTAAAGAGCATTTGTCAGCACAGAGGTTGAAATCTCTTCATCACTCACAACAGAAATACCTGTGAAGTGACAGCATTTTCAGGACCTCACACGAAGATGATGTGCAACGAGCTAAGGCAATTACAGCACATAATCCAAGAAAGAAATCTACTACTAATCATAACTAACACAACAGTATTTTCTAGTTTTTAAAAAAATTAGTGTTTTGGACACACGTTTCCTGAGATTCATAATTCAGTGTCTCCTCTAGAAGTCCCAGTGGGATCGTAAAAGCCAAAGCAATAAACCCCCATTTGCTGTAAATTAAGCCATTCCATGACTAAAAACAAAACGAAACACAGAAACCTTTTTAATATACGTAGGAATCTGGGGCGCCTGGGTGGCTCAGTGGGTTAAAGCCTCTGCCTTCAGCTCAGGTCATGATCTCAGGGTCCTGGGATCGAGCCCCGCATCGGGCTCTCTGCTCAGCGGGGAGCCTGCTTCCCCCACCCTCTCTGCCTGCCTCTCTGTCTACTTGTAATCACTCTCCTCTCTGTCAAATAAATAAATAAAATCTTTAAAATATATATATATATATATATATATATATATATATACCCGTAGGAAATCTAAAATCAAGAGAGCTCGACATCATGTCCCAACGGTTCCATCCATCTGTCTGCACCACTGCTCTGGAGCGGGCCGCTCGCAGACACGTTCCAAACACTGAAGCCCACGGTCAACTCGACAGCTGTCACTGAGCCTTGGTTAACGAAGGTGCGTACAAACCGCGTAGCAATCAAACGTCTGGTCACTTCCATTTCCCGGGGAGAGCTACCACCACAGAAACAAAGACAGACATATCCAAGCAGCCAAGAGAGGACACAGATGCCAAAATGAACTGACTAGTTTTCTAATGAAGATGAAAAGAAATCTTCAAAATGAGATGCTAAAAATACAAACCCAGCTCTAAGCGAAGCCAAGCAGCGCAAAGGGAAGCCAAGATTAAAGAAAAAGTAACAGGGCTGTGCGGCAAGCCGTGAGGACAGGTTATGCCCGAGCCACTGCCGTCCCAGAAGCCACAGCACGGCCCAGACAAGAAGCGACGGCCCCGCCCGCGGGGTTCCTCGGTGCCGAGTGCAAGCCAAGTCCTCCGGTTCCGTTCCGCAGCATCCGAGGACCTCTCCTCGCGAGACAGGCATCTGTGTTGTCATAAAAATTATCCAGTCTTCGTCCCAGCTCCAGGCAGAGCTCCTAAAACCCCTGGAGTCCCCCGGGCAGTGAGTGTGCTTCACGATGGGGGCCGGCTGCCGGAAAAACCTCGCCTCGCTTGGAGGGTGGCGACTTTCCGTCCCACCCCACCCTCACCTCTGCGGAGGGAAGAAGGGCCAGAGATCAGGGGCGCTCACCAACGGGCAACAGTGTCCCCCCCAGTCCCAACTCCTTGTGTGTGTCTCCATTCTCCCTCCACCTTCAAGGAACCAAGGCCGCACTCAAGACAAGGCACGGGCGTGCCTTAGGAAAGGGAACTGATGTGGAATTCTCGTCACCAGCTCAACACTAAACGCTTACCAGAAAAAGGCTACGGAATTAACACGTGTATTATAAAGCAGACTAAAACGTGTGAAGGACACGGAGCTTGAGCGAGTTCAGTGACCCAGCCTCCGGGACCAGCACAGGTCAGGCTGGATTTGAGCACTTCCACTACGGGGCGCATTTATGAAATGCTGATGAAGCTTTTCTCCTTCATACTCCATCCAGAGGGAAAAAAGAACCACCTTGCTAAGATTCGGAGGGAAAGCTGCCTGCTAGTAACAGGTGCTGCCGAAGGACAAGGGAAAGATGTGAATGCGACACACAGACACGAGGAAGGGCAGCAGACAATCTGTTTTCTGCTCTTTTCTGCAAGGCGAGGAAACCGTCTGGGAGGCAGCAGCTCCAAATATGTAGAAAGGCAAAACTTCCCATAAAGACCACATAGGCGTCCATCACTCTTCTAAGAAATACTAAGATTAAAAACGGAAAATATCAACGTGTCACTACTAAACTCTTCATCCCACAACATCTATATTCATGTGTGAAGTACAAATGCAATCTACTTTATTAACTGATCCACAGTCCCCAAAGAAAATGATGAGTCTATCCAAAGCAAAACAGCATGTTTTGGCAAATCTGTTGGGTTATCCTGTAGGATGAAAAAAAACCTCTTAAAATGGGGAAGAATCATTGGGTTGGATAAAATGTAGAAAAGTACCTTCGAGGAGGCACTCACTGCATGCAGCCATGTGTGTTTAGAAGTGAGGAGGGGGAAAAAAAAAGAAGTGAGGAGGGCATCCCCCAAAAATCCGTATGTACTATCTGGCTTTAATTATGACTACCTCTTGACTTGAGTAAGCACAGAACCTGCACAATCCGGTCACTGTGACAAGAAGAACCCAGCTCTGCCCACGACAGAGCTGGAAAGAGAGGAGTGACAAAGCAAATGAGAAGGCACAGCTCCGGAACGCTCAGAACCACACGAGAGGAGGAAGCAAGGACAGGAGCTAGAGGAGTCTGTGGGGAGAGAAGAAAAGTCGCTCTGGGTTGAAGTCACGGGAGCAGCAGGACGGGAAAGAGCCCGGATGGGAGCCTGCCTCAGTGCACAACTCAGGCTGGGCACTCGGAAACAGACCCAGCCTCGCCGCGCAGGAGCACGGGCGAATTCGAGCCCTCCTGCCCTTCCTGGGGCCCACGGGAAGACTAGGTTCCCAAAGGAAAGCAAATGGTATTTTTCTAAAACTTAAAACCAACTGCTTCAGGGAACTGTGCTCTACAACTATCCATAGACCAGTATTTTTTAAATATTTAAATTTAAAAATATGTTTCAACGTATGACTTAACTACGAGCACAAAAATCCTAACCAAATCAAGGAGGTAGAATGTACTAATCATACTAGTCTCTGAAGTATCTAGTCCAGACTGTCACATCCCCTTCTTGAAGTCAAGGTCATAAGAATCCGAATCACTTTACATCACCAAAGACCTGAAACCCGGAGACATTTCGGTGACACAGGTCATTAATTCCTGAGCCAGTGCTGTGGAGAAAACGACACTAATAAAAATATGACTATATGAATACAACGGGACGTGTCACACACTGGACTATGTGCTTTGCCTTTATTAAGTCATTTATCTATCCACCAACCCTACTGGTAGAGACCCGTCAATACCCCCACTTTATACGTAGGGAACCGAGACGGTGGCAGCAAGCGGGACTTGGAGCAGCCGGTTGGCTTCAGAGTAAGGACTCATGACCACTCTACGTGAATAACAGAGTCTGTCTAATGATCAATGATATTAGTTCCACAAAACTACCTTCTCAAAGTGTTCTACTATTTCCACATTCTTCTTCATGTTCTACTTAACGGGAAGCTAAGAGCAAAGAACCTGCATACGACGGACGTTTAAACAACATGGGTTTCAACTGTGTGTGGATTTCTGATGGCCACAGTGCAGTCTGTAAATGCTTTCTCTTCCTTATGGGTTCCTTAACATTTCCTTCTCTCCAGCTTACTTTATGGTAAGAATACAATGTATAACTCATAGAATGTGCAGGATATGTGCTAATCAACTCTTCATGGGATCGGTAAGGCTTCTGGTCAACAGGAGGCCATTCAGAGTGAAGTTTTTTCGAGTCACAAGTTATACACACATTTTTGACTGCGTGAGGGATCAGCACCCTAAACCCCATGTTGTTCAAGGTCAACTGTACATACAATGGAATATTTCCTTCCTTAAAAAGGAAGGAAATCCTGACACCTGCTATAACACGGATGAACCTTGAGGACATTATGCTGAGTGAAATCAGCAAGACACAGAAGGGCAGATGCCATTTACGTGAGGCAGCCAGAGCAGTGGAACTCAAAGACAGAAAGGAGAATGGTGGCTGCTAGGGGCTGGAGGGAGCGACGGTTGAGGAGTGATTCATCGGGTTGAGTTTCAGTTTGGGATGATGACAAAGTTCTGGAGACGGAGGGCAGTGATGGTTACACAATCACGCGACTGTACTTCACTGAACTGTACACTGAAAAAGGATTAAAATGGTAAATTTAGTTATGTGTATTTTGCCACAATGAAAAAATATATATAATAGCTTTAAATATTAAGAAAATGTAAGAAAGTATTTTTGCCCATCAAAGAATAAAACTATATTCATTAATCTTACTTGCATTTGGTTGAAGGCTGTATCTTAACACCAGTTTTAGGAAATTAGTATTAATAATGAAAACAAAGATGATGAGTTTCTAGAATGAATCTAACTTGTTATGATAAGAATTTCAAGTTTTGTTATGCTCCTTAGAGTTACTCTGCTACTCTCATTTCTTTCTTCCTGCAAGACTTCTCTTTGGGTTGTCACTGATGACCCACTGCTTCCTTGTTATAAACTCAGGCTTTAAAATTTCTCACTCGTGTGCACTTCCGGCCCCTGCTATAAGTACACACTATGAGAAACAATTCACATCTCCTTCCCTCCTTCCGACGACGACCAGACAGGGGGCTCCCAGTGCCCCCCCACCTCCCGGTACTCATGCCTTTGGGTGATCTCCCACTGTCTCTGGCAAGGGCCCGGAGACCTGCTTCTATTCTATGGCAAAAGTTATGGAATGCCACTTCCAAGGTTAATTCACAGTAACGGTGGCTTCCATTTGTGGGGAAGGCCCACATGCCAAGGCCACCGGCCAGGAAGGAACCGACCCCCTCGGTCCAACAGCCCACAAGCAACTGAATCTGACCAATAACCCTGTGAGTGAGCCTGGAGGCAGATCTTCCGGGGGTGACCTGAGTCAGGACCGCAGCCCCAGCCGGCATCTTGATGGCACTTGTTGACCAACTTGCACCCAGACTCCTGACCCACAGGAACCGTGTGGTGATGAACGTGTATGGTTTGAAGCCACTGCAGTTTCGCTGTAATCTGATTGTACGGCCATTAAGAACTACTCCACCACCCAGACTGGACACCCTCTTGCCTGACCCTGAGACCTTAAACTCTTTTCCCCATTATATTAGCTTCAGGTATACACATGATTCGATATTTGTATATACCGTGAACCTGACCACAATAAATCTAGTTAACATTCACCCCCGCACATAAAAATATTTTTCTTGCGATGAGAACTCTTGAGTCCATTCTCTTAGCGCAAACGTACAATACGGTACTTACAGTATTTCTTAGAAGCCAACATAAGCTCCAACCCACACGCCGCACGGCACTTAGGACATGACAGACGCACACGGCGCACCTTCTTTATCTACCCCCCAGCTCCTTCAATTGAACTTGCAGTGTCAAAGATCAATTCCCAATGCACCAGCAAACCCAAAACCTCATGAACAGCACGAGAGCTCACACAGAGTACAGACATTTAGAAACAGTCACAGAAGGGAAAAATACGTGGAGACACTTCACTTGGCAACACATACCTTCACTATCCAAGCAAATCTTCCTGTTCACAAGAAATTTTTCTCAGAACTAAACAGAGATTATTTCACCTTTTCCCCGAGGCTTTCTGCCTCACATGACTTTCATCAGGTTATATAGCAAAGCAGCCCAAAGAACATCCAAGCACTTGAGTTAAAAATACCCAGGGGGCGCCTGGCTGGCTCGGTCAGAGGAGCGGACGACTCTTGATCTCGGGAGTGCGAGTTCAAGCCCCATGTTGGGCGTAGAGATTACTTAAAAATAAAATCTTTTAAAAAAAAATTTTTTTAAATAGCAAGTCTGTCTGATTTTAGCTATAAAGACACCAGACAGGGCCAGGGTAGGCCAGACTTGGAAGTAAAAATAGGTGTGGGGCTGGGCTGAATGCGGTTTCACTTATTTCTCTTTCTATTCTCACCCTGGAAGGTTACTCATTTCCTGAGGTAATCATTCAGTGAACATGTGTGAACAGGGGAAAAAACAGGTACCAGAGGAGATTAAGAAAGAACAACTGAGGCAGAATCCTGCAGGATCTCAACTTTCCCACCCCCCCAACAAAAATCCATGCCAGGAGGGTTCTGCTTCCCGCCGGCTCCTTCCCAAATGACCCTCCCGTCGACGAAGCTACGAACTCCGGGTAAGACGGACGGGACGACGACCTGGAAGTGCTGAAGAGCGATCGGAAGGCAGTCAGCTCTGTGAAAGAGGCACAGTGCGGGAAGAGATCCTGAACCGGACAGCTCTCAGCCCGAAGACAGGTCCGGGGTCGGTGCTACCTGGCAGGTCAGCACCAACAGGAAACGCCGGTCTTTCTAGTTTGGAGAAGCAACAGCTCGAGTGGAGGGCAATCCGAGGGGCTGGAAAAGTGGCGGATAACTCTCGGGGAACAAAGGGGGTGGAGGAAGGCAGGCTAGACTCGTGCACACACTCTGCCTACCCCTCCCAGGGAGCCCTAACACGACGCGGGTGCCGGCACCTCCTGAGCACAGCACCGGCTGAGGCTGACAGCCAGACAGACTGCACGTGCAGCTCAAGTTCAGCCAAGCTACCGGCCTGCCGGGACAACATCACCAACACCCTGCAGGGCCCGAAACGGCGGCCACGGGGCCCGCAGCGTTATCTCGGCCCGGGGCCATCAGTCCGTGAAAATACGCAGGGCTCTCCAGAGAAGGGACAGGTACGAGAGAGCCCACGCACAAGATGAAGGCGACCAGTGCTGGACTGAAGGCAGCTGCTCTCACTGTGTTCAACGACATAAAGTAAATGCACTTATGATGGAAAGACAGGAAGCACCAGCGGAGAAATTCCCACTACTGAAAAATACTGTTTTCTTTATTGTTAAACTGAAAATTCTCTGGATGGCTCAACAGAATGGAAATGGCAGGGGAAAGAACTGGTACACTTTACAATATATCAATAGAGATTACCCCAAATAAAGATGAGAGAGGAAAAAAGACTAGGGGAAAAAACGAGCAGTGGTGCAGGGCCTGTGGGGAGTAGCAGCGGGTCTAACATACATGCGGGAAGAGTGCAGGACCACAAAAAAAAAAAAAAAAAAAAAAGTGAGGCATAAAAACACAGAAGCAACCACCCACGGGCACACTGTAGTCCAAGATAAAGAGAAATGCTTGCAACACCAGAAAAAAATGAAACATCACATACAGGAGAACAATTCAGATGACCACGGACTTCTCTTCAATAAACAATAGGGACCAGAGGACAGAAAAACACCAATGTCAATTCATACCTCACACCACGCAAAAAAATTAGTTCAAGACACATCATCGACTTAAACATACAAGCTAAACTCCGAAAGGTTTTAGAAGGAAACAGGAGAGGGTCCCCATGAACTGGGGGCAGGCAACATTTCAGCAAAAATCATACAAGAAAAAACTCAGCAAATTAAAATTTACTCTCATCAAAATACACCTTTAAGAAACTGCGTATGTACGAATATTAATTATAGCTCAATAAAGCTGTTACGGAAAGGAAGGAAGACAGGAGGGTGGAGGGAATATATAGGCAAGGCGCAGAGGAGAAAAAACACAAAACATAAATCTGGCACACATCCAGGATCTGTCTTTTAAAACTACAACTAAATACAGATCTTCCTCGACTCAGGACGGGATGGGGTTATGTCCTGATAAACCCATTTTAAGTTGAAAATACCCTAAGTCGAGATGCATTGACTACACCTAACCTACTGGGCTCCTAGCTGAGCCTTGCCCACCGCAGCCGTACCCAGAACACCGACCTCAGCCTCTAACAGAGCTGGTTTCACAGTCGAGTGCTGACTCCCCCCCCGCAACTTACTCAGCACAGGACTGGAAGTGAGACGCGATGCGCCTGTGCCAATACAGCATAGCTGCATCTGCCGCTGCCCCTGCGCCGGTGTGGCCCACGGAGCCGGCGGGCGCCCGGACTGCCGCCAACAGAACGGGCAAGCATGGTCCGCTCACACAAGGCCCCAGCACCGAGCAAGAACACGCGCCGAGACCTGCACCCTACCGGGAAGGCAGCCTTACACAAGAGTCCGCATTCTGTGGCCCCCTAACAAACGAAGTTCTAGAACCGGAAACGCTAATCGATAGCAGAAAGTGAGCAGAACCGCGGTGATCCGTGGGGGAGAGGGATGAAAGCCAGGGGGAGATGGGAAGGGAACTCTGCCCTCGCCCCCACAACGTTCTGTGTCTCAAAAGGGGTTTGGGTTACACAGGTGTGTGCATCTGTCAAAACCCAATGGTTTATTTCACTGGGTATGTTCTTCCACAAGGGGAAGGAAAACTATTACTGGGTCCCAGTCAATGATACACACACTGAAAACTTAAAACACTATTGGTGACGGAACCTTACTTCTTGGACATACATCTAAATAAATAATTTACACACACACACACATAAATGGATAAATGGACAGGTATGTGATGAAGCAAGTCCGGGAAGATATTAATGATCAGATAAGATGGGCTGCCAGAGGTGGGGGATCGGGAGGAGTAGGATATGGAGGAGGTCAAAAGGCACAAACTTCCAGTTATCAAATCAGTCCTGGGGGTATAAAGTACAGCATGGCAAATCTAGTTAGTAATGATGTATCGTGTGTCTGAAAGTTGGTACAACAGTAGGTCTTAAAGTTCTCATCATAAGAAAAAAATATTTGTAACTGCGTGCAGTGACATATGTTAACTCACTGTGATGATCATTTCCCAAGATAAGCATCAAATCACTATATGCTGTACACATGAAACCAAAATGTCAATTATATCTTGATTAAAAAGGAACATATATACATATATACCCACACACATACTTTTTCTTCACATTTGTGCCAAAATCCAATAAATATATAAATTTCACACTGCTGAAAATCAAAATCTTGAAGAATGTTTAAAAAAGTGTTAATGGTAGGGGCACCTGGGTGGCTCAGTGGGTTAAAGCCTCTGCCTTCGGCTCAGGTCACGATCTCAGGGTCCTGGGATCGAGCCCTGCATCGGGCTCTCTGCTCAGCAGGGAGCCTGCTTCCCCCTCTCTCTCTGCCTGCCTCTCTGCCTACTTGTGATCTCTCTCTCTCTGTCAAATAAATAAAATAAAATCTTTAAAAAAAAAGTGTTAATGGTAGAATCTAGATTGTGGGTATACATATTTTCACTGAATAATTCTTTCAACTGCTGTGTATGTTTGAAATTGCTCATAATAAACTTGTGGGGAAGGCGACTAAGCAGAACTAAGTGTTCACGCCTGTGCAGCCTTCTCTCTAAAGCAGCTAACTCTGTACACACTTCACACCTGTAATGGAAATTACGCAGAACAGTGCATTTTTAAATCTTCGTTAATAAAAAGGAAAGACAAAAGACTGGCATGTTTTATTTCTCCATATTCATTTAAATAAGAATCCTAAAAGTTTTAAATTAGATCAGTTTAGAAACAATGTGTAGATGAAAATAATCAAAGTCTGGCAGCAGTGCAGTGACTGTCCCCTCCCCCTGTTGTCAGCGCGCACGCACACGCGCGCACACTCGCACACACACATGCAGACCCCCCCCAAAGGCTTCCGGAGTCCCACAGCACAGTGGCAACAACAGCTGTAAGTGCCGTAAAGGTATTCACAGCCCCTGCTTCTCTTCTGAGCTCCAAACCCACACAGACAACTGCCCCGCATGTATTTCTACCACAGGTCACAAACATACCTCCACATAGCACCCGTTTTTCTCGCTTGTCCTGTCTGCCCCCCCTCCATTTCCCACCCTGGGGGACGGGTACCGGAGACCCCGCTGCCGGGGCCCAGCTACAAGGCCCGGCCCCACACACCTCCAGTAGGCCCCAGTTCCTCCGGTCCCACGGCGGTCCCTTGGCGGCTCCCGGGCACCCCCTGTCCAGCCCCCCAGCGAGCAGCCCCCGCACTGGCACTTCCCAACGAGGAGGCACATCCAAACAGTACCCAGAAAATGTACCGTCCCCTGTTTCTGCACAGGAGGCTCCAGTTCAGAATATTTTAATTAGGGCTTTGACGAGATACGGTTACACTTCTGCGGCTAAGTCAGTCCTCTTCACGGGGACCGACCGAGGCAGTTTCCGCATGTTCCCTCGTCCGTCTTGCGGTCACAGCCGGGCAACACGGACGTCTTAGCTCTCCTCACGGAAAAACCTCAGGGTCCACGCACGTCACCGGATTCAACAATGCCTGGCCCCCCGTCCCCCATGGAGCCCGGACAGGCCCCCCCAGGTTCGCGCGCCCGCAAAGCGCCCGGAGAGCACGAGCACGGGAGGCGGGCGCCCAGCACCCCGCGACGCGCACCGCTCTCCGGCCAGCTGCAGCAGCCCCGGGGTGAGCGACGGCCGCGAACAAACGGGGCTCCCGAATCCCACATGAGCGGCCACCACCCAAGGACGGCGGCGCCCCCTCGACCCGTGACATGCGCACAAAGTGCGTGCAGGGAGCATGACCGACGTCCCGTCCTCCGTGTGCAGGGGTGCGCCCACCTCACGGGGGCCCCGGGGGCTGCGTGCGGACCTGGGAAGTCAGCGCAGCCTCCAAACACCCCCAGCGCACTGGTGCACCGCTCGGCTCTCGGCGCCAGAGCGCGAGCCTCACGTCTGGTTTGCACCGAAATGAGCCGCTGCGTGTGCCCTAACGAGGAGTGTGGGCTCCCGAGTCCTACCCAGCTGCTCTTCTGCTAGTTTCTGGTATATGAATTAAAAGTCAACGGCAAACCAGATCTATATGAATGCAACACCCGAGGACCTTGAACACTCAAACTAAACCGTCTACACCCGGCCGCCGCTCGGGCCGGCCAGCGAGCAGCTGAGGCAAGCCTGCTGTCCCTATCAGCCTCAGGAAGCCCTTTATTATCCAAGAGTACTTCTTGGACATTCGTGGGTCCAGACCCGACATTTACACAGTCTGGCAAATATAGTCAACATTCACCAGCTGCCAACCCCTGCTCCAGACGACTTCCCACGTTGTGAACTCCGCCCGATCGCTGGCCTGTCCACCACAGCTGGGAGAGCACAGTGTCACCTCTGCCCCGGAAGGCTCCCCAGCGCAGACCAGCAGTCCGGCCCCTGACCCCGCCAGGCCAGATCACTCGGCACCAGGAGCTCAAACAAGGCCACCATACTTCTGGGAACCAAACTACACGACGGCCACACACTGCAAACCCCAGGAGAGAGGACCGGAGATGGCACACAGCGGACCGTCAACACGCATGCCCGACGAGGCTGGGAGCCCGGACGAGCCTACGGCCAACACACATCTTGCAAGGCTCATGTTTCATATTAAAAGTTAATGAGTACTTTGCAATTCCCTCCATTGTACAGCCAGTCTGAATAGGATGTTCTGCCCCCAAACTCTTGCAGTGAAACGGACGCTCCAGGTGGGCAGGCCACAGTCACGCTGGGGTGCGCTCCACGCGCGGTCACCGCGCGGCCCGGCCCCGAGGGCTACGGGTACCCAGTAGCAGAAGGCAGAAGTGCCCGAGAGTGCTGCAGCGCCCCAGAACGAAGCCTGAGCCTCAAGGTCTGCACACCAAAGCCTCCCGCGGGGCGGGGGCGGGGGAGGGGCGCCATACGTGCAGATGGGCAGTCACATGACTGTCACTGACAACAGAACAAACATGATAAAAGCAAGGAGTGATCTCGGCATCACTAGCATATGATGTTTTGTTCACACGCTTCGGCGATGTGTTCAGAAAGTAATTATAGCACAGCATGATCGAAGAGAGTTCCTGGCCGGCATCTGAAAACCAGCAGCCCGCTTCTATCCCGCGTCTTCAGCCAAATGCGAACGGCATGACACTCAAGAGACTTTGGAATGGTCTGTCCTATGCTCTACAAAACGTTCAAACAAGGTGGGATGCTAATTATCACATGTTTAAGGGGAAAAAAAGCGCTTGACAAGAAGGCCTCCGAGCTGTGCTCTTCCGACACTCGGGGCAAAGCGGAGTTATCAATCAACGGTCACCTGCAGGCAAGACGGTCTGCTGGAACCTGCCGCAAGCGCACCTGCGATTCTCACACGGTCTCAGCTGGAAAATTCTCTTCCATCTACCTGAAGAAGCTGAAATGGGCATGCATGCAATCAAAGTAAAGGCAAGGTGACAAATGCAAAGACGAGTTTGTTACCCTGAGAACCAAACACAGGGTACGCTGCTAGATTCAACGTTTAAGGGCAATTTGGTCTTAAATGGCTGTGAAAAGTGACAAGCCACGCAGTTTTTATTTTTTCAATTTCAGTGATGACATTTTTCAAGCAGGGCACAAAATCTACTTCTGGAATTTCTTCAGGGAGATTACATCACGACAATCCACTAACTCCAGTCATTCCCACTGAGCCAACAGTCTCCTCCCCATTCTGTTAATCGTGCTATTTACTGCCAAGCATCCGGCAAGCCTTCTTCGTCTGACCACCTCGTTAAGCGCTGCTGCTCCGTCTACCTCCCAGTTCACGCTCAAGTGGCCCTCTCGGACCGGCCACTGCCCACACCAGCCCTTGCACAGGTCTGCGACAGCCACCGAACTCCACTATCACCCTACCCCAGATGATGCCCACCATACTCCCACCACCTGGTAACTAGCCCCAGTGTCCCAGCGTAGAGAGCTGTGTCACCTCTACCCACAGTGTTAACATTTGAGGCACATTCAAGTATTTGCTAACACCAAATGAGCAAATGAATGTACAATGTCCACGTGAGCTATGGACCACCATTATTTAATGTTTTCAAACTTTTTAAAATTAGAGATTACCTTCCAGAAATAACATGCAACTTTGTATTTGAAGTCAATGGGGGAGACGTCTCTTACTTCGTATGTCTTTGCTAAAAGTATGATCCATGAAAGTCAGACACTATACACTAAACAAATATACAGAACTGATACAATTTAAGAAAAATAGGCATATAGAAAATAACATATACAGTGTCGGATCTATTTCACTGAAGCTTGGGAGCAACTCAATCTTAAAAGTACCACGTTAGGGGCACCTGAGTGGCTCAGTGGGTTAAGCCTCTGCCTTCGGCTCAGGTCATGATCTCAGGGTCCTGGGATCGAGCCCCGCATCGGGCTCTCTGCTCAGCAGGGAGCCTGCTTCCTCCTCTCTCTTTGCCTGCCTCTCTGCCTACTTGTGATCTCTCTCTCTCTCTCTCTGTCAAATAAATAAATAAAATAAAATTTAAAAAAGTACCACGTTAATCATGGCACAAAGATTCAAACTAAATCCTTCTACTCATCAATTAATTTTAACCAGATGAAGTATGAAACTGAAGTAGATTTAAGGAAATGCACCTTGACCTGAGTAGGTCGTCACTGTTAACTCTAGCACCCAGCAAAATGAGGGGCAAGCACTCTCAACCTCCCCCCAGTCTCTGAATCACAAAATAGGCTTTGTGATGACAAACGGATACCTAAAATACCGCACGTGCGGAACCAGAACATTCTAACGTGTGACGCTCCTACCCCGTATTCTCATGTGTTAGCTTAAGCTCTTAAATGTGTAGCAGCTGACTATCAGCTGGCATGGGACCGAAATCCTGATCCGATTTCTCAAAGTAATTCACACGACATCTCCAAGCAACAGCTGTGTAACTTTTATAGTATATCTAAAAATATAAAGTTCAAACATTAAATGAATTTCCTCTAACATTTAGGAATATGACTGAACAAAATACAGTCAACTCAATTCATGTTAAAGAAGTAATTTAGCAGAAGGCAACATTCAAAATGATGAGTAATCCAATTCATAAAAAATAAAAACGTTTTGAGACTGCATTTTAATTTTAGAAGTGCCCTTTTTTCCCTCAAGATATATAATGCCTGCAACTAACCACACTCAGAGTGTTCTTTTTATTATTATTTCCCTACTACTACAGAAGAGATTCCATTTGGCTAAAAATTTAGAAACTATAACTTTTCTCAGTATCTTGACACAATTCTCGGCCCTCCCACAACCGTAACCGAGACAGACTTTTCTGAAGCTGCCTCACTGCGTCATGCCACCTTTTCATACCAATACGCTGCAAGTCCCACTGCTCGTGAGACGGGCAGCTCCGTCTCACACGAAGCACTCCTCTTTGAAAAACCCAATTTTCAGGTACTTCTTCCCCTCAGTGACAATCGCAACAGGGACCCATACCATCGGAACCGGTCCCTCCACCAGTCAGACCTGCTGCTTGATGAGTAGAGTCTGGAGGGCTGGCGTTGAGCTCAGCCCTCAGGGTCTTCAATTTCCTGATCTCTAGACTAAAAAGGTTCCTGAAATTGGCCAAGTCGTATCACAAAATAAGAGGACCCCATAGAGCCCTAGGGACACTGTACAACTTCAGGGCGGGGGGAAGAGGCTGGCTTCAAATAAGGCTTTTCCAAGAAGTTCCACCGTTTAAATTTACCAAATAGCAGTTAAATTATGCTACAAGACTACAAATACTAAGACTACAAATACTCTTCGACTCTTAAGCCTGAAATGAGTGATTAGCCTATTATGTTGCTCCACATTACTTCTAACAGTTTCTAGGAAATTTTACTTACGTTGTCTAGGATTACGGTTCAAAATCTGATCTTCTAGATAGCCATTTCTTTTCAAAAGCCACTAAGGAAAAACACAATCAGGCGAGGGGAGCCTGGGTGCCTCAGTCGGTTGGGCACCCAACTTCCGTTTCGGCTCAGCTCATGATCTCAGGGTTGTGAGATGGAGCCCCCCGCTGGCCTCCACGCTCCGTGGGGAGTCTGCCTGAGATTCTCGCTCCTTCTCTCTGCCCCCCCACCCGCTCTCTCCCCCTCTCTAAAAATAAACAAGTACATCTTCAAAGCATAATCAGATGATACAGACACACGCTGGGTGGCAAAGGGTTAAAGATCATGGTTTATGTCGCAGTTGGACAGGCTGTTCTTCACACAGCTGCCACCTTCAGACTTCCCTCTCTCTCTCTAATGTTCAGATGAAAATGAAAATTAAACATCTGACCGGTGAGATAAAAATGGTGAACCAGTTGAACAAATGGCCACAGCTGTCGGTGGCACGGTTTCTGGCATTCCGACGGGCGCCCTGGGGCAGAAGACTTAGGGAACCCCCCATCTCTCCCCTCCTTTCTCCCACACTCTGCCGAGCAGCAAGAGAAACTCTCCGGTCACGCCTGGACACCACTCCTACCCAAAGCAGCCACTCATTTATGTTTCTGTTCTGGAAAGAAACAAATTTTCTGCCAGTGGTGACACAGGACAATTTAAACCTTCACCCAGAGAGACTCTGTGCTCTCTAACGGTAGTGCCTTGGAACAAGGTTAACAATGAAACCCAACCTGTAACCCAAACTGGAGGACACTAAACAGAATAACCCTTCTTCGTCAACAAGGTCAAGGTTAAGAAAGACTGAAGGACCTGCTCCGTATTAAAAGACACGTGGTAATGAAATCCCACATGCCATCTGAATCGGCTCCTGGATTAGAAAATACGGTTTTCTTCTGCTACTAAATCTGAAAAAATTTTCATAAATAATGCATTAGGCCCACAAGGTATAATCTAAGATCATATTCTATGGCGAACCAGATCTAAAGTCAAACTGTTGAACTTTTCATTTAAATCTCTTTTTTTTAAGATTTTATTTATTTATTTGACATAGAGAGAGAGCACAAGCAGGCGGAGTAGCAGACAGAGGGAGAAGGAGAAGGAGGCTCCCCGCTGAGCAGGGAGGCCGATGCGGGACTTGATCCCAGGACCCAGAGACCATGACCTGAGCCGAAAGCAGTTGCTTAACCAACTGAGCCACCCAGGTGCCCTAAATCTTTACTTTTTAATCAGTGGCATTAAAAGTCTTCCTCTATTTAATGTTTTTTACAATTATTATCGAGTTATATGCTTCCCAATGACCTCCATCTTCGCAACCCTCTGCAAGATCAGTATCCTAAGTTCCTTTTTAAAGATATGGTAGCAGCTGCAAAAGCTGGAAGGAACGAGAGCAGAGCGCCCAGCAGGACCCAAAGACCCTTCACACTGGGTCTGCTACACTCGTGTCCCGTGCGGTAAAGTTCACAGAGCATGAAGGTGCTTCTCCTACAAGAGTATTCCTATACACTCATACAGAAGTGCCAAAACCTTATTTATAATTCCTTTAATTTACTTTAGTCATTTAAAAAGAAACTATAAACTTCGCCATCTTTTGCAGTCTTCTAAGCTAACCCCACACAAGAGTACACAGGAACAAGACAGTGAGAAGGAAGGAAGGAAGAAGAGAGGGAAAAAGAAAAAGGCAAGCAAGAAAAAGAAAAGGAACTAAAAATCCTACATAACATCAGCTTCCGCGGACGAGAGGAGGCCTCACCAAGAACACGAAATGTAGTAAGGCACTTGTCTCATTACAGAAGGTACAGTCTTTGGTAAATTTTTAAAACCAATGAAAGTAAATAAACATACACGTTTTAAGTTAAGAGCAAATGACACTCAAGCGCATGTGCGTCTACACAAACTATGACTTTGAAACCAAAGGGGGAAGAGTCCATCTATCCAGGGGAAGGCAGGAGAGGTAAAAAAGAACAAAAGGAAAGTAAACGATATAAAAGACAAAAGCTGGAAAAGCAGTAATACCCAACAAAATATAAAGATAAAGCAAAATTACAGAAGCATGATAATTAACAGAATAAAACTACTATCCTACAATAATCTTCAATTCATGCAAAAATCAATGAATGCTAAACACTGGGTTGCAGTTGCTGGATATACATTCGGTCTCAAAGCATCATTCCACAAAGTACTTATGAATAACGAAGAGACACAGATGCCCTTATAATGAAGAGACGTGATTCCGCACCACCTTAACCAAATGATCAAACCTAACATCCCAGAATTGGAGACAACGGGCATCATGGGCCTCCACATGATGGGCTGGAAACAACACAACATTGCCTTGTAGTAGAATACCCCTGCCTCCACGGTCAGCCTACATGTACTCAAGCAGAAACAAGCAAGCAAGCAAACAATCCTACAACCCGCGAGCACTCCTCAAAATGGCGACCATTTCCAGAATCTACATTACAAGAAACCCAAGAGATGGACAGACAGATGGAACTGATGAACGGACGGGGGGTGGAGAGCAATACCGAACATGAACTCGGGGCAGAGACGGCATGGTAGACAGCACGGCACCAATGTTAAACTCTAGGCTGACAACTCCACTGTGACGATGGGGCAAGGTGCCCGTGTTCTTCACCTTCGGGGGAACTGCGGGCAACTCCCAAAGGGTGTGTCAGACACAAGGAAAAATTAGAAAACAAAGATGAAAAAATACTAACCAGCATGCATAAAGAATACATTAATTTTCTTTGTAACATTCTTATAACTCTGAAAACTTTCCCAAAACAGTACATTTAATGGAATATAAAAATAAAGAGGTCACATACTGATGAAAACCGGAGTAAGCTCCATCCACTATGAACACATTCACCCTACACAATATGCCTTGAAATATATCTAACAGAACCGTAGGGGAAAAAAATTGACAATCTTTCTTAATTGAATCTACTGTTCAGAATGGACAGATCAAGCAGACAAAATATAAGCAAAAACATCAAAGTCCTGAACAACACAATTAGAAGACTTGAATTAGAAATACACAGAATGCCACCCCAATAAAAGAGAAAATGTGCAGATTTTCTAGCATATCTGAAATATTTATACAAATAAGCCATGTACTGGGCAAAAGGAAGCCTCATTAAATTCCAGGATCTATCTTACAGATTATGCTCTGATACAATGCAGTAAAACTAGAAATAACAAAATAACTATTAAAAAATTCCCAAATTTAGAAACCAAAAAAACTGTAATTACATAACCTTGAGGTTGAAAAGGAGATGGATAAAAGTTAAGAAACATTTAGAAACCCTGTGTGTTAGAGCAAAGACACAGCTTAAGAGGAAAGTACGTGGCTTTAAACACATGTATCGAAAAATAGAAAAGCTTGAAAATTTTTAAACTGAAAGAGAAAAGCCAAAAAAATAGAAAGGGAAAAATGAGATGGGCAGAAGTCCAAGAGAACAACTGAGAAAATTAACACCAAAAAAAATGTTTCTTAATAAATACTAACCACCCCCCAAATAATAATAAATAAATAAATACTAACAATCCAGATAAAGTGGTTTTACCACTAAGAGTGGTAGAAAGAAAGAGATAAAAGACCCAAGAGTAGCAAAATCGTTAGACAGATTTTCCTAACACAGGAATTTCAACTACACACCCATGAATGTGTAATCTAGATGAATGCCCAAATTATCACAGGATATACAGAGGATCTGAATAGACTGAAAAATATATCAAAAGATTCAAGAAACTGAAATGGCAATGCTCCTGTCACCCCCGCAAACACCACACTCCGACACTGACACACATACACACGCACCACACACACCACAGATGTGAGCGCGCACACACACAGACACACCACACACACACACCACGCTCACAGTCACACCAGTAACAAAAACTCCTGCGACTATTTTTATTAGGTAAATTCTACCAAGCTTGAAGAAACAGTTTATCCTTATGTTAAATAGGTGTGCTCATCAGGTAAAGAGCAAAGCCTCCTGGTCCATTTCATCAGACCAGTGTCGTCTTGATTTGAAAACGTGGGAAAGTTAAAGCTAATTCAATTACTGAAGTAGGTGTATGAGTTACTGACCAACCAAATCCCAACAGTGTACTTAAAAAAAAACAAGATTCTCCTCATTAGAAGATTAAAAAACATGATTATCTCAACAGAAACAGAAAAATTTGAAGGAATCTATTTAACAATTTTTTAAATCTCATCAAGCGAGGAACAGAACAGAGTTTCTTCTTTTGGTGAAGGTTATGTACACCAACAGCCTACGACAAATATAGAGGAACTTCAGATGCATTCCCCTGAAGTCAAAGAAGGACTGCAGACAGCCCAGCCAACGCCGAAAAAGGAAAAAGAAAGAGCACAACGCTCAGAAGGAAAAGAGAAAACTGGCAAGAGCGCCGTAGACGACATCATCCATCTATGAAAACCCATCCACTGCCCCCCCACATCTGTACATTTCGGCAAGCTCAAATTCTAGTTGGCTTCTTCAAGGAGCTCAATAAATTGACCTAATATATTTATGCAAAAGCAATGGTTAATCAACACCTAAATCAACCTGAAAAAGCATCAACTTGCACAATCAGATAGGGAGACATACTATTAAACATTTCCCTAACATTTTCCCTAAGTAAAATTAAGTAATTTAACGAGCTTTAAGATTACATGTGGAACTTCTTGAAACTTCAAAGGATTTTTTGAACAACACATACAGTTCTTTATTAGAGTTCAAAGTACATGTTTAAAGCTAGGACACTATTCAAAGAATAACCCCTGAAAGAATTTAAGATACGGTAACATGCAGCTCCCATAAATTTTTGAATTATAGGATAATCCTAAATATTAGAGAAAACAGGACAAAGTACACCTTCAAACACAAGCATGCTTTTCTCTTTGTCCACAACACAGTTCTGTAAAGCTAAGGTTAACGCTGGTATCAGGCTTCAGTTTCACAAAAACGGGGAGCTGCTGTTTATCCTGCCATGGCCTCAGAAGGCAGGAGAGGCTGATGGCGGGCAAGCTGGGCCGGGAGTCACACTTATTTTCAAAGACAACACTTAGGGCCTATCAATCAAAATGACTGTGAAAACTACATTAAGGAAAACATCTGTATTTACCAAATGTAGTTTAAAAGTCAGAGTATGAGCCAATATACAAAATCATAAAAACAAACCCACTTTATATAAAATTTCACAAATTCAAGTAGCATATGGCTATTGGGCTGAATGGTCAAAATAAAAATTGGTAGTCATTCAGAACTGTAAAGAAAAAAAGATCATGGCAAAATCAGAAATGTGTTACGTAAAACAAATGAAAATACCACCCAAAAGCCTTTCACATATCAGGTTTTAAGGGGTCGATCTTATTTATTCAACTATAATTCGAGGTAAAACTTTTTGTGAGCACTATAAATTTCTGCTACAAACTTCTAATAAGTATATGCCAAAAAATTTTTAGTAATAGTACACATTATGAGTAAAATAATAACAGTCATTCCACAAAATAAACTCAATCTTAAACAAGCTATTTTCAGTCACAGACAATAAAAACAGGAATTCCTTGTCTCTTCGTTTTAGAAAAAACCAAACCGCTAGTGGATATTCCAGGCAAATTAAAGTCCAGACTCTTTTACCATTTTCAGCCAATGAAGTTACTACTGTTCCTTCTTCCTTTGGACAGTGCCTTGAGAGAGAAGGGTCAACGGAGCCAAAAGAGAAACAAGGCTTCTTCTTAAGGCTGGGGTGGGGGGGAAGCAGGTGAGAAAAAGGCACCAAGCAGCTACCGAACAAGGGAGGGCTGCACAGAGCGACCAATCCACTTAAGTGAACACCACGGGGTAAAAATCCCATGTGTTAACACAGAACATTGGGTGGTCCAATCAGTTAAGCATCTGCCTTTGGCTCAGGTCATAATTCCTGAGTTCCTAACAGTATGGATATGACTCAACAATAGAAATGCCCCTTTTTTATTCAGCTGAGTATCACAAAAAAGCAAATATTTTTGTAAATGGTGAAAAAACAAGATTTGAAAATAAGCATAATAGAGATGGTTTAAGTAAGCCCTAAGGGAAAAATCACAAAATGGCTGCAAGCTGATTTGAGTCGCCATTAATCAGCCATTCCAGTAGGGCTGTCAGGGGTCAGACAATACACGAAGGGGGTGATGGCAGCCTGTAGCGCTGATTTCTCACAGGGTTTATGAAGGAAAATCTGCACAACAGAAAAACAATTCCAAAACATGAACCTAGAGCAATCAGGGCTTATTCATCTCTGAAATGCAAATAGGAAATACCAAATTAAAATCTTAAAAAAAAAAACGCAACATCTTGTAAGCAGGCATATTACTTTGAAAACACAGGAAGAACATCATAAAATAAAGCTCAGAACATGGAAAACAAAGTGCTACATCTTCTCTTTCGACAGTCCTCTATGTCACAAAAAAAGCTCTACCAATGTACTAAACAAGTCATGAATTATTACAATCCAATTTGAAAAGATTGGAGACAAAGGTCTAGCTATTACACTGTATTGGGGGAAGGAAAAAAAAGCTGCCATTTTTTTCTCAGTATTTAACCAACCAAGACGTCACAGTTAAAAGTAGTAGCCCTTTGGGGAGACAGTTCAAACTGTTCTTGCAGCATGCAAGCTCCGGTCAGGACCGGGGAGGGAGCGAGAGCATGCCTGGGCGGTACCTTACCTCGTACGAAGCAAAACTCAAGCACGGTCACAGACACAGGGCAGTTAGGGGTCGCCCCTGAGAACCAACGCTGATTGACAACAGGAGACCCTCTGAAACAAGGTGTACTCTGTCTTACACTGTTTTTAAACTAGCATCATCACATGATTAGAAAAGCAAAAAAGTAACTAAATGGATGCATTCGAGAAGTGACTTTAACACTAACTACAATTAGATGGAAACATACACTGTCTTGAAATGAAAAATGATAAATACTATTTAAAATGTTTAAATTCTATCAAATGCTGATGAAGTTTTCGAGTGAAAAGGTGAGGAATGCCAAAAACAGAGCACTGACTGCATCCAGGACTGCACTCCCAGCCACCAACTAATCTGACTGCTGACCTTCAACGGTTTGCTCCACTGACCACCCCGGCCGGGAGCTCCACGCCCAGGACCCACTCAATCCTTGGAATAATCACAGCAAACAGGCAGTGCGGCTATCCCCACTCTGCAGGTGACGACAGTGAGGCTCAGATGTTAAAGAGCTTGCGGCTGGTTATAAAGGGACTGAGTCATAAACCCAGGGTTCCAACTTGAGCCATCTGAGCCCACAATGCTGCCCGAAACGACCAGGTGTGTACGTATTTGGTCTTCTGGGTTTCAACTTCTTCACCCGTGCAATCAAAGGTTCTAACTGGCGAAATGCAAAAACAGCAACAGAGGTTTCAACTATTAAACAATTCGGATTTAGGAGGAGTGGAAAAGAGAAATCAATCAATAAGAAAAACACAAATGCCCCAATATAAAAATGAACAATTTACAAAACGTTCAGAGAAAACGGACAGAGATGAAAGACACCCCAGAGTTAGCAATGGCAAAGAAATGCAAATTAAAACAAGATATCCTTTTAAACCCTGCTAATGCCAGTGTGGGAAAAGGGTCTATCTTGTTGATAAAAGTGAAATGGTACAAGTATTGCCAAGAGCTCTTTGTCCTTGTGCATCAAGAGTCTTTGACGTGCAGATACCCACTGATTGGGCCGACTGCACTGTTTGTAAGTTAAGTGTATTCTGTAAGTGTATCGTGTATTTAAGAATGTTAAGCCAACAACCACTCATGATGATGGGAAATTCCAACATGGGACAAACTAGGTAAACACATTTTCAGGCTGAACGTTATGAAACTGCCGATATTCGGCCACTTGTGAACTGAAATGCACAGAGTAATTTTTAAAATAATATGTATCTCTACTTAAAGTTGGCCTTTTAGGACGCCTGGGTGGCTCAGTTGGTTAAGCATCTGCTTTCGGCTCGGGTCATGATCCCGGAGTCCTGGGATCGAGCCCCGCATCGGACTCCCTGCTCAGTGGGGAGTCTGCTTCTCACTCTGCCTGCTGCTCTCTCTCTGACAAAAATAAATAAAATCTTTAAAGTTGACCTTTTAAATATTAAAGAGGAAAAAACAGGATACAAACCACACTATTTTAGGTAAAAAGAAAGACCAATAGGAAGAGAATATCTGAGAATCAACTCTCCGCTTGGCACCTTTACAGACATTGTCTCTAATTTCCTACAGTCGCCCTGTCACGTACTGTCGCTCTCACTCCCAGGTTTGGGAGCAAATCTCCAACAGGTTAAATAATTTAGGGAACTAGTCAAAGGCGAGGCTAGGATTCAAAGCAGACCTCCTATGTCTGACTTCGAAGCCCGTACCATCTCCATTAGGCTACTTCCTCAAGTGTATTAAAACTAATACTATAACATATTATCAATAATAGGGCATCGAAGACATAATAAAAAAAATTTTAATGAAATAATACTGCTTTCAAAGCAAAAGAGACCATGAAAATACTTGCTGTGGGCTCAGCTGTGCCCCCCCAAATCCTATGCTTAAGTCCTCAGCCCCAGCACCCCAGAACGGGACTGTATTTGGAGATGGGACCCTTAAAGGGGTGATTAAGGTAAAACGAGAGCTCATACAGCTGGCCCCAATCCAACCTGTTGTCCTCAGAAGATTAGGATACAAAGGGCAGAGTGTGTGAGGACAGTGAGAAGCTGGCCTTCTGCAAGAAAAGGAGACAAGCCTGAGAAGAAGACCTGCCAAGGCCCTCCTCCCAGCCTTCCAGCCCCAGAACGGAGAGAAAGTGGGTTTGTGCCGGTGAGGGCACCGGTGTGTGCTGTCCAGTTCTGGAGGCCCAGCAGCCCACCATGCTGCCCGTACCCTGAAAGGACTGAACGCCGTAAAAACCTAAACCCGACACCGCCCCCCCATATTAAAGAAAATATGCTTTTAGATACATTACCCAGAAAGCACCAAAAGAGAACACTTTACAAATACTTTTAATGAAATAGGAGATCATTTAAAAAATATACCTCAATTTAACCTACTGGAATTACCATATTAAGAAGCTTTGGTAGTCCATTCAACTGCAATCCCAAAACGAGCCCTTCTCGCACCTACCTAATAAAATAGCCTACCCAGGTCCTGAATAATGCAGCGGACACAGTGCCAACCCAAAGGCCCGAGACGCACAGCAGAACAGCGGCATGCTCACAAGTCCAACACTTTTTTAAAGGCAGAGACCACAAACCAACGCCAGCAGAAGACCACGGCAGACTACAGGTGTCGGCACCATTTGGGAGGCGGAAAGCAGACAGCTCCGTGCTGACCGACTGAGCAGGCTGAAGAACAGGGAAATTATCTCACGGAGTCGTTGCGGGTGCGTACCAGGAAAAGCCTAGAAAGGCTCTGGAATCAGGAGCAAGGAAGGCTAAAAAGAACTGGTTGAAACACCCCAGAAGGAGTCATCCAGCAAGCCCCCAGATCCCGTAACCCAAGCAGACGCGGAGCCCTTGGCGCTGCCAAGTTCAAAGGGGAGGGACGTGAACAAAGGCGTTTCTGAGGGAGGCCCACTGGGAAAGGCCACCACCAATGGCCCCCAAGCTCAGCCACAGGATCTCCGCAGCCCAGCTTTGCCTCTCAGGCAGGAAGACCCTTTTTTCCCTTACAGGAAAAAGGACCTATAGACACTGACAGCTGAAGGTCTCTCCGAGAAAGTCGGATCCAGCGGTCTGGCCAACAGGCGCCTCCCAACTCGCCGTAAGGGAAAAACAAAACAAAGCCTCACACTTGCATCTGACAGCCAAGGACCCTGGAACATTTGCAACATCCTCCAATTTCAAAGATAAGAAACAAAACAGAGGGGAGACATTTTTTATAAAACAAAAACAAGACAATGCAGGAAGAGGAAAATTTTCAAATTATATATAATTGATATCCAGAAAGGAAAATATTCATTGGTGAAATAAGCATGTTATTAGAAGGAATATTCATTAAACAAAAAACCCTTTGAAACTTAAAAAGAAAAAAAAACAGTAAGAAGTTCATGAATCCAGTAAGAGTTGAAACATAAATAACAACAAAGATAAATGGGGGGAAAAAAGAAGATAAAAGCTGGTCCAGAAAGCCCAGAAACCCCATAACACAGCTCTTCCCTTTCAGACAGCCCATTTCCAAAGAAATAAACTGCTTAGCATTGAAGGGTGTATATGCTTCTAGATTTAAAGCATCCACCAAAAGCCAGCACAATGAACTGCTTTTTACAGACTCACATTAAGACACACCACAAGGAAGTTTCAGAGCATCAGGAATAAAAGGGAAGTTCCTAAAGCTTCCAGAAAGAAAAAACAGGTTTCTTCCAAAGGACTGAGAAACAGAATGATATCCAATTTTTCAGAGCAACACAAGGAACTCAAAGACACTGGAGCAACACCTTCAAAATCCTGAGGAAGAATAATTTTCAGCCTTGACTTCTAACCACAGCCAAATTCCAATCAAGTGGAGGCTCTAAGAAAAACATTCTTAGACACTGTAGGTCTACAAGAACTTGCTTCCCAGGCCCCATTTCTCAGAAAGCTACAAGCAGTAAGCAATACAGAAAAAACCCAAAGAGGTGGTGCCTGGGTGGCTCCGTGGGTTAAAGCCTCTGCCCTCGGCCCAGGTCAGGTCTCAGGGTCCTAGGATCGAGCCCCGCATTGGGTTCTCTGCTCAGCGGGGAGCCTGCTTCTCCCTCTCCCTCTGCCTGCCTCTCTGCCTACTTGTGATATCTCTCTTGTCAAATAAATAAATAAAATCTTAAAAAAAAAAAAAAGAAAAGAAAAAAGAAAAAACCCAAAGAGAATTCCCAGGACGGTGAAAATCGTACTGTAAGTTAGCCAAAAAAGCAACTGGTCTGAACTGGAACAGAAGGTTAAAGGTATCCAAGAAGAAAATAAAAAGCCGCTGAAGGATGGCCTGGTATGTTTGTACTGAAAGGAGAGGTCACCATCGGTGGGCGAGTCTGAGGCCAGGAAAGTGGTGAGAAAGTGGAAGACGAAGCACAGAATGCCAAGATTCACTAAATCTAGACGGGACAAAGTCATCTGCAAGGAAAATGTGACCATGGTGTACAGACAAAGCTCAGATGTAAACGTTACTCATGTAATCGTAACAATACCAATCTTGGTTAAGCAAACTTTGTTACATAACTGTATCTAGAAGATGAAAAGAAAAACACACATAGCCGGGAGGGAGTAGGGACTAAGAAACTAAATCCCTACCTTTCATAAAGGGAAGTCAAGGCATAAATTCTAAAACTCCAGCAAGTCAAGAAATGTTGGAAATACCAAAAAACTGCAGAAGCAGCATGGAAAGGGGGCAGCGGTTCTTCTGGAAAGCTGGATTCTAGACTCTAGGCTCTACAGAACTATTTGACTTCACAAACTATGAACTACTTTGATAAAAATTAAATTTCAAGGAACGCCTGGGTGGCTCAGTCATTAAGCGTCTGCCTTTGGCTCAGATCATGATCCCAGAGTCCTGGGATCGAGCCCCGCATTGGGGTCCCTGCTCTGCGGGGAAGCCTGCTTCTCCCACTCCCACTGCTTGTGTTCCTGCCCTCGCTGTGTCTCTGTCAAATAAATAAAATCTTTAAAACAAAAATTAAATTTCAGAATCATGCTTTAGTTGGGGCGCCTGGGTGGCTCAGTGCGTTAAAGCCTCTGCCTTCAGCTCAGGTCATGATCTCGGGGTCCTGGGATCGAGCCCCGCATCGGGCTCTCTGTTCAGCAGGGAACCTGCTTCCCCCTCTCTCTCTGCCTGCCTCTCTGCCTACTTGTGATCTCTCTCTCTCTGTCAAATAAATAAAATCTTTAAAAAAAAAAAAGAATCGTGCTTTAGTTTTTAAAAATCATGCGATAGAATACTATTTAATTACACAGGAAAATATTCACAGTACGTCATCAAGGGGGAAATCACACTACAGAACATTATGTTCAATAAAAAAAAATTTAAAAATAAATAAATAAATAAACATACCAAAAGTGGTTTTTTCTGGAGTAGTGGTATTTTTTTTCATCTTCTCATGTAAGCTTTTCCGTATTGTTCAGAGTTTCTAGAATATACACACACTACTTTGTAATTCAATTAAGTCCAGAAAAAGTAAAAAGTAGAGCCCAAAGACCAAAGAATTAAATAATGATTCCTGTCCCAATAAGTCACTTAGGCCCCACTGTGTGGTTAAAAATAAATTCGTGATTTTTATAATTACTATAAAACCCTCGGGGGCACTCTTAAAATCTAGCAAGAAAAACAACAATGCCAGACCCCATGTCAGAAGCTGTTCTCATCTTCTCAAGCATGCTTACGCTGCACCCATCTTAAACTTCGCACCGAGATTACACAGCTCACAGAGCTGACTTCCAGCTTCAGAACTCCAGATGGATCGGTCACTTTGTAACCCTAAAACGTAACCCAAAACGCTGGAACAAGGAAACAACTCAGAACTTCTCTTATGTCCACAACAAAGCTAAAATTATAAGAGGAAAAAAAAAAAAAGGCGACCAGCAAAGTAGAGGAAATATTTATAAAACAGAAGCTAGTATAACCACTACAAACGCTGGATTCGGTCCACATGCATGTTTGGGGGGGAAAACAAATACTCGAATGTTCATGACATTATAATATCCCAGCATTAATCCAAATGCTCATCAAAAGTAGAATAGATAAACAGACTAGCATTTCGCACGGTGGAATAAAACAAACGATATGCATGATCGACACAAACCTGACGACGTCAAGCCAAGGCAGCCCGACGCCGCGTACATACTGTGTGATTCTATTTATGTAAGTACCAAAACAGGCAAAACTAATCTACGCCATTACAAGTCAGCGATTACCCTCTGCGGACAGACTGTGACTATGAGAAGGCAAGAGGGCAGCAGGGTGCTCTTTCTGATCTGGGTGCTAGTTACGTGGGTCTACTAAGTTAGTGATGACTTATGATATGTGTTCTCTTCCGAACATGTTATACTTCAGTAACAATTTCAAATCCAAGCGTGGTAATACTCAAATGACCAATAAGCACATAAGAAGATACTCAACATCAGTAATTATTAGGGAAAGACAAACAAAAAAACCAAAAGATACCCTTCACACTCACTAAGATGGCCACAACCAAACAATAAAAACCAAAAAATAAAAAAAAATAAAAACCTAAAAATTAGTGCTGGCAAAGACGTGGAGAAATTGGAACTTGCACACATTGCTGATGGGAGTGCAAAATGGTGCAGCCGCTGGGGAAACTGGCTTGACACATCACCAATAAGTTAAACACAGATTTACCGTACGACCCAGCAATTCCACTCCTAGGCGTATGTCCAGAGAAACTGAACACAGGGCCTCAAACAAATACTTGCATATAAACGTCCACAGCAGCTCCGTCCGCAACAGCTAGAATGTAGAAACAACCCAAATACTCGTCTACAGATAAACGGAGAATCAAAATGTAGCTATCCACATACCAAGCAATGGCATGAAAAGGAATCAAAGCGTGACAAAGAATTAAGTCCTGACGCTTGCTGCCACATGGGTGAGCCGGACACCCCGGCTAGATGGGAGCCCACAGACACAGAAAGCTGGACCCCCCGGTCCAATGCAGAGCAGATACCCGGAACAGGCCCGTCTGGCAAGTCAGAATGCAGACCAGTGGTTGCCAGGGGCAGGGGGGCGGGTACCTCACGGGAGTAGGGCTTCCACTCGGGAGGCTAGAACCCGAGCCGCACAGCGCGGGCAGCCATGCCACATGACCAAGGTACCGCATGCCACTCACTCACGCGCTTTAAAATGGTTAAAATGGTTACCATGGTAAATTTTTTTTTTTTTAAACCATGGTAAATTCTATGTTATATCTATTTTACCACAATAAAAAAAAAATGCTTTTGGAAAAAAGGTAACCCTTGAATGCAGGCCAGGGTATGGTTAGCACGTAAACTAAAAACAATCCATTTTGCAAAGAATTTTGGCAATAAATAATAACAAATTTATCTCTGGGGGCACCTGGGTGGCTCAGTTGGTGAAGTGTCTGCCTTCAGCTCACGTCATGATCCCAGGGTCCTGGGATCCAGTCCTGCATCGGGCTCCCTGTTCGGTGGGGAGCCTGCTTCTCCCTCTCCCACTCCCCCTGCTTGTGCTCCCTCTCTCACTGTGTCTCTCTCTGTCAAATAAATAAAATCTTTGAAAAAAATTCATCTTTGTCCTAGTTCATATTTCTCCTTCTGCGAACCCTAAGAAACAAACAAACAAAAACCTTTAGATCCAAAAGTGCTCATTGTAACATGTGTAATAGTAAAAGACCCCACAAAAAAACAAAAAAACAACTAAATGCCAAGCTATCAGGGAACGGGTAAGTAAATCAACAATGTATTTATAAAATTAATTATGCCAAAACTAAAAATGTTTCCTGAAGGCATCCATTATAAAATGGGGGAATGTTTATATGATGAAGCAACTGTGATTAAAATCAAACAACACAAATTCTATAAACACGAGCCAATTATTGCGAAAGACTCAAAGAATCCTTACTCTGGGTTTGCTATGGATGCTGTATTCTCATTCTGCTGTCCATCTCTTGAACAAAGCAAGCTCCTTGTCACCTCAGGGCCCTGGGACCTGCTCTATCTACTTGGGGTGCTCTTCCTCATCATCTCACACGACCCGTCACCTCTCAGGTCAACTCAGACTTCACCCCTGAGAAGGGCCCTGCCCTACCCACTGCCATTACTACAGGCCTTGGTGCCCCAGAGAATAACTGACTTGATTTACTGATACACACTGCTTCTCCATTCCCTACTAAGATAATACACCCCCTGGGTTTAAGGACTCTTACCTTGTCTATATACACATCCCAGACAACTGTACCTGCCAGCGATAATGAGTATTTGTGGGGCACCTGGGTGGCTCAGTGGGTTAAGCCTCTGCCTTCGGCTCAGGTCATGATCTCGGGGTCCTGGGATCGAGCCCCGCGTCGGGCTCTCTGCTCAGAGGGGAGCCTTCTTCCCCCTCTTTCTGCCTGCCTCTCTGCCTATTTGTGATCTTTCTGTCAAATAAATAAATAAAATCTTTAAAAAAAAATGAGTATTTGTGAAGCTAATCAATAAATGCTCATTGACTGATTAACGTGTTCCCTTTACTTTTCCAGTTTGTCAATTTTCTAAAGTATATTTTTCTTTTTAATCCTATTTTTAAATAAGTTTAAACTACTTCAGCGTGTAAATATTACTTACCAAGCCAAAGAAAATACAGAACTTTATTGGATATTCCCAAAGGACAACCCAAGGGTCTAGTTTTCAATCATAACCACAAAATAACTAGTTATAAATCCTTCCTAATAAAGGATAATGCTCTAGTACACTTTCTAGTCTATCTTACCTATTTTCAGAAGCTTAGAGACCTCACATTTCAAGTTCCATAAGGTGTTTAATCACCTTTCCCAACACCAATCCTCCTTTCATTCCGCCACCCATGCCCTTCCCCCCCCATGCACCCTTTGAGTGCCATTTTAAAAGAGTCACATGTAAGGCATGAGAATTATTTCAGAACTCACTGGAAACAGTATGCAAAAATATTAAATGATGTTGAGAAGTAAATAAATTTAATTTTACTCATATACATGAATTTCAAATTAAGATACCCTAGAAAAGCAGCCTAACTATATTTGCTCTTCTGTTGATCTGCGGTTGAAAAGTAATTTCACAAGAACATAGCTATATATAGTATTTCTAATATTTGTCATATCCATATATAAAAATCGAAAAGAAAAATATCCTTTTCTGAAGAGAGAGCGAGTTGAGATGTTCAGGAATCAAAAGTGCTACCACACTTTGTAGGGGACAATGCCAAACTCCAATAAAATACAAGCATTTAAAATTTACTGTCATTGTTTCCATTCGTCATTGGAAAACTGTGCCCATCCACTAAATCAAGGTTTGAAGATGCCCGGTTTAAGTGCTAAAAATCTACTGAGCTCAGGCCAGCAAATATAACCTAGAACATCAAAAAAAAAAAAAAAAAAGTTATGTCATTTTGTCGTTAGAAGAACTTTGCTGGTCTACTGACAAATGTGCCATCTTAAATATAAACTTAAGTTCTACTCAATGATACGACCAAACTACATACACAAATATACCTCCAAGTTCTTACCCTTCAAGGCTCAGAGATACCACCAGAGACCTTCTAGATAAAAAGACCTGCCCAGGTAACACAGAAAGACCTTCTAGCTGACGACTGACAGCTTGCAGCTCAAGCCTAAATAGAGCCAGGGGTTGTTAAGATCCTGGCTCATGATTTAGACACATTATCTACTATATAAAAGGTCAGTATACATCCACATTAAAAGTTACCCACCGCAGGTTCTTATTTCTGCAGTATTAAATAAGTGTTCATTCTGATGATCAAAAGAATCTCTACAGAGCAGTACTAAGTCACAGGGTGGCAATTAATTTAGTCTCTTCTGTAAAGTCTTGACATAATTAGAACCATCGGAACAGGTGAGATATCTGACCCCATGGATGCCACCCGAACCCACTAGGCAAATTAGGATTCAACCAGCTAAGTAAATTCTACTACCAACGCTTCTAGAAATTATTAGAATTTAAATTCCAACACAAAATATGGATATGATAAATCATGCCTCATACTGCCATCCAAACAGTAAGAAGGCATTTGTGTCTCTGCCATTGCCAAAATGGTTAAATAATAGGCAGCTAATTTTTTACATTCTGCTACCACCACTCATAATTAAACTCAGAGCAAAAACTAAGAGAACACAGAAGCAACATTTTTAATTTCCTCAATACTAGCTGTCAACTACTCTTTCAAGGAAGCTCCTGAACAGAAAGGTTATCAGTTAGAAGCATTATCAGCCAAAACAAAGTGAGTGTAACGAGAGGAGTGAGCGCGGAGAAAACACTCATCCTTGGGACGCCTGGGCGGCTGAGTCATTAAGCGTCTGCCTTCAGCGCAGGTCCTGATCCCAGAGTCCTGGGATGGAGCCCTGCATCGGGCTCCCTGCTCCACGGGGAGTCTGCTTCTCCCTCTCCCTCGCCTGCCACTCCCCCTGCTTGTGTTCCCTCTCTCACTGTCTTTCTCTCTCTCTGTCAAATAAACAAATAAAATCTAAGCAACAACAACAACAACTCATCCTTGAGGCAAAGGAACACAATTTCAGGAACCAGGAAGCAGATTTCAGCTACATTCCAATGTGCACCTCATCCCCAAACAGACTGGTTAGCAGCTGCTGCCCCAGCAGAGTAGCCTCCATCCTCATCCAAACATCCCCCTGGAGGAAAATGACAACTCCCTGAAAGCAGTCAGCCTTCCTATCATTCAACTTTTCAATAATTGGGGAAAAGAAAAAGCGAACCATGGGCCAATATCCCTAAAAACTAAAATCATCAGCAGCTCTCTGCACAAAGGGCTCACCCATCTCTCTTCAAAAAGAATGGTCATCCAGATACAAAACTGGCCACAGGGATTGCTTTTAACCAACCACTTGCCAATTTAGAATTCCTGTCTCCTTATTTCTCTCCTTCCAAGAAGATACAGCACAGAAATAAAGGGACAGCAATCGCCTCTGCACCTACCGTCACTCCTGGTTCATCACTCACTAATAAGTAGTTCAGAGATCCGAGACAGGTGCTCAGGGCTCTCCCCGTCCATTCGCTCATTCAGTCCAGAAAGATTCACTGAGTACCTGTTAAATGTCAAGCACTACCCTACCTTGTTTTCCTCTGAATCACTGATGACTCCTCAGTGATTTCTGTACCAAAACTCAACAATAAGTTTTATGTTCTGCTTACACCACTGAAATGAAAAAGCAGAAAGCCACCTCTGTGCCTTAAATTTCCAGTTTTTAATGACCTTTATAGCAGCAACTACTAGGAAGTCCGTTAAACCAAACCAAACCCCAAAGGATTCTGCCACAGTAGAAAGGGAGAAGGTTAAGAAAGCCCCGAGACCGCTACATTGGCATACCCTGAACTGCAGAGGGGCCCAGCCCACATCCATGCATCTCCTGCTGGACAGACCACCAGCCAGTACGCACCGGCTGGACACTCAGAGAAATGACACAGCTTCACAGAACAGTACTTGCTGTTACCCCTGCAACGTGTTCTAGCATGTTCTATTCTTTCAGTTCAGATCAACACTGTTAAAAACCCAGTTCGAAGACCACCCACCCTACAACACTCCTTGTTTGCCCTGCTCCCCCCTCCCCAGCCTTATTCCGGAGACAGAGGAAGAGAGGCGAACTCCTGGAGAGCAGAGCCATCGGAGCCGGAGACTCAGAGGAGCCCCTGTTCTCCAGGCAGATGAGGGCGAGAGCAGCCTCGAGGGGAAGGGGGTCTTCAAACCTGGGCATTCCACTGGGAAACTCTGAATGGGTGGTCCCGGAGAAATCTCTTTCAGACCTGTCTATCAGGTCAATTTTGTGGTCCCAGTACGTGTCCACATACTGACATACGACCGTGAAAATCGCTGGTGAGGACGAAATATACCGCGCTGCCCATATCTGACGGGTTTTTTTTCTTTAGAACATCTTAAATTTTTTACCCTTTCTTTACAGGTTACCTAGACCACTTTTGACCGGACATCCGTGGAAGGCCAGTAACCGCCTCGAGCGAGCAGGTGCCCGGCGGCGGCCCGCGCGTTCCCCGCCTCGCAGGACGGCCCGCCGTGGGCGCTCGGGCCGGGGGTCGTGCCTCAGGGCTGCGGGCGTCCCCAGGTCGGCTTTGCCGGCTAGCTCCGCGTTTCCAGCACGACCTGACGGAACACTGGCCTGCCCCTTTTCATCGAGGCCCGGGCACAGGTCTTCTCCCAAACGTGGTCGTCGGTGGTCTAGGCCGCGCGGGCCGCCGTCTCGGCCCTCCCGGGATGCAGCGCGGCGGCCCTCCCAGGGTGCAGCGCGGGGTGCAGAGCGCGAAGGCCCTCCCAGGGTGCAGCGCGACGGCCCTCCCAGGATGCAGCGTGGGGTGCAGCGCGGGGTGCAGAGCGCGAAGGCCCTCCCAGGATGCAGCGCGGGGTGCAGCGCGACGGCCTTCCCAGGGTGCAGCGCGGGGTGCAGCGTGGGGTGCAGAGCGCGAAGGCCCTCCCAGGGTGCAGCGCGACGGCCCTCCCAGGATGCAGCGCGGGGTGCAGCGCGACGGCCCTCCCAGGGTGCAGCGCGGGGTGCAGCACGACGGCCTTCCCAGGGTGCAGCACTTCAGACCTCCCAGAGCCGCCAGTGGCGCCGCAGGGCACCGAGGGCCCCTTCCCCCCACCCCCAGCAGATTCGGGACCCCGGCGGAGCCCCTCACACCCCGGGCCTCGTGTCACCACCGCGCGCGGCCAGCGCTGCGACGGCGCTACTGCACGCACAGAAGACCTTCCCCCACATTTCCTGCTGCTCACGCCCTCCTGACTCACCCCTGCGGCGGGACCGCGGAGGGCCTCCGAGGGACCTGAGCGTCCGGGCACCGCAGTGAGTCCGGCGGACAGACAGACCAGCCCCGCGCTCTCTCCCTGGCACGGGGCACCGAAGAAAGCCAAACCCATAGAAACAGACTAGAGGGGGGCGGGAGGCGGGGGAGATGCAGTCGGGGAGGGGGCGCAGCTGCGAGCTCAGTCCTGGGGAGTCTACAGCGCGGTGACTTCGTTGGATGAGTCGCATGTTGTTAAGACAGGACCTCTTGAATGTTCTCGCCACAAAGAAAAAGGGGACTACGGGAGGGGACGGAGGTGGTGACGGTGTCACAACACACACGTATCGAATCTGCCCCCTGCCCCGCGCTGTCAGCATTTCTCCACGAAGCCGGGAAGACAGCGGCGCGCGCGTAAGTGAAACAAACAGGTCTCCCTCCTCATCAACAGCGAGGTGACTTTACACACACACCGTGAGGATCCTGTCACACCACCCACAAAACCCGCAGTGGTTTTTCCCAAAGTGCTTCGAATTCAGACTTCTCCCACGTGGCACAGGAGCCTCCAACAACAACGCATCCCGCCACCTGGGCACGCTCTTCGGCAGCCTCGGGGTCACCTAACATGTCCCAGTACAAGCTCACTGCGGCACGCGTGTTCTCCCTTCCAAAGCTCCTCCCACGGCCCACGGGGACCATGCAGACCCACTCGTAGCCTCCACACTGTCTCCTCCCAGCCCCGCTCCTTGTGACCATTCTGTGTATTATCAGGTTAGACACGGTGTCATCGGTCAACTCTTTAAAAAGTCTTATTATTAAGAACATGTAGCAGTATGGGAAAGTGTTAATGATACCATGTTAAATCAAAGAGACACCAAAGCTCATGCATCTTAAGTGTTAGGGTTTACAGGTAACGTCCTTCTCTTTCCTATCTTCCCAATTTTTTTTGACAGTGCTCCTAATTTTTCTTTTTTTTTTAAAGATTTTATTTATTTATTTGACAGAGAGAGAGAGAGATCACAAGTAGGCAGAGAGGTAGGCAGAGGGAGAGGGGGAAGCAGGCTCCTCGCCGAGCAGAGAGCCCGATGTGGGGCTCGATCCCAGGACCCTGAGATCATGACCTGAGCCGAAGGCAGAGGCTTAACCCACTGAGCCACCCAGGCGCCCCGTGCTTCTAATTTTAAATTGAGGGTGATGGATATGTTCCCTAGCTAGCCTGTGCTGATGGTTTCATGGGCACATACGTACATGTCAAAACTTATCAAAATCAAACTGTACAGTGTATATAAAGTGTACATCAATGAAGCTGTTAAAATGTCTCAGTGGTATGCTTGAGAAACTGCTGCAAAATGACGTTAACCCAAACCTCAAACATGTAACTACAGGAAAGGCTAGAAGGAGGGGGACCAGAAGAAGGAGGAATCTGCTCCATAAAGTCACAGAGTGAATTTCAAAAGGAAGAAAGGACAAACGGGAAAAAAAGAAAGATATGCTTCTAAAGAAACACCCCCCACACCCACACCCACACCCACACCCACACCCGGTGCACAGAAGCCTTCTCTACTTGAAGCAAAAAAATACTTGTAAGTTGAGGCACCTGAGTGGCTCAGTGGGTTAAAGCCTCTGCCTTCGGCTCAGGTCATGATATCAGGGTCCTGGGATCGAGCCCCACATCGGGCTCTCTGCTCAGCGGGGAGCCTGCTTCCCCCTCTCTCCCTCTGCCTGCCTCTCTGTCTACCTGTGATCTCTCTGTCAAATAAATAAAATCTTTAAAAAAAAATACAAAAGTGGAACTTTTATATTGCAGAGATTTGGGATTACACTAAAACCCAGAAGAAAAGCAGCCAAGAACTTTCAAGGCACTAGAGTTCTTCCCATGGATTTAAGAAATCTCGGGAAAAAATAAAAAAAATTGGCTTAGAGAAAGGGACAAGATAAAACAAACGGGTAGCAGGTTCATTAGTTTGTTTAGGGATATATGCTTCTTGTGCTTCACTTCTCTATTCTGTTGCCCTACTTTTTTTTTTTTTATCTATAATTAGTAAATTAGTCCTTCTCATTTGTTTTCTAAAACGTTTTTCCCAATTTTTTTTTGCTTTGCTAAATATTAGTAAGATACTTCTCCAAGGGTTCTCGGATTAAAGGGTAACCTTTTTGTGCTGGGTAGCTATTCTAAAAAACACCTGTGTCAACCTAGTGAGTAAGGAAAGAAAGGAAACAGCCAACAAGTCTTTTTATCAAGCCATCAAAAGCCCGTAATTTCATCTATAAATCCAAAGTACAAGGACTCTCTCGTTAACAAATCTCTTGGAAGAGATAGAGACTTTAAAAGTTAAAAGCTTCATAACTCAGTGGCGGTTCAGCAATGTGTCCTCGACAACGAAAAGATGCTCTGTTTCCCGCATCCGGATTCAACCACGGGCTAAAGAAGCCAAGGTTAAAGATCCTGGTTCTTGTGACACCTGCCATGGGGTCGATTCTCCCCAGGCCACAAGCTTACGTGGCATATACATCACTGAATCACCAAGTAGGTGGGAAAGCTACAGGGTAATGCCCCTGCCCTGGTGGGATGTGAGGTGGCTTCTCCCCTGCTCTGATACCCGATGGGGGAGTGCTGTGGTCAGCAACGTGCACCCAGGACCCCGACTCTCCTAAGGTGGAGTGGCCAAGAGCCGAGCAACAGTCTTAATTTAAAAATGAGTTTTCAGGGGCGCCCAGGTGGCTCAGTCGGTTAAGCGTCCTGCTCTTTTGATTTGGGCTCAGGCCATGATCTCAGGGTCCTGGGATCAAGCCCCGGCATCAGGCTCCATGCTCAGTGGGGAGTCTGCTTAAGGATTCTCTCTCTCCCTCTCCCTCTGCCTCTACCCCTCCCTCCACTCATGCACACGCGTTCTCTCAAATACATCTTTTTAAAAAATGATTTTTCATTCCAACAGCCAAAAGATATGAAATCTCTAGTTAAGGGGTGGATATTTAGCTTTAAAAACTACGATATGAGCAATCACTTAGAATAAAAATAAAATATGGATAAAACTTACTTCCTAATAATTCTCACCTGGAATTCTAGTTTTCTTGACTTACCTACTGCAACATTTGGTAGACAAAAGTGATTTTCTTTTTCACTGCTCAGAGAGTTTGTAAGAAATGAGATGTCGTCTTAATCAATTTTCTTTTAAATTTTCATAGGAAGATGTTGACCCTCAGCCTTCTTTTATTACTGTAAAGGGAGTGCTGCAAGCTACGTCCCTCAACAAGCTCTATAATCCTGTAAATGATTCAACTGAAAAATGAAAATGAATGAACCAATGAATGAAAAATGAATCAACCACTGAAAAATGAATCAACCACTTCTATCATAAGACTTCACCTTTTAGACATATTTCCTGTCTTTTTTATACGTAACTAAATTTTGCTACAGTCCTCCTTAGTTGAATATCATATAATGGGTATCTGCTTCCAGATGTCCTTCTCCAACTTCACTAAGTGTCCATCCCCCACCACCACTGGGGCTCGTCACAGAAGGCCAGCCCACTGGAGAAGAGGGACCGAGACCCAAACAGGGCTGTCGCCAGTCTTAATCCAAGATGTTTCCACCTGAAGATGACAGGAAACATTCTTTGACTTCAACTTATAAAAGCTGGAAGAGTGGGAATCTGGAGAAACCGTGTGAAGAAGGGCTGTAGAGACAAGAATGAAGCCAAGCGAAGAGAAGAGACAGAATAACTCCTGGTCAACCAAAACTGCTCGCGTTCTTCTCCTCCCTGAGGCCCGAAGGCGGCTCTGATTCTGGAAGCAGTGTACTTCTTCAGCTGACCTGAATTCCCATCAGTGTCAACGAAATCCTCTCCCCCAGCACATAGACACAGACCACCAGCTTACGTACAACTAGGGCCGAGTCCCACCGAGACTGAAGAACACTGCTTAGGAATACCTAGTGACTTCCGGACTTGTAGCGACTGTGTTATTAACGTTTCGGCTCTTCTATTTCCCCCTCATTTTTATAAAGGCAAAAGTACGGTCACTGTCCAGTCAGTGCACCCCACTGTCTCTACAAGGGCACTGACAGTGAACTGCCAAGACAGCAGCTCGTCCACCGTGCCAACCACCCAGGTTCTTGTTTGCCAGCTGATGTGCAAAATACCAACCTGAGGGCCAGGAGCAGCGTCTGTGGGCACAGGGGCATGTGAGTTCCCACAAGTAAAATCCCTGAGCAAGAACTTCTGGACTAAGTCACTTGGGAGGATGTAGGCAAACCTTCTTCCTACTAGAAGAAAATGATGGATCTAAAGCTTACAAAATGAGGTAGAAGACATTCGTCTTAATAACTTAGCCCTTTATGTTATTGTTTTAGTTAAGACTCTAAGAAAATGCTGTCATTGCAAGACCTATTTCTCAGTCAGTATAAATTTGTAGGAACATACTGCACACGTGGATTTGGACATGTGGTATTGAAGGTGCCTGTTAGATACACGAATGAATTAAGTTCTCAGATGATTGTCTAGAGCTCATGAGAGAGAGTGAGCCAGAAATTTAAATCTGGAAATCAGCAGCACACAGGGGCAAAGTAAAACTGGGAGGAATGCAAGTCTGAGGGGGAGAAGAGAAAGACGGCAGAGGGAAGGACCAAGGGATGCAGCCAATGTGATAAAGAGAGGATCGAGAGCTTCAAGTCCCTTAAGCCAAGTGGTTCAAGGCCAGGAGGGCCCACTGTGCTGGATGCTGTGACAAGGCTCAGGGTGACCAGGAGTCCCTTCCCTCAGCCTCCTCTCCTCAGAGAAAACATTCTTATCAGCACATGATAGTTTGGAATCCTGTAACAACCTTTCCGAGAAAAGCCCCCTGACCTGCAGCATGGCTAATGATCTTCTAGCTAGAGGAGCATCAGTAACTCAGGCTCCATCCGAGAAGTGCCCCCTGGACAGGTGCCTCGTGAACCTCATTTGGGATGCGTCTGGCTGGCCGCACAGAGCCCAGTGGCAGGAAGGAGGAGACAGCCAGACCTATTCCTGCCCCCAGCTTCCGAGGGAATGGCATTTCAAACCCTCACTACTTTGTCCCACACCCTCCAATTTATCAAAACAATGAAAAAAGAGTCAGTTGCTTCACGTATCCAAAAGGGCACAGCAATAAATGAGAGCTTACCTGGGCAGAATGCATCACCACAGAACTTAGAGCTGGAGGAGACGGGGGTAGCCAGGCTCTCCTCCTCCTCTCAAACCCAATCCCACCACCTTTAGAATCTAGGATTCAGGATAAAGGCCCAGCAGAACCATGAGTCAATTCTTCTAGATTTAAAGGTCAACATCAAAACATTCTCTGCTGCCGCCGCTTGCCATGAAATGGACACTCCGTGTATTTGCAGGCTGCCATGAAAACTGGCACAACACTTCTGGAAAGCATTTGGCACTATGATTCAAGAGCTTTTAAAACGGTTTCTATTTATTTGGAGATCTAATACTATTTCTGGAAATCTATCTTAAGGAATTAGCGGCAATTAGGAGGAAAAAACCCTTTGAGTTCATGAAAGCATTATTCATTATACAGAATCACTTTAAACCATGTAAATAGCTGTTTAAAAGGAAATAGGTAAATTACAGTGAAATATGCAACTACTAAAATCGAGTTCTTTAGAAGCATAGAAAATGCAAAACATCAAGTGAACAAAACAAAAAATGCAGATCTCATAATCAAATGTGTACATGAATGCACAAAAATAAAAGGAGGAAATTTTTTTTTTAAGATGGTGAACAGTGAAGAGAAATGGAAGCAAACTGTAGAGCAAATCTAGTTGATCAGGATGGGAACATACAAATCAGGGGGGATCCAGGCCAAGGAGTCTCAAGGCAGAAGATGTACCAGAATATTCACAGGGGGAGGGAGACGGTCCAAAGGAAGAGTAGGTTCTTTAGCTAAAGAATGGGAAGAGAGGAGCACCTGGGTGGCTCTGTCGGTCGGGCATCCAACTCTTGATTTCAGTTCAGGTCATGATCTCGGGCTTGTGGGATGGAGCCCCGCATCAGGCTTGCACTGAGCGTGGAGCCTGCTTGGGATTCTCTCTCCCCCTCGGCCCCTCCCCACCCCTCTAAAATAAATAAATAAATCTTTATTTTAAGAAAAAAAAATGGGACTAGAGATGTGGTCCCCAGCAGAAAGGAAACCCATCATCTCTTCCATCAGCAGAAAGGTCCAAGGATGCCAGGCACTGCCCTCTCCTGCCTCACTCCGGCCTACTGCTCCTCATCCAAGATTGCCAGTATGGACGTCCACTCCAGGTTCTCCATGGAGGAGGGGAGCATGAACTCAGAAACTACTGAGAAACAGCAGATCCAATGCTGAAGGGCTTTAGACTGTCGATGCATCACATCGGAATTCCCTCGTAACAACCTACCTCCCTACATGCAGGCGTGTTACGGCAGCAGAAAACGCCGTGCACTGTGTGCACGCTCCCAGAAGGAGCAGCATGGGAAGCGGCCCAGAAACAGGCCGGAAAAGGGCACTAAACCCTCGACATGTAATTAGCCATAACATTTATAATTTTATACACAATTCGCCATAATAGAACAGAACACAAACTGCATCCTTTTAAAATTTATGACATATACGATCTATAGCCAAACAAAATGCACTAACAGTCCAAAACGCTGGCAAAGGATATTAAATTTACTTGAAAAGCTCTGTAGCTTTTTTTTTTTTTCTGGTAATTTTGAAAAGATCATCACTCTTACCACTGCACGGAAAAGAAAGTGACTCAAAGAGAGGGTGCCGACCGGTGGCGGCTGAGCGCGCGGGTCTGGGCTGCGGGGCCCGAACCCCGACTCCATCGGGCCGGCTCTGTGCCCTGCTCCGCGTCACACCACCTGCGCCCTCTTGGAGCACAGAAAAAGCACCACTTAGGGTTGTCACGAAGATTAAACGAATCCGTTTATCAGAAGCACGTGGAAGACGGCCGGGGCTAGGTCACTAACTGGCCGCACAAGCCTGTCCCTGGAAGAGGACAGAGGGGGCGGCCGGGACAGCACTGTGAGGGCGCCCGACGCAGACATCCCACCCGAGACGCACGGGTGACAGTACGTATACCGTACTGCCATGTTCTAGAAAAAGGCTATTATCTGTCACCCACTAGCTATCAGAAGATTTTAATGTCTCCTGGAAAAAAAAAATAAACTATTAGATTCTACGTGAGATTCTATACAAGGCTAGGAATCCTATAAAAATAATCTTTTTCAAGCAAGGGATTCTGACATCAACTTCCGGACCCATACTTTTAAAGAAACAAATAAGGCTCTGATGTTCCAATCACTTAACTTGAATTTTCCGGCAAAAATGTACTCATTTTTTAGTAAACAGTAACAAAACAAATATACAAATACAATACAAAGCAAAACTATAAAACCCTTTCTTTGAACACGAGCATCTCAGCCTAACTTCTAGGTGAGAACAGAAAGACCTCCCAGGCCTTTAAAGTAACCAACCAGAAAAAGCAAGGAGAATTATCCTTAAACGTCTGTTTTAAAAAGAAACCTTGCAAAATAGCCCCAAAACCACTTTTCTCTGATTACAAAATGAGCATGTGGTGGGAAGGGACACAGAATACCAATTCCCGATCCCCTGGACTGACTGACAATGCTTGTTGCCTGGCAACGAGAACCCGAGGGCTGGAAACAGCACAGAACTCCTTTTCTCCACTTGCCAAGCCACAGTTAACCCCATCGCGGCTGAGGAAGGACGCAGACGCTGTCGCGCAGAAACTACCCACCAACACCCGCAGCTAACGGTAGAAACTCTAGAGCCACAGAACCACAAGCCCAAGTCCCAGCCCATTTACACCTTGAGAGCAACTGAGATGCCCTTACTCTCCAGGTTCCCTACGTACGAGAAAAAAAAACGCTGCCCAGTGGACACGTTTCTTTGAAGAGCATCATCTGCAAGAGTTGGTTTAAAAAAAAAAAAAAACCTAGGTAATAACATACTCATGCATCTTTTGTTTCATAATTTAAAAGAAGGAATTTGAGTGTTTATTATCTAAAAATCATAATTTATAAGCAAGGGCTGTAATTTCCTAACAACTTAATTTTTTTCCGATTTGAAATGTTATCTGAACTATTTGTATGTATTACCTATACAGGTAACTAGTAACATTTCATAAAACTTTTTTCCGACAGAATTCTGCTTCATTTAAAGATCGAAACATAAAAGCTTGTCGTTATTCTTGCCGTGGCTTTAAATACGTTCATTGTTTTGGGATTTCCCCATTTCTTTTGCAAAATGGCTGCCCCGCTCCACCTAATAAACAGATTAAATACCAGATAAAATAAACTTACAGAGTGGCTCTCAAACTCTTCAAAGATGAGAAGGCCTTTTTAAAGTCATGACTTGTACTTTTAATATACGTTGACTGAGCAAATGTGATTGAAAAGCACTTTGAGGGGCCCCTGCCCTGGGTGGCTAAGTCAGTTAAGCGACCGCCTCTTGATTTCAGCTCAGGTCATGTCTCCAGGTCATGGGATCGAGCCCCGTGTCCCCCCCATCTGCGCTCAGCAGGGAGTCTGCTCAAGATTCTCTCTCCCTCTCCCTCTGCCCCTCCCTCTCTCTCTTTCAAAAATAAAAAATAAAATATATATAAAAGCACTTTCAATTTACTATCTTTGAAATTAACCTGTACACTATCTTAACAGCATGTACATATATACTTGAAATATGGTGCATGTGAATTGAAGGCTGGCAGCTTTAGATTACAGACAAAGCTTGGTACACACAGGCGTACAAGGGCTCTGCAAAATAATCTTACAGCTTCCCCCAGAGCCCACAAATGGGAAGTCATTAATCTACCAGAAAAGTTCAAATCATTTTGAAGACCCAGGGTAAAGTGCACACAGGTCTGGAAGTGAGGCATTCCGGAGTTCGGGTCCAGGCTCTGCTGCTTGCTGGCCGTGCTCGCTCTTGTGCACACACGCGCTCGCGCTCTCTCTCTCTCCTCTCTCGGCCAGGGCACCGCCGAGGGTAATCCCCCCACTGCGGGCAGCTGTGCCCTACGCAGCCCATCAGTATCATTCCTTTACCCTGTCCTTCAAAGACTTACAAAATCTGGCCCCCTCTGCTACACCGCCCATCACTTCCTTCCTGTACAAACCGAGATGAGAGCAGAGATAGCACTGGATGTGATCTTAAGGATGGGACCTCAAATCTGAGCAGCAGCACTGGAAGGTAAAAGAATTACAGGCCATTTAATGTCTCAGGAGCAAGGTCTTTGAAATTAGGCAGGACTCTGATTTGAACCTAAGCTGTCATTCACTAACCACGTGACTAAGCCCAGGCTTCCTCCACGGTAAGTGATGACACCAATCTCACGGCTTATCCTAATCCGTTATATAAAGTGATTCACGGGATGCACCTAGCAAGTCGCCTGGCCTGTCCTTAAATGTGCAACAAGTAGTAGCTTTTACATATCACAGATCGACTTCTTTTACAGAAGGAGAGAACATTAAAAGTTGTCCTATGTCACTGGCTGCCCCACTTGGTTTGTACCCAGCGTGAGCAAAGGTTCACCTTGGAGATACTGTGACCTCTAGCCCGGGATTCGTGCCCTGTGCCTGGCCTATATCGGGCTTCCAGATGAGCAAGGAAAACTCATCAAGTCTTTGGGACACAAAAGTTAATCATGAAAATATCTTTTAAAACAATGAGCTAATTAAATACTTGCACTGAACTAACAATGAGGTATAACAATTTCTTTCAATAGTTTTTTTTTTTTTTCATTTCACTTGTGTTAAAATTCAAAAGCTGATTTTTTTCATCTTTATGGAGTTCCTAACTTAGAAATGGGATTATATCAACTGATTCTCAGGACAGATTTTTTTTTTGAAACACTGTTTACAAATTGTGGTGGTGTTACCAAGCTAACAGATGTGTCTTCTGTAATAAAAATAGGGAACAGCACAAAAATCACCGTTTTTTCACTTAAACATAAAATAGTTATTTATTTATTTATTTATTTTAAAGATTTTGTTTATTTATTTGACACAGAGAGAGAGATCACAAGTAGGCAGAGAGAGAGGGGGAAGCAGGCTCCCCGGTGAGCAGAGTGCCCGATGCGGGGCTCGATCCCAGGACCCTGAGACCATGACCTGAGCCGAAGGCAGAGGCTTTAACCCACTGAGCCACCCAGGCGCCCCCAACATAAAACATTTAAATATTTTAAATGTTAAGCTTTTATTTTTTTTTAACTTTTCAAAATTGTACAGTAATTCCTGACATTATAGAATTTAGAGCAGTAGTTCTCGACTGAGGTGACTTGTCCCCGTACAGCATTTGGGGCTGTCTGGACGCATCTTCGGTCGTGGCCACTGGGGGAAGGTTGGGGTGAGCTACTGGCATCTATGGGCAGCAGCCAGGACGGCCCCCATAACACAGAGTTATCTGGCCCCAAACATCAATAAAGCCTGATTGAGAGGTTGGGATTCATGGTGGAGGAAAAAATACTAAATTTTCTGTCAAAATGACTAGAAATATCCAGTTTCCCCAGCATCGTCTGTTGAAAAGATTCTTCTTTCCCCATCGAATGGTCTTGGCACCCCTGTCCAAAGTCAACTGACCACAAAGGTGCAAATTTCACCTCCAGGCGCTCTGTCCAGCTCTGCTGGTCTATGGGGCTGTATCCACGCCAGAACCACACTGTTGGGATCACTGCGGCTTTGGGGGAAGTTCTGAAATCAGCAAGTGGGAGTCCTCCAACTCTGCTCTTTTTCAAGATTGTTTTGACTATTCTGGATCCCTTGAAATTCCATCTGAATTTAGGGTGGGCTTCTCTATTTCTGCAAAAAAAATGCCATTGGGATTTTGACAGAGATTATATTGAATGCATGGATCACTGTGGGTAGTACTGTCATCTTAACATTATTAGGTCTTTAATCCATGCACAGAGCTCTGTTCATTTAATTAGGTCTGTGATTTCCTTCAGTAATATTTTATAATTTTCAGTATACAAGTCTTTCACTTCCTTGCTTAAATTTATTCCTAGGTATTTTATTCTTTTAGATAGTACTGTAAATAGAGCTGCTTTCTTATTTCCCTTTTCAGACTGTTCAGGCTGATGTATAGAAACACAACTGATTTTTATGTGTTGATCTTATGCCCTGCGATTTTGCTGAATTTATTCCTTAGTTCTGGTAGCCCTCATGGACATTTTGCATGTGTTTCTATTTAACGTGTGCATATGCATGCCTCCCCCTAAATCTGTCATCTAAGGCAGTTAGCTGATCAAAGGGAGAGATGGAGACCAATGTTGTGGCCCATACCCCAGTGGGAAACGCAGACAGGAAACGATGTTGAAATCCTAACACCCACCCAGCCCACCAGCCCCCCCAACCCCGTACCTCAGAACATGGCCTTACTTGAAAACAGGATCATTACAGATGTAATCAGTGACGATGAGGTCACACTGAGGTAGGTTGGGCCCTTTAATCCAATAGGACCAGTCTCCTTAAAAGAGGAAAACACCACACAAAGAGACACACAGGGAAAGGTGGCCATATGCCCACAGAAGCAGAAACTGACTGATGCATTTATATAAGCCAGGGAATGCCAAGGACTGCCGGCAAACCCCAGAAGCTGGAAGAGACAAGGAAGGAATTCTGTTGCAAGACTGTAACATAAAAATGCCGCGTTTCCAGCCCACTGGCCTGCCCTACACATTTCAGAGGCAAGATCAACTTGTCTGAGTTTCCAGCCTGCCTTACAAAGTTCAGACGATCAGCCCCCATTACCACGAGTGAATTCCAAACATCCATCAGTAAAGGGAAAGAACACATCCGGAGATCACGAAAAATAAACTGCCTGCTTCGTAACTGTACCCGTGATCTGTATGAAAACCTCACTGAATCAGTGTCTGATTTCAGTACTCTGTACAGATTCAAATACAACTGCACCAATTAATGAGTTAAAAGGAAACAGAACTGCTGAGTGGGTGACAGGGTACCTGTTTGTATAAGGTTTCCAGGCAGAAAAAATATAGACTTGATGTGTTGTCCTTAGACTTTCAAGTATGTTACGTATTACCATTTACATATGACACTTCTCACCCAAATATTACACCTGACACCTTCACTTTGTCACTTATCATACCTCTACACGTACCCTGATTATAGGGGTAGAAAAACAAACTGTGCTTAACTCAAAACTGTCCAAAGTACTATCTTAATACCTTTGAAAAATTGCATGATTCAGGCAGAGAATTAAAATGGGAAGGCCTAAAACAATCAATAATCATGACTTTGGTTTTTAAATTGATTTTTTAAAAGTTATTGGAAGTCCCTGATGATACCCCGCATGTTACAAAGTGCTTAGGGAAATGCACCCCAGTAAAAGCCTACCTTTAATTTTTGGAGGGAAAGCTCATGCCTGGAGTAGCACCAAACGCTCTGGAAGGCGAACCAACGCTATGGGCTCACTAAGGGAGTGACCACTAAGGACAGAGCGTGAAGAGGAAGCTGAAGCGAGAGACACCGGGGCACCGGGGCAACTTTCGGGAAGACGGAACAGAAGAAACAAGACCAAAATCCCACGGGCACCTTCGGGGAATCAGCGACAGACCACTCTGAAAGGAAAGGCTGGCACAGAGAGGCACGGCGGAAGGTTTGCGGAGGCGCCCAAAGGCCTGGTGGACACATCTGTCCTCAGTGCCACGGGCAGGCCAAGGTTCGCGGGAGCAAGTGCGAGGCAGCGCCCGAGCACGAGGACGAGAAGGTCGGGGAGATCTGAAGGCTCCGATGGGGGAAACGGGAGTCTGGTTTCCCGCGACGCAGATGATGGCTCTACAGTTCGGGGCTCTGCTTTTCCATCTGCCGATTCCTCTGAACACATTTTAAACATCATTTTAAAATACAGGTTCTCTAAGAGCTTAACTGGTTCCTTGCTTTTAGAGTGCCTAAAAACAGAAGTCTTTCATATTCGAAGTTAAAGAAAAAAGGCCAAAGAACATTCAGAAGCCTCTACTTGTTCAAATGAAAGGTGCAACACAAAGAAAACGATAACTAGAATATACCAAATCCATAAATCCTCTCAATGCACTACGGTGAACCGCAAAACAAGGCAATGGATCGTTAATCCCATTTTGCACAGAAAGACTCCGAGATGTGGACAGCCACGGGAAGGTCTCACAGCTGGTAAAGAGCAGAAAGGCTTTGAAGCCAAAGAGGGTTGTTAAACTTGGCGATCTCTCTTCCCAAAATGAAAACACCTTGAAAAACTTCCATAGCCAGAGGAATATAAAAAGATGACACAGAGATTTTCCTTAAAGTAGATAACTTGGACAAAATAACAGACAAGTATCACAAAACACTACAGCAATAGAAAATAATGCCGTTGGTCTGCCGTAAGTAAAAAACATGCTACAAGGGGCGCCTGGGTGGCTCAGTGGGTTAAAGCCTTTGCCTTCGGCTCAGGTCATGATCCCAGGGTCCTGGGATCGAGCCCTGCATCGGGCTCTCTGCTCAGCGGGGAGCCTGCTTCCCCCTCTCTCTCTGCCTGCCTCTCTGCCTACTTGTGATCTCTCTCTCTCTGTCAAATAAATAAATAAATCTTTAAAAAAAAAAAAAAACATGCTACAAGAGAAAATTGTCAATTTTCTCTTTTGTCAATATTTGCAGATGACGTTTTGAAAAAAATCAAACACAAATACATGAAATGGTCTTTACCCTCAGGATACCAAATACCAGTCCTCAAAGCTTGCGAAAAGCGATTAATGGCTACTCCCCGACTGAACTATAAGCACAAGGGAATGATCATGTCTGTACGCCCATTTACTTTTCTAAAGTGGTTTCTGAGGATTTATCTCACTGGGCCACCTCACTAACCTCGGGATCACGGAGCAAGAAGAATCATGCAGGAATCGCGCACACAGACTTAACTCTAACGGTGGAGGGAGGCCACGGAAGTGTGCTCCACAGCTGAGCTGACCACGGGGGAACCGCGGAAAGGGCTGATGACTGCAGAGACGGCAGACGGGGTGGGACCACAGAGCCCTACAATAGCGGATCCAGAAGCACGCATCTATGAAAACGTAATACAGGACAAAATAGGTCCAGGGGTCCTGATAGGATGCATTGCCAGACTCCAGTAAGACGCCAGGCTGCCCAAAAACGCAAAAGGAACCCTAACACAGAAACATCCACTAATGAACTAACCGTTTTTACAATCGGTCCCTATCAGATATCCGTGCCAGGTGGCACTGGCTCTGTCTGTTTCCCCTCTGCCCCATCAGTCTCTCAGCGACCAGCACGGGCCTCAGTGACAAAGCCACGCAATGCAAACCACGTGCGACCTGGAAGTGCGAGCCTTCGTGAAGTCACGGAGAACCAGGAGCACCGTTTCCAACCAGTGGCAAAGCCACAAAAATGACAATCAGAGAGGGACCGTGACCGGGCAGGAGCCTGGGGGAACTTCACAGGCAGGAAGGGTGCTCTGTATGCGGGCCCGGCTGGTGGCTACGGAGGCGATACAGTAAAAATCCGTCAAGCTGTATGTACATTTATAACGAGTACATTTAGCTATATGTGAATTACACCTTTGGGGGAGAAAAGGGAACACGAGAGACGACCCTCCTACCGCCCAGAATCACGGGGTCTGAACGTGAGGCCAGCCTGGGGTGGAGATCAAAGACACCAGTGCCCCTGGGCAGCCGTGGGCCTGACGCCGGCTCTGTCTCTGGGCCCGACCACAGGTCAGTAAACGTGGACGCTTAAATACGTTCAGTCTGTGACCTGCAGCTGAAAGCATTGTGACAGATACAACCAGAGAATAATTGGAGAAAGCTAACAGAGACGAGGTAACAGGAGGTCCAAGGAAATAACTGGAAATCGAGGTAAACCGCCGGCCTTACTTGTGGAGCCCCGGAGTATTTGGGCAAAATGACCTTCTTTGGGATTATACTAGAAAAGTCTATCATGACAGGAGGGGTACAGTTCCACCCTATCTTACAATTTTTAAAGAAAAATGATGTAAAAACAAGCATCTAACACTTGCATCATTCTAACACAGTTGCAACCACAGCATGAATGTTTTCATAATTTTGTTTCGTTTTTCAAGATTACAGCCAAACGAAGCCTTTTCTCCCCACCCCTGCTATCTCTGGAGTGTCGCTCAATCTCGGTCTCTTCCTTCCACGTGGCCTTGCTCTCGGACCAACTACTTCCAGAAAATAAAGAACCCTTATGTGATGAGATCACGAAGAAAACAAATCATTTGCTCACTTATCATTTTAGAAAACTTAAACACACACTTGAGTTCACCCAAGTTAACCAGGACAGAGAGGTCCCAAGGCATACTGGTTAAGGACAGGAGCCCTAGAACCAGCCTGCCGGGGCGGGACCCCAGCTCCGCCGGCTACTAGCAGGTGACCCTGGGCACATCGCTGCAGCCCTCTGTGCCTCAGAGTCCTCGTCTACAAAATAACAAAAGCTCCTACCACTTTGTAAGTTATTGGAGGAGGGGCGCCTGGGTGGCTCAGTAGGTTAAGCGTCTGCCTTTGGCTCGGGTCATGATCCCTGGGTCCCGGGATCGAGCCCTATGTCTGCGGGGAGCCTGCTTCCCCCTCTCCTCCCAGCTCCTGCTCTCTCTTACGCTCTCTCTCTCAAATAAAAATAAATAAAATCTTTAAAAAAAAGTTACTGGAGGAATATCAAACAAGAAATATGTAAAGTATTTTGGCGGTTAGATTTCAAAATCTAAGAAAACCGAAGAATATAAATGCTGACTTTGGAATTAAGTTTTTAGCAAAGGAAAAACTTCCTTAAAATCCAAGGCATTATGTTTAAATACAAGCACATATATTTTAAGTAAAATCGAGAGAAGCAAACATGGGAACAGATGTACGGGCAGCATGAATGAGCTGTAAGTTTAACTTCTAAACATAGAACTTTTTTTAAAGGTAACACATCAAACCTACTGAACTAGAGACTACGTGAGGCTGCACCTTCCTACAGATGACGTGAGAAGTCTGAATACGGAGACAGAAGAAAGGAAAACTTCGTATTCTCAAAGGGTCAATTCTGTCCTCTACCCATTATTAATCCATTACCTGAACACAATTCAAACCAAAACACTTGCTGAGCATATACCTTTTCTTTTTATTTCATTTTTGTCGTAACTGATAAAATAATTCCACGACTCTAGAAGAATGCGCTAAATGGAAAAGTAAATAAAGGTCTGAAAATCCTAAGAAAATGAACAGTATCTTCCCTTCGTAGACATTAAAATATATCATAAACTGAGAGTCACTGAACCGTGAGGACACAGGACAGAATTAGATAATTACCGAGTCCAGAGCCAGAAGCCAGTATTTATGGAAACCCAAGACACACGAACGTGGCATTTCAAACCAACGCGAAAGGATGGGTTAGCCAACAAGGGACACCGCTATTCGGCTGGAGGCTAACCTAACGTCTCCCACCTGACATCACAGGAAACTGCATGTGGCTTACACGGAAGCCTCAGGGGAGCCACCCAAGGAAAAAAAAAGAAGGGGTGCACACGCAGCTTTCCGCTGGAGAAGGCAGAAAGGACCACGGCAAGGACCGACAGACGGGACATAAAATGGTAGCCGGGACGAGGTGACGAGTCTCCTCCCCCGATGACCCTGGGCTTGAGCGTGTGCCTGGCTTCCGCCCAGGAGGCGAGGGAACAGGTTGTGGGCTGAGGTCTGACGAGAGCTTGCACACCAGGGTGGCCACTTGTAGGGGACAGACAGACAGACGTGTGCCCCGGGGGCCCAGCCAAGGGATGAGACCGCACGGGGCGAGTCCGGGGGGGGGGGGAGGGGGGGCAGGGGGGCCGCAGCAGGCGCGCCGGCCAGTTCACGCACGGTCTACCCGGTAACCGATCTACCTGCACGACGGAGGGCTGCAAGAAAGACGGAACATCCCAAGGGGAGAACAGACAAGGCGGACCAACAGACAATTCGCACAAAAACAGCTGTTCCATAATCACACGAGGAAATGTCCAACTCTCCTAGCAATCCAGGAAATGCAAGTCAAAACGCAGAAGGCTGCCCGGCTGGCTCGGACAATGGGGAGGGCGCCGCTTGATCTCGGGGTCAGGAGTTCGAGCCCCACGCTGGGTGTGGAGACGACTCAAAAGAAATTTAAAAAACTGGGCGCCTGGGTGGCTCAGTCGGTTAGGTGGCTGCCTTCGGCTCGGGTCGTGATCCCAGGGTTCTGGGATCGAGGCCCGCGTCAGGCTCCCTGCTCGGTGGAGAGCCTGCTTCTCCCTCTCCCTCTACCTGCCACTCTGCCTACCTGTACTCTCTCTCTCTGTCAAATAAATAAATAAAATCTTAAAAAAAAAAAAAAGAAACTTAAAAAACAAAACATTGAGGTAATACCTTCTGCCTACAGATGGGCAAAGATTAGAAATGTTGATAATGCCCTAAGTTGGCCAGAAGGTCAGACAACTGGCCCTCTCTTGTACTGTTGCTAATCTGGTGAAACTAAAAACATTCCCTTCGGCCTGGTAAATTCATTTCACTTATTATTCACGCGTATATTTATTGTGCACTTGTAGAGGCCTGTGCTGGGAACTAGGAACACAGCCGGATCAAGACCTTAATAACTCGGGTTTCATGCTAAGAGTACGGAGAGGCCACCAAAGGCTTTAGCAAGGAGTAACAACACTTGGTGGCCACTCTTAGGGTCACTCCAACTGCCGCATGGAGAAGGCGGGGACGAGAATGGAAACGGGGGACACTACACGTTCCCGTGACGGGTGCCTGACTGGCTCAGTCGGAGGAACCTGCAACTCCTGATCTTCGGATTGTAAGTTTAAACCCCACGCTGGGTGCAGAGATCACTTAGAAATAAAATCTTGGGGCGCCTGGGTGGCTCAGTCAGTTGAGCATCTGCCTCTGGCTCAGGTCACGATCTCAGGGTCCTGGGATGGAGTCCTGCACCGGCTGCTTCCTCTGTGGGGAGCCTGCTTCTCCCCCCACTTGTGCACGTGCTCTCTCTCTCTCTCTCGGACAAATAAGTAAATAAATAAAATCTTTTTTAAAAATTAAAAATAAATCGATGTTCACATGAGGTAACAGTGGCCTGTGCTTGAATAGTATCAAGGAGAAAAAGCAGCAAACACAGGTCGACTTCACGGGACCTGCTAATGGAAAAAAGCAAGAGAAAGGAAAAAATACTGCTGATTCTACTACTAGGAATTTATCATAAAATATAAGTACAAAATATCGAACATGTGCACAAAGACATTTATCCAAAGATGTTTATAGCACTGCTCTCGTAATAACAAAAACAATGAAGAAAAATCTAAAAGTCCACCCCCTAAGATATCAATTAAGTAGATTAAGGTCATCCAAAGCATAGCGAAAATACTGTGCAGTCACTTAAAATTACACAGCTCGGTTTTTAGTGACAAGGATTACACAGAAAGGCGCCAGTTACAAACCACATAATGTAGTATAATTTCACTTTTCCTTAAAACACATATACACACGCAAACACATTTACGGCTGCATTATGTGCATTAGAAAAAGCCTAAAAAGCTACAAATCAGAACAGCAAAATTCTGGATGGTCTGGGTTTGGGTTATTAACATCTTTAAACTTTCCAGACCTCCTAAAATCTACATAAACCCTGTACTGCCAGAGTGTGTAATGGCGGGAAAAAGTCACCAAAACACAACACGACACTGACCAGGCATTTATTTGGACAATGGTAATTGGTTCATTCTCTCAAAATACTACAAATACAACGATTAAACGGATTACAAAGTCATAAAAATAACCCAAGGTTTTAAATTAAAGCTTTGGATTCATGAATCGTTAAAATTGTTAAGAACTGAACTGTCCACGTTGCTGGCGACGCTGGTGTAAGGGGAGGCGGGAGTCTGAGAGAGGACGGGAGGGGCCGTCTCAGGACGGCGGGGCCACAGAGAGATCCCCTCACTGCAGCCGGCGCCCCCCCACCCCCAGCCATCTGACCGAGACGGCTACTCATCTGCCGCCACCTGCACCCTGCAGATCTCGAGAAGCTTCCTCGCTACCGGTGGGCGCAGGCAGCACGGGCAGCAGAAGCGCAGGAAACCGCGGCCCTCTGGACCTCATGCCGGGAGGGGCGCCGGCTCCCGGGGCCAGAAGTTCTCGAAGGCCTTCAGCCCTGGAAAAGTCATCGGCCCGGTTCAAAAATGTCAAGACTACCTCCCCCGGAGAGACAAAGCTCTCTTCCGTGTTGGAGGGTCCTGGAGACATAGCCAAGAAAGCTCAGCAGCACACGACAGTTTTCCTCGGATTCTCACCGATGGGCTTCGGGGACTCTCCGTGACCTTGGCCACCGGTACCGCTGGCAGGGCTCCAAAGCAGCTCGGGGCCCCCAAGGCACCCCAGCAAGGTCTCCCCTGAGCACCCCCACCTGCCCGGCTGCCCCCGGAGAACAGCCCGGGGGATTGGGGTGCAAGCTCTGTTCCCCAGAAATCAGGAAGCTGTCCCTTCGCAGGACCGGGCCACAGCGGTACACACGTCGGGAACCGTGTGAGGCCATCGGCACCACCTGTCCTGGCCAAGTGAGAAGAATGACCCCGAGATGACCGAGTTGGGCTGACACTGGGCTCACGGACCACAAAAGTCACACACAAGTCACCGTCTGAAAGGCTCACATTCTGCCGGCTGGGCAGTCGTCACACCGTTTAATTCCAGAACATTCTCATCCCCGTGCGTGCCCACGAAAGCAGCCCCTTCCCACCGCCCACTCGGTCCCCCAAGGCCTCGGCCGCCACTCCCCAGCCCAGCCACACGGTCCCCTCCCCAGGCTCGGCCACACAGTCCGGCGCCGCTCCAGCGCAGGGACGCACCGCGTGCGCGCGAGCCCCTCGGCAGTCGGTGACTTCTGGGCTGTCCCCGCTGTGACTCCTCCGGACACTGCCACCCCGCACATCCGTGCACCCACTCCCGTGTGGATGAAGGCTTTCACTTCTCCCGCGTCTACACCTGGGAGCTACACTCCATGCTTCGCTTTGTAAGGAACCGCCGAGCTGTGTCCTAACGCAGCGGTACCATTTTCCAGGGTGCCTCGCGCGGTCAACATAAACCGAGGGGACGGCAGACTTTCACGGAAAAGGATTCCCTCCTCTCCAGCCCATTTCATGTGCCGAGTGTCAGGCCAGGCTTTCCTGTAATTTCTGATTTACTTTTGCCAACAATTCTATAACGCAAAAAGCATCTCCATCTTACAGAAGAAATTCAAATCTCAAAGGAGAACCTACTCCAAAACCAACAAATCGGGAGATGTCGAAACAGAACCCAAACTCAGGCTGACTTCAAAGCCTGTCCCCTTGACCGCTGCCACGCCCACCCCTACACTTAGATACGTGGACCCGGCTTCACACCAAAATGGTTCCTTGGAGAAGCTACATGTTAATTAAATGTATCAGAATCATTACAAAACAGAAGCTTCCCCATGGACAGAAATCTCCAGAACACACGAGGTCTCCTACATAAACCAGCTCCCTCATTTATTTTCTTTAGCAAAGAACATTGACGTGTAGAGTTACTGAAAACCTATCTACAGATCACCTAAACATTATACAAATTAGCTTCTTCCATCAAAGTTCTACCAATGACCAAAAAAAAAAAAAAAAAAAAACCTGGGTATCTCCTGCTACAGAGTGAATTGTGCCCCCCAAATTCGTAGGCTGAAGCCCTAACGCCCAACGTCACTACATTTGGAGACAGGACTTCCAGGAGGTAATTAAGATTAAATGAGGTGTAGGGTGGGGCCCTAAATCCTCAGGACTGGTGAGCTTATAGCAAGAGGAAGAGAGATCTCTGTGGGTCTCTACGTCTCCGCCGAGGGGCGACACCACAAGAAGCCACTCTGCCAGGAGGTAGCGGGAGCCGTCCCGGAGCCCGGCCACACCGGGCACCCTGATCGCAGACATCCAGCGTCCAGGACTTCGAGAAAGTAAGTCTCTGCGGTTCGAGCCGCCCAGTCTATGGGATTGTTATGGCAGCCTGAGCTGAGAAATACATCTTTGTGAGTATCAGAGACTAGGCAATTACTAGCATTTTAAGCACTGGTGAGAATCAAAACAAAGGAAGAACTAAGTGGAGCAGAAACAAGCTAACCCAAGAGACACAGAAAAAAGCCTTTTGCTCAAAAACAGTTAACAAGTCCCATGATCGAAGAGACCGACAGACAGAAGGACGAGCCTTCTATTAATTCAGAATGCAATGAGACACAGCAGGATCCCAGTGTCCTCCAAAGGGCTTTGGAGTTGGACAAACCAGAGTCTCACTCTTTTTGCCATTTCCAAGCTTTGTGTCTGAACAAGAGACAAACTCTACACCCAATCCTGTGGTCCAGATACTGGCTTTTGTTTGAATTAAATTACCATTTATTACATGCCAAATACCAGGATGTACCCTTTAGCGCCCAGCACAGCTTAACAAATGTTACAGGTGCTCCAAAAATGGTGGTTGTTACTGCCAGGAACAGATTCTGGAAAAGAAAACCCGGGCCAAAGCCAAACACTGACATGAGCCCCTTCCATTTGCCAAATATTTTACCGATACCATAAACATAAAAACGCAATCCCTGCCCTCAAGGAGCTTACGATGAAACAGGACAGTAAGATCCATGTATTTATAAAGCAATGTGACAAATGCAAAAGCAAAATAAAAATATACAGAGTATATGGGAGCACAGGGGAATGGCTAGGGGCGGGGGGTAGATAAATCTGGGACTACATCCCAGACGACTGACAAAGATTTCCGTTCCTGCTTTCTACTCCAGGAAGCTCCCTAAGCCCTAACTTGGGGAATCATCTACTGAGGTACAGCTCAGCTTGGACTCTCTCCTGTAACTTTTACGCACACTCAATGCCGCCCATCAGTTCGGGGGGGGCAGGTGATTTAAGTGACACAGAAAGGGTTTACTTCTCTTCCTCTCCCACGACCACATAAAAATCGAAATCACATTTTCCCAAACCCTTCTCACATTCATGATAAAGACTGGGTGTTTTACAAGTTACACAATCACCCTAGATTTAAGCTGTGCGGAGGGTAAGGAACCAAAACCATCCGTCTGGGATTTCCTTTCTTCTAGACCAGCCAAACGGGGTCCGCCGAGTTACTCTGCTTGTTCCAACTGGGCTAGCAAGGTACCCAGAACCCTGAAAACTGTGCAAACGTCAGTAAATTTTCTCCATTAATCCAAACTGCTATCAAGATTTATTTACTTAGGGGCGCCTGGGTGGCTCAGTCGTTGGGCAGCTGCCTTCGGCTCAGGTCATGATCTCAGGGTCCTGGGATCGAGCCCCGCATCGGGCTCTCTGCTCAGCGGGGAGCCTGCTTCCCCTTCTCTCTCTGCCTGCCTCTCTGCCTACTTGTGATCTCTCTCTCTCTGTCAAATAAATAAAAACCTTTAAAAAAAAAAGATTTATTTACTTAATAAACATCTAAAACACAAACCAATGCCTACATACAGAGTGCTGGCATTTCCCCAAAAATGCAAATTTGCCTGCTGCCCCTAAAATAAACCTCTGTGGGAAAGTCAGACATCCAACAGCTACGGTATAAATGAAGACCAGCGAGAACAGAGACACTAGTATTTGCCTCCCTTCACGGATATCCCACTTGACACTTGACACAACAATCCTGTGAAATGACAAGGTATCTCCATGTTTACCAGTTTGCTCAATTAACGAGCAAATCCTGAATCTTCTGAGCCCTGATCATGCCACGTTCTAAAATGTGCATTAAGCTTATTCTTACCATAAAGCAAAGTAACAAAAATCTTAACAAGTATTCCGAAGGTTCTAAACATCCACACAGGAAGGAAACGGTAAAAGACCAGTTTCCTGACTTATGAAATGAGAAGGCTGCACAGAATCAGGTGATCAGAAAAGGAGCATTCCAGAAAACCCTCCCACGGCCACTCTCTGGGACCACGCACGGCCCAAACCAACCTTGAGGGTGCGGACATCAAGCACTCTTTCCCGCCAAGCCCAGAAATGCATTTACGTGTCTATCCACAAGAGAGCCACTACCTAGAGAAGATAAGCCAAAATGTAACCTACTTACCATCCTTTAACTAGAAGAGGCCCAGAAAGGTAAAGCAAACTACCCCAAAGGTTTACGTAACTAGTCTAAGACAGAGCTGAGCCCCGAAACAAGAGAAGCAACATTCCTGGGCTCAGCTACGCGCCGTGCAAGCGTCTTCTCTTC
>CM052893.1:529107-558958 GCA_028534135.1 Potos flavus | reverse complement strand
GTGGGGGGGGGTAAGCAGTTGATGAGAAAGCTGGAAAGGCCACTCCACGGGCCACACTTTGAAGCTGCGCACGAGAGAGCCTCATCTATGTCACTTCCTCTGAGTAAAAAAAAGAGAGAGGAAAAAGACTCATGGTCCACTTAGGAAATGGGACTAACATATTTAAAAATAAAACAAGCAAAACACTCTGAAGGCACTTACCTCTTCCTTACTGACCCAGGTAGCCACGACAGGAGGCGTCCCAGTAAATCATGACATCTGGTCACCCAGCGGGAAATAAACCCCCCACCTTAGGCACAGGTTTGTGTCCCGAGTTCCCGGGCTGGTACCTCACTCAATGAAATCACTCAAATGAGTCTCCCCAAATGAGAGAGCTCTAATAATGTTTGTTTGTTTGTTTGTTTTCCAGAATAATAACACTACTGAGAAATGACCAGAGGTAACTCACTCCTTCAGCCCACCTTCACCTCGGCTGTCCCAGGCGCACAACTCGCAGAGGGGTACGGAGCTCAGAGGAGTAGTTTCTTAAGCCAACCCAGTGAACCAAAAACTCACGTGCAAACGCTTGGAGTATGTTGGAGTATGTTGGATTATGCTGGAGTATGTTAGAGTATGTTTTTTGTCGAACACACGGCAATCAACAAACATGGCGGCCAAGCCCAACAAACGTGATGGCCAATCAATAAACATGGCGGCCAATCAACAAACATGGCGGCCACACCCTCAAGGTGCCTAGAGAAGTATCTACATTCTCTTTATTAATCTTCCAGTTGGTTATTGGAGAGCCTAGACAGGGAATACCACAGCCCCTGGGTGACTCCACGCTCTCTGGAGCTTTGATCCTTTGCAAAGCAATCAGGCTCAAAAGTCTCAGTCTAGGATGAGAGTTGTAATCTCTGTTGGTATACCCTCTTGTGAAAGACTACTTTTTAAGGACTGAAGTACTCACTGAGAATGTATCACCAATGCACATGGTTGTAATATGTCAGGGAAAGGGCTTGACTGCAACCCCACTTAACTGTCTTAGCTTCTCGTCCATGCTTTCTGGTCTAACTCGAGTGGAATTGCATATCTGTTGAGCATCTCAGCATTAACTTTTCTTTAAATAGGTCCTATTTGGGGACACTTGGGTGGCTTAGTCAGTTAATTCTCTGACTCTTGACTTCAGCTCAGGTCATAATCTCGGGGTTCGGGGATCAAGTTCCAGGTGGGCCTCCACACTCAGCGGGGAGTGTACCGGAGACTCTCTCTCCCTCTCCCTCTGCGCCCCCCGATCCCCATTCAGAGCACAACCAGGGGGAGGGGCAGAGGGAGAAGGGAGAAGCAGATTCCCTGCTGAGCAGGGAGCCTGATGTGGGGCTCGATCCCAGAACCCTGAGATCATGAACTGAGCCTAAGTCAGATGCTTAACAGACTGAGCCACCCAGGCACCCCCTTTTTTTAAATATATAAAATAAGTAAATCTTTAAAAATAAATAGCTCCTGTTTTGTGTGTTTTTTTGCAATGTTGTCTTCACTGAGCATCTCACCAAACTTGAGTTTACTCAATGTCTCTCACTTGCTAACAATATTTCCCTTCAAACGTTCACAGTCTGGTCTTTTCCTTCTTTTCATCTTATTTTCTCTCCTATTACTAAAGAGATGGTAATCTCGACTTGCTTTATTTGAGTTATTTATATCTTCAGGCCTCTGTTGCGTGTCAAGTCTGGTTTGGTGCTCCTTCCTTAAGGAATGATGCCCAAATTAAGTTAAGAAACAATTCCTAAGACAGCTGGCCTGTGATTCTTCATGGTCCCCTGGTATCCCAAGCACCGGACAGTCTGTTTAATTTCGAAAGTTGATGTATCTAGCCAAGTGCATAGTTTATGTCAGGTTGGACTCACGGAACTTTCCAAAGTAAGCCTATTCTATGAGCGGATGGGGGGGATACAAGTAAGGAAGGGAGAGTTAAAGCAGTCTAGGTGTGAGCGTAAATGTATAAAAGCTATTGACATGGGGCAATTCGATCTCTTGGCTGATGCCTACTCATCTGTCATCAACCCATAGCATATAAGGCACTTGATCCTCGCCTAATAACGGGGTTTCTAGTGAGAGGGCGCTAAGCAGAGTATAGTAAGAAGGAGACCCTGATGCTAAATCCAACACAACTACTCCACCCTTGCTAGCAACGTAGCCAAGAAAAGGAACTTTTCTGGTTTGACCTTCCATCCAGGTTCTTTTGTCGGGATTCTGATCGCAATGGACGGAAACCCAATTTGAAGTAGCTTAAGCAAAAAACAAAAAAGAAAAGAATTTAGCTGTATATTTCTTTTTTTTAAGATTTATTTATTTAAAAATATTTATTTATTTATTTATTTTGGGGGGAGGGGCTAAGGGAGAGGGAGAGAGAGTCTCCAGCAGACTCCACACTGAGTGCAGAGCCTGATCTCATGACCTTGAGATCATGACCTGAGCTGAAACCAAGAGTTGGACACTCAACCGACCAGGCCACCCAGGCGCCTCGGGCTGTGTATTTCAAGGATCGTCTTCAGACTAGCTAGATAGCTAGATGCAGGGCTCAATGTGACCATCTCCAGCTTCGAATTCTGACCTATTCTCTCCTACTGTGCAAGGTTCGATTTCACGTTCTACCAGCCCTGCGATCCCAAAGCTGGACAGTCTGTCCAACCAGCAAGGACTCTGGACCAGCTTGGGTCACATGACCGTCTGGAACCAGTCACTATGACCAGAGTGAAGAGGTTCTCCAGTTGGCCAAGACCAAGTCATGGGTTCACCCTGTGGTGAGGTTTTTTATAAAAATGGTCACAATAAATATAAATTATTATACACTAATAGATAGTTTTTATCTATTTATACTAATAGGTAATATTACAAAAGTCATAATAATATCCATGCCTTTGGATTGGTCTCCCACACTGACGCCGAGGTCGGTCGTGTGATTTGTTTGTCCAATGAGACGATAGCAAAGGTGATAGAAGCAGAGACTTACAAGGGCCTGCCCTTACTTGTTGCCCTTTGGAAACCAAAACTGAGATGGCCACGTGAAGGAAGCTGGGCTGGTTTGCCAAAGGACAAAAGACGACATGGATAGAAGAGAGTTGCCCGAGTTGAGGTCCTAGACCAACAACCTGTCAACCCCCAGACGCTGAATGAAGCCTCTAGACCACCCAACCCCACCTGAGCTGCCCCCGACCAAAATGACTTCCCAGTCAATCTATGGAACCATGAGAAACAACAATTATGGTTGTAAGGCCACTGAAGATAATGGGGCAATTCGTTACGTAGCAAGATGAACTCATACACCAATTCTCTTCTTCAAGAAGTGCCCACGGTGTTCGAGTATGACGCTGGCTGCTGCTCTGAGGTGGAGATCTGTTCTAGAAGCTCTTGCTCCACCTCAAGGATGTCCACATTGGCCCAGGTTCCAATATCGAGGGATGCTCCGAGGATGCCTCAGAGTCCCTGTGGTGACGTCACAGCTCCTTGCTGGTTGGTTGGCTACTGTACTTGACAGTTCTCCGGGCAGAAGAGAGCAGGAAAGGCAAGATGGGCAAGTAGGAGCAAAATGATAAAACTGCAGGGCCGTAGAGGTACCCAAAGGCGTGCAGATACGAGAGGAGGGCTTGAGGTCATGGTCAAGAATTGCAACTCGTAAACCAAGCGATCTTCATTCTTGTTGCCCTCTCTGCTCAGTTTCCTTTTGTTATCCACACCTCCTTAGTAAAGTCTCGCCAGAATGTTCCAAACTGCTCCCAGCTCGTCCACAAGACGTGAATAGTCCTTGCCGATGCTCAAGTTCAACTTTCTAGTGGGAGCAGCTCCTCCTAGGCCGTCAGGTTGGTGGCAGAGGAAAATAGGAGGAAGATACTCCCTCTAAGCCACCAAATCTGTAGAATCACTTGGCATGGTTCTCAGTGAGAGACCACCGTCTGGCTAAGGAACCAGGTGGGATTTGGGCTAAAACCTACGTTTCTCTCCAATTTGAACAAGACACTGAGGTCATCCCTCAGAAAAGTTCGAGAAGGCCATTTCTCTCCAAGGACAGGAGAGGAGAGGAAGCGAATATTCCTGGAGGTCTCAGAGCAGAAGTTCAGATCTTGGCCTCCAGACATAGCAGGCAGCCGTCCAGGGGCGTGGCGCAGGGAAGCGAGAGTATGGGAGAGATCCAAGGAGGCTCTAAGACGCAAACATAGAGCTCAAGACACTTAGGTCTCATGGAAGTGGGCATGGGGGTCAGGAGGAGGGAAGAGCCAGGACAGATGGGGGGGCGGAATGAGAAGTGGTCCGAGAGATGTTCTGGAAACCAATAGATTACATATTGACATACATATTCCCCGGCCAGAAGACCCCTCAGTGATTTTCTTGTTAGGGTCCCAAGTCACTCTCCGCTGCCCTGAGCAGATCAACTGCATCATCATGCTAGGGGACCCTCTTAAAAGGTTGCAATGGACAGCCAGCTTGCACTAAGGGAATTATTTCTCATGTCAGAAAGCCTGGGAAGGGCAGGAATGACTGGTGTCTCAAAGTGTCAAAACCTCATCTGTCTTTCATTTTTACCCTCCAAGTATTAGCTTCTTCCTCTCCGACTGGCTTCTTCACAAGTCTCTAACCACACTGCCAGCACCTCCTGGCTCCCCTCCTTCTTGGCCATCGGAGGGACTGCTCTACTCCAGTCAACTGCGGGCAGGGGGAAACAGAGACAAGCCCCAGCTGACTTGCTTGGGTCGTGCACCAGTACACAGTTCGGCTGGGCTCCCATACGTGGCCAGAGAGCCCTCGTAGGACCAGACCCCTGCAAGGAGAGAGTGGGTTTTCTCGGAACATGAAAATAAGACAGTTGCAAATTCTTCTGGTCTCCCTACAAAGTCCTTCTGCTTCCCAGTGGATCACTAACATTTAAGGAGTAAGACGGAAAAGAAGAGAATAACGTCTAAATCACGGCATCACGGCTGTGGACCAAGTTCTGGGCAATATCTCTCTGTTTTTTCTCATTTCATCTCCCTCTATATTTTACTTCTCCACATTTCTTTTTCTTTTCTTTTAAGATGTTATTTTTAAGTAATCGCTACTCTCGAATACGGGACTCGAACTCATGACCGTGAGATCAAGAGTCACGCGTTCCTCCAACTGAGCCAGCCAGGTGCCCCTCCACATTTCTTTTCATGTGGATGTAGAACAAAAATCATGAATGCAAGAATAAAAATGAAAATAAGAAGGAATAAGGAAAGCTTTTTAAACTTTCTTTAAACAGGGGTGCCTGGGTGGCTCAGTCAGTTAAGCATCTGCCTTCATTTCAGGTCATGGCCCCAGGGTCCTGGGATCGAGCCCCGCCTCAGGCTCCCTGCTCAGCGGGGAGCCTGTTTCTCCCTTCCCCTCTGCATCCCCCCACTCATGCTCGCTCTCTTTCTCTCTCAAATAAATAAATAAAATATTTAAAAGTAAATAAATTTTCCTTAAACAGCAGTATTAAAGGTAACCCAATGGTTTTAAGCCTAAAATGCATAAAGAGAGCAAAGATGCATTTAAAGCACAGAAAAAGGTAAAAATAACATTTCAAATGGGTACAAGGTGGTGTGAATCCTTAAATTATTTCTAATTCTAGCGGAGTTTATGATTACCCCTATTAACATCTAGTTGAGTTCCTTTTTGCTACCGTGTGGAACAGAGGCTTTGTATTATATTGGCTACTAAATTTTATTATAAGAGTCTCTCTCTTTGGTTAGTGGATGAAACAGGAGATGCTTTCTGTATTTGTTCCTGTCTGTGTCTGTTCGGCTTATTTTAAGACATCAATTCATAATTAAACGGAACCAAGAGGAAAGCCTATAAAATCAGATCGACTACCATGTTTTTTAGTTTATTTCATCCACCAAGTTCAAATTCATTATTTTTAAATAAAATTGATTGTGATATCATTTCTATGTAATGAAACGTATCCAGCTCAAGTGTACATTATTTCAATGAGTTCGGGCAAATTGCCATGCCATGAGACCACAAGTACAATCAAGGAGTAGAAAAAGTCCATCACCTGAAAAAGGTCTTTTGTGACTCTTCCCTCACCCGCAGCCTGGCAACCACTACCCTGCTTTGTGTCATCATAGATTAGATTTGTTTTTTCTAGAGCTTCATAGAAATGTAAACATGTCATATGTACTCTTGCACCGACTTCTTTCACTCAACGTGATGTTTTTGTGGTTAGTCCATGTTATGTATATCTGTAGAGCATTCCTTTTTGTTGCTGAGTACTATTCCATTGTATGGACATACCACAACTTCTTTACCCATTTATCTGTTCATAGACATTTGGGTTGCTTCCAGTTTTTAGGCTATTATGCATATAGCTGATATGATCATTCATGTATATGTCTTTGTGTAAATGTATGTTTTCATTTCTCTTGGGTAAATATTTTTATTTGGAATGGCTGGATCGTCTGGCTAGGATATATTTAACTTTACAGAAAACTGCCAAGCTGGTTTCCAAATTTGTACCATTTTACGTTCCCACCAGCAGTATGTAAGAGTTCTGGTTGCTCCACATCCTGCCAACACTTAATATTGTTGGACTTTTTCATTTTAGCCGCTCTAGTGGATATGTAGTGCTAACTCACTGTGGTTTTGATTTGCATTTCCCTGGTGACTAATGACGTTGAGTACCTTTCTGGGTGCTTATTGGCCATCTGTATGTCTCCTCTGTTCCTCATTATTGCCACTTACCCACCTTTAGGCTCTCTTGTCTAGAATGTAAATTGCTAACTCAGCCCCAGTGTAAATCAAGGTCTGATCATATCCTCCCCATACTTATAAGCCTCCCATGGAGCCCTATTTGCTCAGAATACAGTCCACACTTAGCATGGCATTTAACCCTTCTACCAATTGAGCCACACGAGACTTTTTAAGACCAATTTCCTGGTGGTTTTCTTCCCTATCTTTTCCCCTGACCCCCATTCCTCCCCACGCTTGCACCTTAGCCTGTCGACCATTCCCTCATCCTGCCATATACATGCTTATGGGATTGTGGTTTTCTCATGCCGTATATTCTACCGGGGGTGCCCTTTACTATTTGCCACATGAATACATAAAGCTCAGTTCAAAAGTCTCCTCTTCTGGGAAGCCCCCTCGACCTGCTCTGGTAGAACTCACAGCTATCATTGAGTTTCAGTGGTCCTCAGCCCCGTCTGCTAGGTGCCCGGTCCTGGGGCTGCCAGCCCGGACTTTAATTCTTCAAGAGCAGCCGTGATGTCCTACCCTTTCCTACCCCTTCCTGCATGCGAGGGCTTCGAATTGACTCCTGCTTGGTAACTCTGGCTGACCCAATGGGGATGCGCATCTGAGCTGATAAACCCAAAACCTGCCTGGAGACCAGTGTTCACCCTCCAGAGAACCGCATCTCCTTATCTGTACGTTGAGAGTAGAAGAGCCCACTCATAGTTCCTTTCCAGGTCTAACGTTTCTTAAATTCTGTATCTAGTGTTTGAAATCCTGTAAAATAGTAGATGTCACCATATCCCAAAAGCAGATGACAAGTCCAGTGGCGCTAATTAGATAACTGGATTGTTGTTGAGTTTGAGGCTTGGAGGAGCAGCATCTGATTCTTTACGAAGTGACAAGTTGAAAATGGTGGCACTCTTCTCGATCACCTCTGCTGGCAGATGCGATAATGAAGAATTGCACCATTTGGGTCTAAATTTACCATGCAGCGGCAACCACACATTGTCACATTTTCCTACAAGTTCATGCCTTTCTGTTTCTGTGTGTCCTGCGTTTTTCTCTCCTACAGTTTGAGGGAAGAATGATAGTATTTTGGAACATGGAGTATTTAGCTGGATAGTCATAATTAAAGCAATCTAGTAATTATGACTTAAATTGTAACTTGTAGTATTTAGCATCTTTAAAAAAAAAGTTGTTTACCAACTATATCAAGTTAAAAATATATGATGAAGACATTTTTCCATACGGGATATAACAAATATTGTTTTAAAATCTTTTGGGCGCCTGGGTGGCTCAGTTGGTTGGGCGACTGCCTTCGGCTCGGGTCATGATCCTGAAGTCCTGGGATCGAGTCCCGCATCGGGCTCCCTGCTCGGCAGGGGGTCTGCTTCTCCCTCTGACCTTCCATTTCTCATACCTTCTCTCTCTCTCAAATAAATAAATAAAATTTAAAAAAAAAATCTCTAAAATCTTTTTTTTTTTAAGATTATTTATTTATTTATTTAACAGAGAGACACAGTGAGAGAGGAACACAAGCAAGGGGAGTGGAAGAGGGAAAAGCAGGTTTCCCGCTAAGCAGGGAGCCCGATGCGGGGCTCGACCCCAGGACTCTGGGATTGTGACCTGAGCCGAAGACAGACGCCCAATGACTGAGACACCCAGGCGCCCCACAAATATTGTTTTAAATAGTGCGAATTATCTATGATTTTTTTTTGACCTATAAATCCAGAAGTTTCCTTCCCACACGATTACCCTGGAAAAAGTTAGAAATGGAAGCAGTCTATGATAGCTTCTTAACTTCTTCCCAGGATTACAGCATCCGTTGGCTGGCAAGAGCCAGAACCAACTCTACAATTTGGATTTCAAATTTAGTAAGAGGGGAATCATTTGTAAGACTCAAAATACACAAAGCTCCAGCAGCTACTTCATGCTTCCCCAGCGTTTCAGAAGGACCACAAGCACACTGCCAACATTTATTAATTGCTCTATAAGAAGACACACATGAAAGCATCAGCCCCAAAGTTCTGACAACATCAAAGTGGTAATTAAAATTACCGTCAACTGTCCATTAACTCTGAATCAAAAGCTGCTCACGGAATTATTATGACGATAACCTTCCAGGGCGTTTTCGTAGTTTTGAGGAATTTTATCCAAATTAGGACTCTTCTTCTTCCCCTGACAGTTTGAGAGCTTCTCTGAATTGACCCACACTACACATGTCTTTCCCATAAATAGCAGATCAATATTCCTGCCATTTAGAAAAAGGCACTAGACTAGAACTAACTCTCTGGGTGTCTGTCTTCCACCCTCTGTAAAAGGAGAGTGACAGCCTTGGGCAAGAGTCTACCCAGTGGGACTCCTGTGAAAACAGGTCTAATTTTTTTTTTTCAACTCTACAATATCACCAAGAAAATCCAGAACACGGAAACCTCCCCAACAGATGATAAGAAGTCATTTTTTTTTTCAGGATTCTTACCATACAGCTATTAAAAAGTAAGTGAATAATTTAAAAATATGACGACATGGAGAGATCCTTTTAACATATTGTGAAGGGAGAAAACCTGGCTATCAAATTGTAGGAATAGAATGTGGCTAATTTTTTTTAAAGATTTTATTTACTTTTTGACAGAGAGAGAGACGGCGAGAGAGGGAACACAAGCAGGGGGAGTGGGAGAGGGAGAAGCAGGCTCCCCCCTGAGCAGAGAGCCCGATGCGGGGCTCGATCCTAGGACCCCGAGATCATGACCTGAGCCGAAGGCAGACGCTTAACGACTGAGCCACCCAGGTGCCCTTAAATAAATAAATCTTTAAAAATCTTAAAAAAAAATCTTTAAAAAAATCTTTAAAAAAAAAAAATAACCAAAATTCTCTCTCGACAATGGCACTAATTTCTTTCAGTTACTTTTCTATAATTTCTAAACTTCCTACAATGAATATACGTTATTTTATAACAAAAAGTTATTTTTTTAAAGATGTATTTATTTATTTTAGAGAGAGGGGGAGAGAGAGAGAGAGAGAGTCTCAAGCAGACCCCTCACTGAGTGCAGAGCCCGACATGGGGCTTGATCCCAGGACCCCCAAATCGTGACCTGAGCTAAAACCGAGAGTCAGATGCTCAACCGACTGAGCCAGCCAGACGCCCCAATAAAAAGTTATTTTTAAAAAGATCTTTCCAAATAATTGATTATAGGCTTCTTTGAAATAGCTAGCTCTCCCGTGCCTTGAAAACTTGATTTTTATGATCATTAACTGCTGTGCAAAGAGACGTGCTTGCTTAAATTGTTCTTGCTTCGTGTAGCAAAGCCCCCACGATCCAGAGGGGTGTCTGAACACTGGTAGTCTTCAACATGGGAAAGATAACCGAGAACCCCTTCGTAGGCAGAAAGGGCATGCGACAGAAAATCACAGGGGCTGGCGAGGACGCGGAGAAAAAGGAACCCTGGTGTGCTGTTGGTGGGAATGCAGACTGGTACAGCCACTGCGGATGGCAGGATGGGGGGGTCCTCAAAAGTTAAAAATAGATTGACTGTATGATCCAGCAATTCCCCCTCTGGGTATCTACCCAAGGAAACTGGAAGCAAGGAGTCAAAGAGATATCTGTTCAGCCACGGTCGGCAGCATCATTCCCAATGGCCGAAAGGCAGAAGCAGCTCAGGTCTCCAATAGCTGAAGAGATGGACAAAATATGATCTATATCCATACAATGAAATCTCACGTGCCTTAAAGCAGAAGGAAATTCCAGGGCGCCTGGGCGGCTCAGGGGGTTAAGTGTCGGACTCTTGGTTTTGTCTTGGGTCGTGATCTCAGGGTCATGGGATCGAGTCCCGCATCAGGTTCTACACTCAGCACGGAGTCTGCTTGAGATTCTCTCTCTCCCTCTGCCCTTCCCCTCAGTGCTCTTTCTCTATTGCTAAATAAATAAATAAATCCTCTTTGAAAAAGACGCAGGGACGCCTGGGGGGGCTCAGTCGCTGAAGCGTCTGCCTTCCACTCAGGTCATGATCCCAGGGTCCTGGGATCCAGTCCCGCATCAGGCTCCCTGCCCCACAGGGCATCTGCTTCTTCCTCTCTCTCTGCCCCTCCCAGACTTGGGTGCGCACGCTCTCTCTCAAATAAATAAATAAAATCTTAAAAAAAAAAAAGGAAGATAATTCTGACACACACGTGAACCTCGAGGACATCATGTGAAGTGAAATAAGCCGGTCGTAAAAAACCAAACGCTATATGATTACATTTATCGAGGTCCCTAAAGTAGCCAAATTCAAAGAGACAGTAAGTAGACAGGTGGTGACCAGGGGGCTGGAAAGAGGAGGAAATGGGGGGTTACTGCTTTAACAGGGACGGAGTTTCTGTTTTGCGAGAGGAAAGGCGTTCTGGATGGTTGCACGGCAGGCAGTGTGGACGTGCTCAATGCCACTGAGCCAAACTCTTAGAAAGGGTCATGGTGGTAAATTTTCCATTATGTGTATTTTACCACAATTAAGATGAATCATTTATTTTTTTGAAAGATGGTATTTCTTTATTTGAGAGAGAGAGAGCACAAGCAGGGGGATCAGCAGAAGGAGAGGGAGAAGCAGACTCCCCACTGAGCAACGAGCCCGACGTGGGGCTCAATCCCGGGACCCTAGAGATCACGACCTGAGCGGAAGGCAGACGCCCAACCGACCGAGCCCCCCCAGGCGCCCCAAGATGAATAACTTAAAAAACACATTTCTGTTGTTTTAAAAATTACCAGATAAAAGCCCAGGCACTAAATTCATATGGGGACCCTGGCTGTTCACCAATTAGGAGAAGTTGGGTGGCCGGCTCCCAGGCCCCACACAAAACAAGTTAGCGGAAAAGAAAGGGGCCCCACGAGGCAGCTGTCACCGTGCCTCATGGCCGTGGGACAGCGTGGCAGGCCGGCACCCGTGAGCAGAGGCGAGGGCGGTGGGCCCTTGCCGGCAGGGGAGGGGAGCCTCACGACCTTAGGGCGCCCCAAACACAGAACATTACGGGCGTCTCAGTAATGAGGAACCAGAGTCCGATCCAGGTACATTGAAGGGAATAGAAAGTTTCCAAAACAACAGAAAAAGGTTAATATGTGCAGTGTGGGTTCTTAAAGGAATAAGCTCTGATTACCTGGAAAAGTCACCTATGCCGGCCACACCCAGGAGTGCACTCTCCGCCCCGGGGCGGGACGAAGGAGGTGTCACCCATCCAGAGGCTGGCTGTCCTTTGGGTAACCCCCCCTCCCCGTGAGGTCGCCTTGGCTACAGCCCCGCCCCCTGGCCAAGCTCCCTTCATTTACCCTCCCTGAGCGCTCTGTCTCCAGGCAGATGCACCTGCGCTCCGGCTCTCGGGGTGGGGGGCGGCCTGACCCCCCCCTCACTGCACGGGGCTCCTGGCCCTTCCCCTCTCTCTGCGCGTGGGCCCCAGACCGCTAACCTCTGGCGTGTAGTATTTTTTTTAAAAGATTTTATTTATTGATTTGACCAAGAGAGACACAGCGAGGGAGGGAACGCAAGCAGGGGGAGCGGGAGAGGGAGAAGCCGTTCTCCATGCAGAGCTCGACCCCCGCCTGTCATCTCTGCCTCTCTTTTCCCAGGATCAAATACCCTGACCTCAAGAGGGGGTCTTGTTTTCAAGTCTCCATTCCCGAGACCCGGCCTCCAGCTCCGGGGCGGCCGCGTAGCTACAGAACTTTAGACGAGTCCCGGAACTTCCCCGAAAGGCGGTTTTCTCACATGTAAAACTGTGTGCGACTCCCCTCCCCTCGGGTTGTTATGAGTGTCCAACGAAATGACCCAGCTTTTGTGTTTAAACGGATTTTGAAATATTTATGTTGAAAGCGTTGTGTCCTGAAATGATCTACAAACATTTTTACTTACGGGGTGTCTTAGAGCCTGACTTGCCCGACGCCACATGCTCCTTTTTCCCCCCTTTTTCTTTTCTTTCTTTATTTTTCTGGGGCAGAAGGAGAGGGAGAGAGAGAATCGCCCCCAGAACCCCCTCTCCCCGCCCCCTACCCCAGAGCACGGAGCCCAACACGGGGCTCGATCTCACGACCCTGAGATCATGACCTGAGCTGAAACCAAGAGCTGGGGATACTCAACCCACGGAGCCCCGGGGTGCCTCTTCTTTAGAGGCTTTTTTTTAAGAGGTAGAGCTTTTCTGGGTCATCTTGCTGCCGCCTGCCTGGCCTTGGGGGAAGCCGGCCCGGCCCTCCCTGCCCCTTGCCCCCCCCCTCCCCGCAACTGTGTCTGACTCATGCTAGCCATCGGAAGATGGGGGAGGTCCGGAGTGAAAAAAACATGAAAAATAACATCTCACGCGGGTGCAACCCCAGCGTCCACCGGCAGATGAGCAGACAAGCAAAATGTGGCAGAATAGAGACAAGGGAATATTTTCCAGCCTTAAAAAGGAGGGACATCCAGGGGCGCCTGAGTGGCTCAGTCAGTTGGGCGGCTGCCTTCGGCTCAGGTCACGATCTCAGGGTCCTGGGATCGAGCCCCACATCGGGCTCCCTGGTCAGCGGGGAGCCTGCTTCCCCCTCTCCCTCTGCCTCCCTCTCTGCCTACTTGTGATCTCTCTCTGTCAAATAAATAAATAAAAATCTTTGAAAAAAATAGCTAAGATGGTAAATTTTATGATCTGCGTATTTTACCACAGGAGAAAAAAAAAAAAAGTAACATCTCCTAGCAGAAATTTAGGGATCTCTAACTGACACTTGGCGTATTACATCTCTAGAACGTTCTGTTTTCTTCTACTCATTCTGGGACGAGCTCGGTAAGTAAATTACATCTTAATTTCAGACCCACGTAGGAATTACAAGTGGACGGAGGGTGATTTGGGCATCTAGAAAAAGTATGAGAGCCATGGAGTATGCTGGAGCCAAACTCCAGCAAATTCTCCCAGCCATTCCAGAAACTTCTAGCTGCTTTCCCCGCTCCCTGTAAAATGTCTAAGTTTTCGAAAAGCTTAAGTGTCTTTGACCCCTTTTGGAAATGTCAGATAGTATTGTACTGCACTAATTACCCAGCTATAAATTCATCTGTCTCAAAACACGAATCACATGGATGGAACCCCCAAAATTCAGTGATTTGAAATGCCTATCTACACGGGGCTGCCTAACCAGGAACGGAGACAAATACTCGGCTTTGGCAGAGTCCCACAGTCCTCCCCTTGTTTGAAGGAAAGCCTGTCCTGTCCCGTGGAATGACTTCCTTAACAATGAACGATTCATTTGCTTGGGATCGCACCAGAAGGAGAGAATTACCAGTTCTTCAGAGCAGCTTTTTAAAGCATGAAATTAGCCTTCTGGGGGTGAGATAGGCTGGGAACAGGTAGGGGTAAGAAATTGGATCTAAATTAATTCAGCTCGGGCTACCCAGGATCTGGAAGCCGATTCCACATTGACGTCCTCTGTCCGAGTTCTAGACGAGTGGCCCTGTTTCTGGTTTTAATGCAGGGAAATCTTCATCACACTGCACACGGCTGATCTAAGGGGGACTTTATGTGATCAGCACGGCAGAAGGAGCGAGAGCTGAATGGGCTGAGTGGCCTCCTGTCCTCTCTCTGGGAGCCAAGGTGGAGAGGGATACGGCAGCGGTAGGCGAAGGAAAGCATCTGCTTATCCTCTCCAGAAGACGATTTTTCCTCCAGGATCGTCTACACGGCATTGTTCAGCTGCATTGAATTCTCCTTAAAATTAAACAACTCTGTTCAGGGGGCTCTTACAACAAAGAGAAATCCGAGATATCATACAGCCTTAGTCACCAAAATTAGCGACGGGTTTCAAGGCAGGGAGAAAAGAGTTTCCAGATGACAAAATTTCTGGATGAGGGACACGTGGTTCCCGCAGAAAGCCCATTGGCATGAGGAGCTGACCTCGGGGGAAAGAACACAGACGGAGATCAGCAAGATGAGCCCGCACGAGAGAGGGAGGAAAGGGCAACGCGAGCTCAAGCTCTTCACCCACCTTTGATGCCCGAGAACGGAAACCATCTTTCCCTATTTCTGTGCGCTTCAAACACAAGGACCCGGGGGCACCTGGGTGGCTCAGGGGTTAAGCCTCTGCCTTCGGCTCAGGTCATGATCTCAGGGTCCTGGGATCGAGCCCCGCATCGGGCTCTCTCCTCAGCAGGGGGCTGCTTCTCCCTCTCCCACTCCCCCTGCTTGTGTTCCCTCTCTCGCTGTCTCTCTCTCTCTCTCTCTCAAATAAATAAATAAAATCCTTAGAAAAGAATAATAAAATAAAAGTCAGGATAGAATCTTTCTTCTAGGTCTCTTGATTTCAAAGGTTGAAGGTCAAACCGCAGAGGTCATCATTACAATATTTTGCATTCCATTAGGAAATAAAACATTTGCCGAAATCGTAAAGAACCAAAATGTATTCGTTTGCTGGGACTACGGTAACAGAGCCCCCCAAATTGTGTGGCTTAGAACAACAGAAGTCATTCTTACAGTCCCCGAGACAAGAAATCCAAAGTCAAGGTATTAGGCGACTCGTCCTGAGGGCTGTGAAGGGAATTCGACTTCATGCCTCTTGCCCAACTTCTGGTGGTTTTCTGACAATTTTTTGCATTCTTTGGTTTCTGCCGAGAAACTTCAACCTCCGCCTTCATCATCACACGGCATGTTCCCTGGATGCATGTCTGCATCCAGGTTTCCCCCTTTTTTATTTATCTATTTCTATTTTTTTAGATTTGTGCAACTTGCACTGGTGCAAATGGGCTCGTGCCAAAACACAGTTCAAAAAAACAACCTGTTTTGGTCACAATACATAGACAGGGAAAGTGATCTGTTATGAACTTGGGTGAATTTGTTCCGGAAACCTTTTCTGCTTTTTAACAGTCAAGGATCGACCCCAGGGGCGAAGGTTCTGCTCCTCAGCAAGGGTCTCGCCTGACCCATTTACCAGCTACGAAAACAGGTTCCGATCCGCGTCATTGAAGCTTTCACACAATCGGCGAGGACAGCCCGAGGGGGTTGTTCTTTCTCTTCTTCTTCTGTTTGGTCTGGTTTTTGTTGGTTTTGATGGAAATCTCTATTTCGAGAGGGAAAATTGTAATTGCTTACTGGAAACAGATGTGTTTTGAGTCGACGGGTGAGATGTTTTTATGACTATATTGATTCGGGCTTTGTGTAATGTCGCAACCATCCGAACGCGATACACACAGATACACACATGAAATCTACCTGTAAGGATGAGCTAGACCAGTAAAATCAACACGGTGAAACTCAACCTCTTCTCCCGGGCACCGCTGCAGGGACAGCAGCCCACGTCCCCTTCCCTGTGGCATCTCCCTTCTGCCCCCCTTGGAACTCCCTGCTCCTCAGCTCACCGGGCATTGGGACTCTGGGCTCCTGCACGCTCCAGAGGCTTCTTTCGATGGCATCCAAAATTGACCTTCAGTTGAAATTCTGGACCTTCCCTCTCACACTCAGCGGAAGAGGTCGAGAACCGCGGGTCACCGCCAGCTGGTGGCACTGCTGTGGTCCTGCTCAGGGACCCTGCGGTGCTGTCCCACGGCTGCGTCAAGGTCGGGGGGCCTTGTCCCAGGCGGGCTTTGGGGGCTTTTGGAGGTTTGTTTTTTTAAAGATTTTATTTAGTTAGTTATTTAGAGAGCGCATGTGAGCAGGGGGAGGGGTAGAAGCAAAGGGAAAGAGAGAAACCCAAGCAGACGCCCCGCTGAGCTCGGAGCCCGACCCGGGGCTCGATCCCACGACCCTGAGATCATGAGCTGAGCCAAAACCAGGAGTCCGACCCCGAACCCGCTGGGCCGCCCAGGCACCCCCTCCAGGAGGGCTCCCATACCGGTGGGGTCCACAACGTAAAGCGGATGGTAGTTTTCCAAACTGACCAGGTGCTGCTTGGGTTTGTGCTGGTGGCTAACTCCGTCGTGGATCTAGCTCCCCCAGTATCATAAAACCAAAAATCAAACAACGCCCAGGCCTCCGTCATGATACATGTAGGACCCAGAAAACAGGTGAAGTTCAGATTTGCCGCTGGTGTGATCGGGAGAGTGACTCTGGGACGAGGTTCCCGGTGGTCCTGGCTTGCCCGACGATGACGCCGGAGCAGCTCCGGGCCCTGCCTCCCCCAGCTCAGGGGTCCCCCGCCTGGGTTCCACGCGGGGTCCTGGAGGTGACATCCAGCCCCCGGGGGCGTCAGCCTCCAGGATGCCGAGCCAGCAAGAGCAGCAGGACAAACGGGCCTCGTCCTCTGTTCCAACCAGAGAAGCCTCTTGCTCGCTTTTTTATAAATAGAATCCCAGGTAAGAACTCGTGCTTATGAATGCAACTTCTTTCTCTAAAGTTTGAAAACCACGGCAGCGGCTTGCCGTGCAGCAAAAGCCCAAGGAGGACGGGGTCGGAGCTGAGGACGCCAGGCCGGCTTCTGCCGATGGTTTCTTTCCCTCCATATAAACATGCGGCTGCTCAAACGACACCTTCTCCTCTTGGCTCTTCCCCTGACATCGCGATGGCTGCTCGGGGGTCCACAAACGCCCCTGTCCCAGCTGCCGTAACCTTCTGTTTCCGTACTGTGGCCGACCGCGGCCGTGTCCCCAGATCGATGCTCCCCATCGTCCCCAGTAACGGGGTTTCGGCCCACGCGCCCCCCCCCCCCAGCCGGAAGCCGCTCTGGCTCAGCTCGGCCCAACGACTCTGATCTCCCAGTGACTGTGGCCCCCGTGGGGTATGAAATTCCACATCACTTGTTTAAAAAGAATCTGCTTAGGGGGGCGCCTGGGGGGTTCTGTTGGTTAAGTGTCTGCCTTCGGCTCAGGTCATGATCTCAGGGTCCTGGGATCGAGTCCCGTGTCGGGCTCTGTGCTCCACGGGGAGCCTGCTGCTTCCTCTCCTTCCGCCCCTCCCCCTCAAATAAATAAATAAAATCTTTAAAAAACAATCTGCTTAGCCACATATTTTCTTCTGCTCTCCCACAAGCGGGGCGCTGAGTGGTGGCGACCCTGCACGCCCCACGCAGACGAGGACAGTTCTGGGGATGGGGTGGCACTAGGATGGGTCCCCGCAGGCCTGTCCCACCAGTGGGGACGGCTCACCTGCAGACTGGGATAAGGGTCTGCATCAGCTGCCATGTAAGGGATCTGCCACATTCTGTAGCAGAATCAGCGAATCCAGTAGTTTTAGTGTTGGGAGACGTCTCGGGGCATTGACACCAGTTCTAGGATTTGGGGTAGAAGCTGCTTGGGGATTTCTGAGGTCCTGGGATCACAGAGAGCTGGAATGTGGGGAACGTACTTTCCATGGAGACGGAGAAGCTCATGGCAGCGGAGAGCCTCCCTCCCTGGGGCGCGGGATCCGCCGCCACCCCCTCGGGGAGCCGCAGGGGCAGAAGGATGCCCGCTGGGCGTGGCTCGCTGGAAGGATCCGGCTCAGGTCTTCCAGCGAGTCTGAGCTCCTTTCTGACTCTCCCGACCGGGACCCCTGCTCTGGGAACCCCATCCCAGCTCAACCACGTCTGCGTTTCGAGAAGGCAACCGAGCTCAAACGACTTGTCCACGGTCACACGGCGATTTGGCAACACAGCCGGGACGAGAAGCCGGCGCCCAGACCCTGCTGTCTGCGCCACGCTGCTCCTGGGTTGCTGCCCTCTCTTCTCCTGGTCTCAGAGCAGCACGGAGACTGAGGATGCAGGAAGCCCTCGGGACACAGAGCGCCTGGAAGTGGGACCTCACGACATCCAGGAATAAATGAGTATCCAGCCAATGGCTCGATATCAGGAAAAGACCGTCCCCTCCCCTGTGGACACCTGGAGCCCCGCTCTCAAAAGGATGAGTGTGGGGAAGGCATGGGATTCTCAGAAGACGACATCTCCTCCGCTCAGACATTTTCTTTCCCCGTCAACACCTTTCTGGCCGAAAAGAAGGAGGAAAGCCCCACCCGGGCCCCTCTCTGCTGCTCTCCAGCTCAAGAAGGAATCCGACGTTCTAGCGTTACCTTCTATATTTCGGTCCCTTCTCTCCCTTGTTTTAAAATTCAGATCATTGAGCAGGCAAGGGTCACAGCTCAAAATAAACCCTCATTTTCCTGGCGCTCCCTGCGATGTCGTTGATGGGCCGCTCCGGGTTCAGAGTCAGTAGCAGCCGCGCCAGCCGGTGGGGGCACGCTGGGAATGTCGAGCCTGGGTTCGCCAGCAGCTTCCGGAAGCCCACGGCATTCAGCCCGATTACTGCTGGCCTCCAAGCCCCCTCTCATCCAGAGATCGCACCCAGATTCGTCGCCAAGCCCCGGTGCTCACACCTCCCCGCGGAGGGAAGAGTCAGTAAGTCTGTTTTTCGCAGAAGGACACTGAGGCTCCGCCAAACAAGGCAATAGGCTGAGTGGCTGGGGCCGTCTCCAGCCACGTTAGAAATAAAACCGGATTTGGCCAAACAACCAGGAATGTCCGCTTCTCTCTGTTTTTCTCGGGGCAGACACCGAAAGGCGGTCGACCCGCAGGGGGTTAAAAGCGGGGCTGAATCCATTCCACGGTGTCGGCCCAGGACAGGCCGTATTGGACGTGAATATCGGGAAATCAGTGCTCTCACTCGGCTTCATAAAGCCAGCAAATTTGTGGGTTTGGGTTAACCGAGGCTGGAATTCCAGAGAATTCCAGCGCTCCAGGAACCCGAGAGCGGTAGGCCACGGGAATTTCTGGCGGTTGGGTTAGAAATCGCCAACGTCAGCATTCACGCTCAACCGAACTCAACATGCGCGCCCAACACGTAAAGAACGTTCTCTCCGTTCTTAGGCCGATACAGAGCCCGGATGGAACAGAGGAGCGAACAGTTTGCATTCACTTGGGACTAAAGGTGGCCACCAGCGGCGGGGAGCGCCCTCCGTGCTCCCCAGCAGCTCCTCCCGCCTGGCGCTGGAAGGCAGGGACGCCTCGGGCTGCGGGGACGGCAAGGCGGTGAGCACACTGTGCAATCGTCACCGGGTCCGCAGGCCGTCACGAGTCCCCGGCCGGCTGCGTCTGAAGGCTCCAGCTGCCGGGGGCTGCAAACCCCTTGAGGGCAGGGACTCGCTTTCGCTCTTCTGCAGGTCGCCATGCACCTGCCGGCTGCTCCGTGAGCCAGGGTTTGGTCAGGACGCGCCCCCTCCACCCCCGTGTGGTTGCAGAACGCCCCAGGCCATTGTGGGAGCAGCCGGGGAAGTCGGGTCCCTGAGGAGGGCTGGAGGGTCTGTCACTGACCCACCCCCAAGGCACTGGTGTGAGAGCGGGGCTGGTCCACGGGGAATGGTCCCCTTGGCATCTGCTGGTGCGGCTGCGGGGAGAGGGCCGCGGGGAGATACTGGCCCGGGGCAGAAAATCTCGCTGGGGGGGGGGCCGGTCCTAGACGTGCCCCGGGCAGCACGCCGCCGGTGGTTAAGGACGCCCCGCTGTCTCCTCAGACACTTGCGAGGGCGGGGGTCTCAGTTTAGGGTTGGCACACACGAAATAACGATGGTAAGAGTAACAAATGAGGGGGCCGGGAGGAAACTTCCAGAGGGGATGGGTGTGCTTCTGGCGCAGACCGGGGTGCCAGCTTCCCGGTAGGATGCTTGGCTCGAGATCCGACAGGTTGTCCACGGGAAACGTGGACAGATTTTCTAGGTTGATCACACCTCCATAAAGTGCGTGGGTTTGTTTGGTTTTTTTTTTCAGGAAAGAAAGGAAGAAGCGCTGAAGGTAGAACGGAAGTCAGCAAGGACCAGCCAGAGCCCCCCAGCACGCGGACCCCTGCCACCGCCTCGAGCCACAGCCCCCTTCCCAGAACAGCCACTGTGGCTTGACTCCCACCTTCCAGATCGGGCCCCAATGTCTTGCCGAGCATCCTACAGAGAAGGAGGTCCCAGAAACCTAATTCCCGCTAAACCGAGGTGACACCAGAGAGCACACGGCCACCGCAGACGTGTCTGAGGTGCCCAGAATCCAGCTGGTCACTCTTGAGCATCTCAGGGAAAACCCAGTCCTGGAGGCAGGAGACCAGGAGCTCTGGTCACGGTTCCACCCTACGAACGTGTCCCGGCCAAGCTGCCCGCCCTCTCCGCACCGCAGCTCCTCCGAAGGGGGGAGAAAACAATGCTTCGTCACTAGACGTCTATGCAGAGGCCACGGAGTTAAAATGTGAGCAGTGAGCTTTGGTATCTTCCACCCAAAGCTTCTGGAAGATACTAGGCTCGCAGCATTCTCTCTCTCTCTCTGATTTCCCTGCTGTGCGCTTCAAGCATGTCCATCGAGAGCCGAGTCTCTTGGCTAAAGCAAGGGTCTGAAAATCAGAAATTCCAGCCCATTTTTCTCAAGTATCCTTTTGGCGTGCTCTGAAATTTGGAGTAAGTCGTGAGACCATTCTCTGTGGATGTTTCCTCACATGCAGAGCGGGGATAATAGCGTTCCAACAACGGTGACTGCCCGCCAGCTCAGTCCCTTAAAACACCGAGGTCCTCGCGCAGTGACCAGAAGCCTCACCAGAGCCATGTCTGCAAGATTTCCAGGGCTAGCTGTTACCTCCTTCTTGGGACAATAGGTAAGATTACCCCAGAGTTTGCTAAGCCTGCAAAACTCTCCCGTGTCACCTTGAGCCGAAGCCATGGGGGCTTGCTTCCTCTAACCATGGGCCATCCAACGTAGGAAAACAATCCATTTCCTGCTTCCGATCTAATCACCTGCAAAGCAATAGAGGGGCCGATCCTGCTGCGACCGGTGGCGGTGGTGACAGCGCGCTGAAGAAAGAGGGCCGAGACGGGGCCAGGCCAGCGCGGAGGAAGCAGGAACAAGGCCCTCTCCCGGGACCAACCGCCTTCTTTTTTCCTTTATTTTTAAAGATCTGATTTTTAAGTCATCTCCACACTCAGAGCGGGGCTTGAACTCGCAAACCCGAGATCAAGAGTCACCCGCACACGCCAGGCGCCCCCGGACCAGCCACGTTCTGCGGAGGACTGGGGAGTCCGGCCGGGGCCTCCTCCCACGTCACAGCTCTGAAGGGCACGCGCGCGGTCCCCTTCCCCCTTCGGCTTCAGAAGGTTAACCTCACGGTGAACGGGGGCTCCGAAAATAACGCGCAATGATATTCGCTCCAGATATTTCCACGAACGCGGGCTTCCTCGGTCTGAGTCCTTGCGTGGCTAGCTCTGTCCCGACATCCGTGACAGGACCCACCGACAGGTGCAAACATGTGACGCTCGAACATCAAGAATCCTCTCTTGCCGTCACAGGTGACAAAGCCCAAGTGACATTTGTCAGCCCCAGCGTGCCTCTCCTAGCCTGAGTTTATTTATAGAAGCGAACCCTTGTGTCACCCTGTCCACATTCTTGCCCGCGTCCCTGGGCGTGCTTAAGCAAGCTGGCCGGTGGCCGGTAAGGGACGTCTGGAATATTTACACAGAGTCGAAGATGAACATGCTTTGGTATCTGAAAAACGCGGCATTAAAAATAGCCGTCCAAATATTTCACGATCAAAAGACTCCGTTCCAAAGCCCCTTTGGTTGTGGGTTGGTTTCCCTCTCTCCTAACTGGAGGACTTCTTTGTGCCTGGCCGCGTCTGGGGCCAGGGTCGTGTTTGTTATGTTTATATAGTAACCAAAAACTCCGAATAAATATTTATGTAGTTACAAAACTTTTCCCGGGCCCCGAGCTTGGAATAATCCGAAAGAAAACGAAACACTCCATTTTGGGCAGTCGTAAATCCCCCGTGGTCCACGTGACTTGGACATCGGGAGAGGAGGAGGAAGCCGGGAGGGCTGCCATATGTCTGCCCCGAGCGGGCTCCGAGGGGTCGGGGAGAAGGGGGGAGAGGGGAGGGGGCCGCCGGGGCCGGGCGGCGCTCAGCGTCCCGACAGCTGGTAACATGCCGAGCGTCGATCTGCCCCTGTCAGCCGCTGTGCGGCGGACGTCTGTGCGATAAATGAGTAATGGGCTCCTCGGGGGCTCTTCTTACACTAAAAAATTCAGGGCGTATGGTTCTGGCCAGTTCTAGGTCCCGTCCCATCGCCCGGTCACCGCGCAAGTACATGTGTCCCCCGGGCCATCGAAAGGAGCATCGCAGTTTTTAGGAGAACGTGGAAGGCGACACCGCAGGGCATCGGTCTCTGGGGACACGATCTCAAGAACCCACGTTTGAAACCTTCCCGCGGCACCTGCTCGGGGTCAGCGAGGCGGGAGTGCAGAGAGAAAGAAGAACCTACCGGGCGTTGCTCCTTTGAACGCGTAAAGGCCAAGTGCGCGCGGGCCCGGGTCATCGCTTGAGAAATTCCGTGCTCCCGGGCACGAGCGCGTGTCAAGGTCGCTGCGGGCCCCCAGGACTTTGGGGCCGGGGATGTGTATAAAACAGTAACGGCAGCTGCGTTTGCCTCTCGGGGCCGTTGGGAGGAAGGAGGACAGCAATCCAGGGGGTGCCCAGAACGGCGGGGGCACGGACGCGGTGGTCAGTGTCCCCCAGCTTCGGAGACGCGACCTCGCCGGCCACCCTGCGAGGAAGGGCTCGCACCAGAGACGCCGCTAGCTGGATCGACCCGAAAACTCCGAGCGGAACGTCGCCACAAGGGCTTTGACCGGAGCAAGGACGTCTCTGGTCCCGCTCCCCGGCCTGGGGGTGCGGCCGTCTGTCCCCACCCAGGAGAGAAACCCTCTCCTCGCCCGTGCTGAGTCTGCAGAAGGCCGGCCGCCCGGCTCAAATGCTCAAAGCGTTTCTGGAGGCTTTGCTCACGGGCCAGGGGACCCGGGGCGAGACCTGAAATAGTCCCCGGCGAGGGCAGGTGTGGTGTCCCGGGTCACACATCCGCCCCCAGGGCCTGGGGATCCCTGACAAGTGGTCGTGAGAGCCTCACATTTGTTCTCTGTCTGGAAGCCAACAGCTCTGGGGAAGAGGGGAAAGGGAGCCAGACTCTGGCCACCCCCCAACTGGCGCCCTCCCGCCATCCCTCTCCTCCCCACGGAGGTCGTGGAGTCCGAGGGGGAGGGAGGCTCTCCCTCCTTCGGAGCAAGGAGAGGACTCTTCTTTAATCCTGTTTTCAGGACAGTCTGAGGTCTTTTTCCACTTTGGAATTCAGGTAAATTTCTCGTCCAAAGGAATCGGACCCCTGGGGCCCCTCCGAAAGGCTCGGGAACACTGAACATCACGGAGGGAGGACTCATGATGCTAATGGGCTTTTCCTGAGCATCTACTATTTGCCTCGCAGTGTCGGAGGCCCTACACACGCCACTGCCCCTCCTCTCACTGAGCTGATCCCCAGGACCCCGGTTCCGAGGGAGGAACCAATGAGGGGCCTCGGCAGAATCCGCTCACCTCCCCACCACACCCCCTGCCGGAGGGCCGCTGGGTTTTTAAGGAGTATCTCAAAGCATTTTTTTCCCTCTTAAAAATAGTTCATTAAGTTTCCTGGTTATGAAAGTAACGCACGTTCATGTCAGAAAACGTGGAAAACATGAAGTGCAATTAAAACATAGTCATTCTACGAACCCCAGAGAACTTTGCAAGTTTCTCACAAGGTATTTTTTTGTGTGTATCTATTTATAATACTCCTTTTTCTTTTTTCCCCAAAAATTGGGAACTGGGAACTCGTTAGACTTTCCATAGATTCGTAAATCGACCTAAGATACCAGGAAGCCCATTTCACCCAGTGAAGCAACCGTGGACGGACTTTTCAAGTTCAAGTGCAAGTTCAGAGAGCTGACCGGGCAGTTCCTAAGAGGGGACCAAACTTGGCACAACGCCTGTTTCCACCCCAATGGAGGCTGTACGTGCCCGATGGTCTGTTTTCCTAGCAGCCCGACCACTTCTCAGCGGTGGCTGGTGGCTATTAGCATCTTTACAGGTTCTTAAATCTCTTTGGGCGTCGATCTTGTTCCAGACGTTACAAAGTAATGTAGTGACTGAAGATGGACATACATTAAAGCCTTCGGCGGCCGGTTCAAGGTCATGGGGATGATAGCTGCGTTCTCCTCATTTGGAGCTTCAGCCAGACCCCATCAGAGAGATTTCACCCCCTTTATAAGCCAAGGAGCTCTCACTATGCATACATAGATTTTCACTCGGCCTCCCAGAGACCCGCGTGTGCTCCTTCGAAACGTCAGCGCTCAGCCTGAGAGCCCTCCGTAGGATTCTCTCGTGGGCACGAGAGTTTACGCTCTGTTCTGAATCTATCTTCACCCCGGAGATACAAACCGGTAGCATTTTTCCTGCTTTGTCTGATCAAATGCAATTATTGGTGGTAGAGGCTGCTTTGCTTGGAAGACAACCTAAAATCCTAAAAAGTCCTTGTCGTTGTAGACTTACGGGCTTCTGCAGAGCGTGTCTAGAATTGCAACGTCTTCTCTGCCCGGAAGTATAGCTTTGACTCCCCCCGCCCGGCGAGCGTGCATCAAAGATCCATGAACTGTTTTGGCACTGATTCTAGTGCATCACGCAGAGACCCGCAATAGAGGATGCTTCATCCCTGAGTGTGCTGCAAACCCTTCTTATCGCTTCTCGAAGGAGCTCGATGGTGCCGCGGGACACGATTGGCAGGCTGCAGGGGCAGGCCAGCGGCAGGGACCTTCTGGCGGCTTTTCCGCGAGGCTCCGTGTCCCCTTAACAAACGGAATGGACGCTCTGTTTCGCCAGAGCCCTGTGCGCCAAAGATGGAAAGAATGTGGGAGCTGTGTCACGGACCACGATGGTGGCGTGCGGTGTAATTTGAAGACAAGATTCCTTTGCCATGTGTCACTCACCTCTTATGTAACCGCCTTCGTCAATATTTCGTAACCACCAATTTTTTTTTTTTTTTTTTTTTTGCCAGTGCCCACATGCGAAGATGGGCTTGCACTAAAAAATAAATGAGAACAGCACATTCCACATTGTGATGTGGTGTAGTGTAGCTGCATTTTCCACCCGAAGCCCCGATGCCTGCCCTTTCCCTTTCGGGAGACAAAAGACACAAGGCAGAGCGACGGGTTTGTTACAGCTCCTGGTGAGAAGGGGGACAGGATGTCAGCAGTAAAAGCAAAGCCTTCTTCCTTTTGAATCATCCGGACGTCCGAAGACAGGAACAGCCCCCGGCAGAGATGCCGCGGGGGGGCTGTGCGATCCGATTTTGCAGATCGTCTATTTCCGATCGGCAAGTTCAACTCCTTTCAAGCCAGAGTCAGAAAACCAGACTTAAGTGGCTCCAATGCAGGACCATGTCATTTTCTCACGTAACGAGGAGGCGGGAAGGGGACAGGGTCCTGTCAGGCGGCTGCTCTCTGGGCGTCTGGGACGTAAGACGGTTCCCGAGCCCAGGGCCGATTCTGCTGTTTTCTATGTGACCGGAGCTGGGTCACCTGGCCTCTGCCCCAGGCTGGGCTCCTGGCAGGCGTCGGCGGCTGTCCACCCGTGTTCTCAGAGGCGTGGGCATCGCGAAGCACCTTTGCTTACGTGCCGGCAGTCCCCAGAGTTCTGTGCGTGGCCGAAAATGTCTGTAACGGGTTGTTAATTCCCCATGATCATTATTACCAAAATGCACTGGGTTTAAACTAATGAAAAAGTAAGACATTTTTTTAAAAGGTCAGTCTGACCATTTTAACGCCACACACCGCCCCCCCCCGCCTTAAAACCCTTTAGAAGCTTTCCATAACTTTTTTTTTTAAAGATTTTATTTATTTATTTGAGAGAGAGAGCACAAGCAGGCGGAGGGGCAGAGGGAGAGGAAGAAGCAGGCTCCCCGCTGAGCAGAGAGCCCGACATGGGGCCCGATCCCAGGACCTTGAGATCATGACCTGAGCTGAAGGCAGCTGCTTAACCGATTGAACCCCCAGGTGCCCCTCCATAGCTTTTAAGATTAAATGCGAATTCCTTTGGCGGCCCTAGAGACCGGCAGGACATAGCTCCTATTCATTTCAGCAGCCCCTTACCTGCCTCTCAGCCTCAGGGCCTTTGCACCTGCCCACCTTCTACTCAGAAGCCTCTTTTCCCCCTCTGGGCCTGGCACCCCCTGCTTATTCTTCAGCTCCAAGATGAAAGATTCCCTGGAGAAGCACTCCCTGACCGGTCCGTCCAGCTTGAGGCACCGTGATGTGAACTCCAGGTACTCTAATCTTCTTAGCACTTATCTAAATACTTTTTGGCAGTGAATTGTTTCAAGTCGGCTTCCCTGTGAGAATGTTAGTTTTGTGGAGGCCCTGACGTTCTAGTTTCCTGCACCTGATTTATCGTCCGCCACACGGTAAGCACTTAACAAATATCACTGGATGAATGGAATGAAGTTTTAAAAGCATGAAACAGATTTTGCTGATAATAGGCATCTGCACTACTCAAAGTTTGGTCCGCAAAGTGACGCCAATCTGTAAGACGTTCACGGGTCATCTGCGACAACGATGGACGCTGAAAGCAGCGTTTAGAAACTTCTACAGCAGGGACCCTGGGGGGCTCAGTCGGTGAAGCATCTGCCTTCGGCTCGGGTCATGATCCCAGGGTCCTGGGATCGAGTCCCACGTCGGGCTCCCTGCTCAACAGGAAGCCTGCTTCTCCCTCTGCTTCTCCCCTTGCTTGTGCTCTCTCTCTCTCTGTTAAATAAATAAGAATCTTTTAAAAAAGAAAGAAATTTCTAGGGCAATTTTTAAAGTGTCACTCGATGGTTTGGAAATGTAAAACAAACATAGAATAAAACTAGTCTTTCCACACAGTTTAGCGGTCATCGCACTAATAAAAGGCAAGGAATGTGACTCCTTCTGTGTCCTCGCCCATATCTGGGGACGATGACAGCACCATTGCAAAAAACACTGAGCTGCCCGATGCCACGCAGAGCATTTGGAAACATTATAGGAGTATCTCTTACGATTATTCGGCGATACAGGGGAGCGCCGGGCAGCATAGAAGAAGAAAGGGTTTTTAAAAAATAAAACGTGGTTTTGATTAAAATAACACTTGGGCTATAAAAGCCCAGGGAACAGAGATTGATATCAAAGGACATAGAGAACAAACAGTCCGCTGGGAGGACGGGAGGCCGTGTGCGCCTGAGGCAGGCTGAGACCTGGCTCTGACCTCATAGCAAGGAAAATATTTGCATGGCAGAGCTGGCAAATTCGTGCGGAGTTCTCATGTCAGAGAACTTGTGGTCTGAGAGGCAGGGATGGGGGAGGATCTGGGATTTGCTCCGAGATTCTTCTCCAGCTCAGAGTAGAGGCCTGATATGCTAGCAGGAAGGCTGCGTCTTCTTAGTTGAAGGCTTTAATGCAAAATGCAAGGATGACTTACAGGTTTCTTGTGAAAATCTGGTTAGTCATTTACACTTTAGTATGAAAAACACATCTGAGGGAGCCTGTTGCTCGCTCGGTCCTCTAACCCCACCCTGCCCCTGCAAATCCTGCCCATCGTATTCAGCCCGGCTGGTGCCCTAGGCTTCAAAATCGCCTCGGGGGCATCCAGCCTCACTGTTCTCCCGTTTTCCCGCTGACGAACGAACGCACGGACGGCGTCATGGAACTCAGCCCGTGCTCGCATTCCACCATCCACTGCTCCACGTGTGTTCATCTCAATCACATCTCTGGGTTCGGGTACCACCCCTGTCACCTTCCATCCCCCCCCCACCCCTGCCCAGTACAGAGCTGCACCGGATCTGGTCTTCAGTAGACTCCCGCGTGGTGATGGAGAAGAGGGCATTTTCGGGGGGGGTGGGGACTGCCCTGGGGGGCGAGGAGGAAGGAGCAAGGGGGCGATGAGAACAGGGCAGGCAGGAAGCGCACAAGGAAATCCATTTCTTCTCTCTTTCCCCTTCTCCTTCCTTACGATCGTTTCCTTCCCCTTTGATGGAGGCGTAATGGGCCCACCGCCACGTGTGAGGTGTGCGGCACGGGGACCTTCCGTGGTGCCCAACGGCGACCTCAGCCCCTCGGGTTGTCTCCGTGTCTGGCGCTTGTGAACCCGCCGTAAACTCGGGGGTGCAGGCCCCTCTGGGACACAGGGATTTGTTTCCTTTGCATAAACCCCTGCGAGCGGAATTGCTGGGCCGTATGGTGGTCCTCTTCCTCACGTTTTGCGCTACAACGCGCATCCCCACGAGCAGGGCGCCAGGGTCCCTTTGCTCCACATCCTTGCCGACACTTGTGTCTTGTCATTTTGATGCAATGAAGTCCTTTTTGAAAAGAGTCTGTCGGTGAAGAGAGGCGAGTGGGGGGGGGCGGCTGGAAGAGGGGACAGTGTTTCAGGCTGGAAGATGCCATGCAGGGAAGAGGACGGCAGGTTGGGGTGGGGGACATGGTTCCAGGTAAGGACAGAGGGGAGAGGTGGATGATCATGGTCCCCAAGAGGCCTGGGATCAAGGGTCCCCAGAGGGAGAGGGGCCAACCTGGGCTGGCAGGAGGGACCCCTCCTCTGCCAGGACAGAAGGAAGGAAAAGTGCGTGAAGGCACAGAGAGCAGTGGGGAAGAAGTTGGAGGGGGGAGGGGAGCGGTGACTCAGAGAAGCGAGAACCCGGGGTCTCCTCCAGGGGAAGGCTGCGACCTCTCCCCACCTCCTTCCCAGAGCCCGAGGCTCAGGATCGATCACGGAGAGCATGTGTGCAGCCGCTGCTGACGTACCAACAAAGAGGGTTCTAGAAGGTTCTCAGCACCCTGGCACCTGCTTTCCTGGCTAGCATGGAGGCGCAGCTGACCTGGTGGGTCATTAAGGTCACCGGCCATTGCTTCCCTCGGTGTCTTGTGCTTTGGGCAGGCGGGGCCGACAGGACGGACGCCCCCTTCGCCTCGGGGGGTGTGGGGGGCTGGCGGGGGCGGGGCAGGCGGGCCCTGGGAGCACCCGCGGGGATCCGTCCCAGCAGGGCCGGGTGCAGGGCTGTGGGAAGCCGGCTCCCGCCCTCACACAGAGCCGCCGGCCTCAAGACTGTCCCAGGCAGTGCGAGTGGCAGGGGCAAGAAGGAGCCGGGCATTTCCGGGGACTGGCAGTGGGGCGGCACGCCTGGGGGGAGGAAGGGGACAGCCGGACGGCGGATGAGCGAGGAGCCCGGCCTCCAAGCCCCGGGGTGTCTGGCTTTCATCCTGGGGGGGGGGCGAGTTTGGAAGCAAGAGGAATGGAGGGATGATGCTGGAGGTGGACAGATGGGAAGAGACCTGAGGCACAGCCGACAAGGCCTGTCATCCATTGGCAAGGGGGACATGAAGGCACCCCCACTTCTAGCTGGGGGGCTGGGTAGGGAGGGGCACCCCGTTTCTAGCTGGGGG
>CM052893.1:502604-520197 GCA_028534135.1 Potos flavus | reverse complement strand
CCGGGGTGGGTTAGCTTCCAAACTCCGGGGGGCTATGAGGTGGGAAACAAAGGCAGAAGAAAAATTATTAGATTTCCTTACTGCCTGGTGCCCACGGACAAGTCCCTAAAACAGGCAGAGGGATCTTCCTCTGGGAGCGCAGCTGCCTCGATGTTAATTCTCGGCTAAGGGCAAGAGGCAATGTTAGGGGCGCCTGGGTGGCTCAGTGGGTTAAAGCCTCTGCCTTCGGCTCAGGTCATGATCTCAGGGTCCTGGGATCGAGCCCCGCATCGGGCTCTCTGCTCGGCGGGGAGCCTGCTTCCCCCTCTCTCTCTGCCTGCCTCTCTGCCTACTTGTGATATCTCTCTCTGTGTCAAATAAATAAATAAAATCTTTAAAAAAAAAAAAAAAAAGAGGCAATATTAGCCCGACCCCCGGGATCTTGTAATAAACATACACAATTTCCTCTGGAGACTTCCTTTATCTCCGCCCCCCAAGATGCTTGTTGGTAACCGTCTTCCAAGCATAGGGCCCGCTAATATACATCTGAAAGGTCTCATGGCTAGGGTTTTACTAGACAGAAATAAATGACTTTTTCCTAACAACAGCTAAACCCACAAGGTCCTGGAAACCTTGCTTCCAAATTCCTTAGAGACTCGCGCTCTCCCTAACCCCCTCTTCATGACCCCGGTGCAGTTCTTTCTGCCCACGGGTCCCGTCCCCGTGCTTTAATGAAACCTCCTTTCTGCACCGAAGACGTCTCAAGAATTCTCTCTTGGCCTTCAGCTTCGAACCCTAACCTCTCTCCTGCGTCGCTGGGAGTTAGGCTGTTTACGGCCCGGAAGTCCCGCACCTTCCGGGTGGTGCTCTCCCCGCAAGCGGCCACGTCCATGGGCGTCTGCAGTCACGCTGACCCGGGGGTCCTCAGGCTTCATCGCACTCCAGGTCCAGGCATCAAACCTCCGGTGGCCGGAGCCCCCCCACGCGAGAAGGCAGCCCGAGCTAATAAAGGGAGGGGCATTTTAGACATCGCGTCCCCCAAGCCGGTTTCCTCTAACTGCATATTCAGCTCCCACCAAGACGAAAATCTACATTATTTTGCATTTTAAACAATTTATCAGGCTTCCAAAGAGTACTGATTGACGAGTAGCAATTAACAACGAAGTAATCAGTTGCAAATTGCCAGTAATTGCTGTCATTTCAAGTGTGCTTTTTTTTCCCCTCCCTCTTCATTTTTTTTTCTCTCGGCTCTGCCTCTGATTTTTTTGTTTTAAATAAGCTCTGTGCCCAAAGTGGGGCTCGAGATCAGGAGTCTGTGCTCCACCGACTGAGCCAGCCAGGCGCCCCTCAGTATCCCCGCTTTAGAACCCAGTCTTTGCCTGTCTCCTATTTATACAGTTCTGAACCTCACGCCACCCAGCTCGTGCAGAACATACAGCTGAGGGTTCACAAAGGACAAATTGCCTGGTTGTTCAACACGCTCCAATGTCGTGGATAAGGGCAGACTCCGGGCTCAGGAAGCTAGAGTTCAGATATTGGCTGTGGCTTATTGACTGTGTGACCTTCGGAAAGTTACTTAACCTCTCTGGAGTTTCCTTTCTTCAGTTGTCCCTCATACGGTTGCCGTGAGGATTAAAGTGCCCGGCGCCTAGTCAATATTTAATCAATGTTAGCTATTTTCATCACTAATCTTGTTTTTAAAGATTTTCTTTATTTATTTGAGAAAGAGAGCACAAGCAGGGGGAGTAGGAGAGGCAGAGGGAGAAGCAGGCTTCCCGCTGAGCAGGGAGCCCGACGCGGGGCTCGATCCCAGGACCCCGGGATCACGACCTGAGCGGAAGGCAGACGCGTCACCGACCGAGCCACCCCGGCGCCCCCCATCACGGGTCCTAAGCGTGTCCTACACTTGGTCACCGCGTGAGGAGAGAACACGGCCGGTGCGTGGGGGGCCAGACTCCAAGGGCGGCCCAGAACACTGGCCCCAGACATTGTTTATCTCTTCTGAGATCTCCGGGCTCTTTAAAAATCTCAACTAATCCATTTTCACAGGAGTTCCTGGACCTGGATGGAGTCCCATTTAATTACCCGGGGAGGGTTAGCGACCTGCTCAAGGTCACTCGCCAAGGTCAAGCGCAGGCTGGAAATAGAAGTTGGCTCCGCGGTCACCTTTTTGTCTCGGCAGCTTCCTCTCGGTGTGGTTTTGGCCCAGACAGAGCCCCCAGGCGTGATGCAGCAAGGGCGGCGGTCAGGGCAGCCTCCGCCTCCAGCACAGCCTTGACCGGGGGCTTTGGTCCCCTCGGCCTCCCGTGGGCAGGCTGATAGTTCCGGCAGCCGCCGGGCCCTCTCCAAGCACTCAAAATCCTACTGCCTGACCTGCCTTCACCAGGCTGCTGGAGGGAGAGGAGACAGCCCGCAAGCCCAGAGCTGCTCGGCTCCGGACCCCAGCTCTTCCTGCACCAACACGCACTTCTCGCCTCCCCCCACCCCTGCACGCACACCAGCTCCTGGGAAGGAACCCACAATTCCCTTGCTGCTTCCGTAAGCAGGAACCGTCCTCTGCCGCCTGCCCCCGGCTCGGGCAAGCATCCAGGGACCGAGCTGGCCACCACCCTGTGTGTGACCACGAATGCTCCCGCCAGGAGTAAAGCATGTAGCGAATCGCCGAGAAAACTCACCCTGTGTACGTGTGCGTGTGCACAGACCCCTCTCTGCTCTGCCTGGCTGGTTATAGATCTCCTTGCTTTTACAACGATCACAGTTAATCATTTATAGAGGACCCCCCCCTCCCCGTGCCCAGCCAGGTTCTCACGGGTGTTTGCTGCCTAAGGTTCTCAGACGGCATGGGCATGGAAGGTATAAGGTCACTGGCAAGGCACAGCAGTCTAAGTTGGAGTCCCCTCCTCACCGGAGAGTGCTCTGAGATGGGGGCACCAAAGGATGGGAGAGTCGGCTGCATCTTCCTCGGGGTCTCTGCCCTCTACTCGCTTACAAACTACGGCAGGCCAGATAAGACAAGCACACGGCGCCGCTTCCGGGAGAGAATGTGCCGGAACCCTGCCCTCAGAGTGTGCCTGCCTCCGGGCGCCCCGGCCGGCGTGGTCAGCAGGGCGTGTGACTCGATCTCGAGGCTGTCAGTTCGAGCCCCACATGGGTGATCATGCTTACTCAAGAAAAGAAGAGACGGGAAATCAAAGTGGGCCTGCCTAGCGTTCCAAAATCTCATTTGTAACACTGGTTGTTAATATTCCTATCGAATAACAAGAGCTATTTACTTGCATTTTATAGGCATTTTTAAAGATTTATTTATTTTAGAGAGAGTGCACAAGCAGGGAGGGGCAGGGAGAGAGAATCTCGAGCAGACACCCCGCTGAGCGCCGAGCCCCACGCAGGGAGGGCTCGATCTCACAACCCTGAGATCACGACCCTGAGATCGCGACCCTGAGATCGCGACCTGAGCCGAAACCAAGAGTCAGAGGCTTAACCAACTGTGCCACCCAAGTGCCCCATCTGTATTTTGAATGACCTTCCCCTGTACCTTATTTCATCCAATTACAGATACCATCACTGTAAGAAGCACTTTATTTTTGTAAACCGCCCAAGAAAAAAAACTTGCATTGATTGTAAAATGCATCCTGATTTCAGAGACATTGAAATGCGAAAATAGGGGGCGCCTGGACGGCACAGAGGAGAAAGCGGACTCAGGGTTCTGGCGCCGTGGGAAAAGATGAGAAGCAGAGGGGAGCAACTTGGGCAGAGAAGAAACTGTTTTCTAAGCTCCCGGTGTTTGAAGCAGGCAGAGCGGTGCAGAAAACAAGGTGTCCATCCCCTGCACGGCTGTGCCACCGCAGAGCGGGATCAGTGAAGCCAGTCCCACGAATGCCCTGGTTTCCTCGTGCATAGGAAGGTTATGTCTACGGGACCCCAGAGTCCGGTGGGTGTGCAATAGCATTGTGTCTAAAGAACAATGTACCAAAAAATTTTTTAAAAAACGACGTCCCTTAATCAAAAAATACTTTATTGCTTTTACAAATGAGTAGCCATCGTCTGAGCTTTCAGCGAGTCATGATCTTTGTGCTGCTAGAGGGTCTCACTTCCATGTAGGCAGCTGCCGAGTGGTCAGGGTGGTGGGCGCCGAAGGTCGGGGTGGCCGTGGTGGTTTCTTAATATAATAACAATGAGGTCTGCAGCATCACCAGATCTTTCTTGAAAGATTTCTCTCTAGCAGGTGATGCTGTTTGATAGCATTGGACCACGGTAGAACTTCTTCCAGAACTGGGGTCAGTCCTCTCGAACCCTGCTACTGCCTTATTGACTCCGTTTCTGGAATATTCTAGAATATTCCGGAATATTCTGGAAATCCTTCATGGTCCTTTCAACGATCTTCATGGCATCGTCACCAGGAGTACGTTCCATCTCAAGAAACCACTCTCTTGCACCTCCGTTCAGGTTTCACCATGGGATCTCAGCCCGCCAGCCCCGTCTTCAGGCTCCACTCCCGATTCTAGTTCTCCTGCTCTTTCCTCCCCACCTGCAGCGACTTCCTCCCCTGAAGCCTTGAATCGTCAATTTGTAAAAAAAAAAAACACGATATCCGTGAAGCACAATCCAACTAGGTATGCCTGACCACCCAGCACCTACTACTCAGATACTCAAATGTCACTCTTCCCAGGCATTTGCTTCAGATTCTTCTAAAAACATTGTTCCCTCAAGAAAGAACAAACATTACAGAGAAAACTGAGGTCATTTCCATTCCCTTCTCTCCTTCCCTGGAGATAAGCTCTGCCATCCTATTGCTCTGTGGCCCTTCTAATTATTTTGTACTCTTATGATATATAGAGAGACCCAAAAATATTATGTAGGGATTTTATGTTTTTTATTTTTTTTTTAGATTTTATTTATTTATTTGACAGAGAAGAGAGAGATCACAAGTAGGCAGAGAGGCAGGCAGAGAGAGAGGGGGAAGCAGGCTCCCCGCTGAGCAGAGAGCCCGATGTGGGGCTCCATCCCAGGTCCCTGAGATCATGACCTGAGCCGAAGGCAGAGGCTTTAACCCACTGAGCCACCCAGGCGCCCCTACGTAGGGATTTTAAATTGTTTATATGCATGGTATAATAACATACATATCCCTTTGTAATTTTTTTTCGTTCAATATTCATATTATGTTTCAGAAATTCATCCATAATTATACACACGTATATTAATATGTATTGTGTTTCTCTTAACTTCTATATAGTATGTCCTTATATGATTATGTCATTAATTATTTCCCCATTTGAGGGGGTTTCAGCTAAACAGTGCAGTAATGGGCATCTACTGTGTGATCAAACCTATATCGTGTACCAGCCCAAGACTTTTATTTATTAATTCTTAGTAATCTCTATACCCAACGTGGGGCTCAAACTCACAATCCCGAGATCAAGAGCTGCACACTCTTCCAACTGAACCCCCCAGGCGCCCCTGCCTAAGATTTTTTTGAGGGTTGTACACCCAGCAGTGGACTCTTGAGTCGTAGGAGATACATGTTTCTAAGAGACATTGCCAAGTTGCTTTCTAAGTATGTGTTTTACACTCTACGTCTCCCCCAGACTTGGTATCGCCAGACTTTCAAATGCTTGCCAATCTTATGGGCATAACTGTCTTATTCTCTCCTTGGCATTTGCCGGATCACCTAGGAGCGTGGACACTGGCCATTCAAGTTTCTCCTTCGGGGAATGAAATTGGTTTATCCATTTATTTTAAAATTTTATTTACTTTTTTTTTTTTGAGAGAGAGAGAGAGGTGGGGGACGGCAGTGGGAGAGGGAGACTCTTAAGCAGGCTCCACACATAGCAAGGAGCCCAAGGCGGGGCTCAGTCTCACGACTCTGACACCGGGACCCGAGCCAAAATCAAGAGTGAGCTGCTTAACCAACTGAGCCACCCAGGAGCCCTTGAAATTGCTTTTTTCAATCTACGCTTTTTTTCCTGTGTCGTTGGTAGGGTGTTTTTTTTTTTTCTTTTTTAACAAATTTGTGGGGGTCGTTTACACATTTCGAGTAGAAATCCCTTGTCAGTTACATGTGTCCTAAATATCTTCTCCCGTCTGCGGCTTGTCTTTTAACACTATTCACAGTGCCTTTAATTTTTCTTCTAATTATGAACATGTTCAATCCACCACACAAGTTGAGAAAACGGTAAAATGAAACCGTATTATCCCTTACCCAGACTGGAGTGTTAGAAGGTTTTGTCTCACGCGCTTTACCCCCTTTTTTCTTTCTTATGTTTCTGCAAACGTATTTATTATTTTTTAAAAAGATTTTAAGTCCTCTCCACACTCAGCGTGGGGCTCGAACTCACGACCCTGAGATGAAGAGCTGTCCGCTCCGCCGACTGAGCCTGCCGGGCGCCCCCCCACACCCCTGCCAATGCATTTCCGAGCCAATCCCAGACTGTAGGGCGCGTCCCTCCCACATACGTCAGTACCCATCAGGAGAGCAGGGGACCCCTCGTCGTTATCCAGCCACGATGACACCTGTTAACACTTCCTCCTCGTATCACCTACTACGTAGTGATTGTGGATACGTGGACATTTTTCACTGGGCTTTAACTTTGCTGTTGCCAGACACAGATGTCCCACTGCCTGGCCTGGGGGCACAAGAGCTCTCCTAGCTGAGGACGAGCGGGGGTGATTCCATTTCGGACCCGCCAGACTCTCCCTTCTACACCTGGGGGGACTCACGAGCCACCTGCGGCCGCTCGAGTTGCTATTTCTCCGACACTTCTGTTAGAAAGTAGCCATCGGGGGCGCCTGAGGGGCTCAGTCCATGAAGCGTCGCCTCCGGCTCAGGTCGTGATCTCGGGGCCTGGGATCGAGTCCTGAATCGGTCTCCGTGCTGAGCAGAGTCTGGTTCTCCCTCTCCCTCTCCCACTGCTCATGCTCTCAAAATCTTTGAAACAGAGAGAGTAGCCACGGACCTCGGGGAGGGGTCTGCCTGCTGCTAGTATTTTCCCACGCCTGCGGGGGAGGCTGGTGTGAGCTCACACAGGAAACTCTTCCCACCCGTCCGGGAAGAGGGGAGCCAGAGGAGCCCACGAGACGGCTCGCTCCGCGGAGTGGGCTGGATCCCTCTGCCGTGTTTCCAGAATGAAGAAAACAGATGTTTACTGTAAGGGGTGGGGGAAGGCCTTGAATACAAATACTAGAATAGGGCTTCTCGAACCTGTGTTTCCCAAAATCTGTGGTTCCCTTGACTCGGAGGAAGCCTAAGGAGTTCTCCCCATACTGCTTAACTCGGGAAAAGACCCCAAGTCCCCGGAGCGGCCTTGGATAAGACACCAGTGAGGTAATGTCTGGTTTTGGTTAAATCTCCCAAATAGATTACTCACTCTTGCTAGATAAAAGGTAAAGACACTATCAGGTCATAAACACAAATCCCGTGGAAAACAGGGCCCCCGCCCACCGGTCCTGCAAGCCGGCTGTGTGCAGGGGGGAGGGGGGCCTGCCACCCCGAGGGGCTGCTCTGGGGAGGGGACTCGGGAACGAGGTGCTTGAGGTCCTTGCTCAACCTCTCGAGCGGCTCGTTCCCGAGTCCCCTCCCCTAAGGGGCTCCGCAGGGCTCTCCCTGCTCCTCGGGGCTCCCAGACCCTCCGCTGAGGGAATCACCGGCCTCCCATGGGGACAAGAGGCGTTAGTAATCTGGACCTAAATAGCAGGGAAATGTGGTGAACCCCCAGGGGTACCTTGGGCCAGGAGCCTGACCAGAGTGCCCGCCTCCGTCGCCCCTGCTGGGGTTAGAAACACTTTTTACATCCGTTCTTTCACAATCGTCAGACTGTGACTGTGTCTGGAACACCGCGGATACAAGTGTCCATACAAGTGTTGCTTTCTCTTGCTCTCTCTCCCGCTGAGGCTGGAAGGGAAAATACGATCCCCACTGGCCGTGGCCGTGACTGCTCGAGGTTAAATAGGAGGGGACCCCAGACTCAGAGCCAGTGCTCCTGGCCGCGCACGTCCGGCCCTGGGACCCTGGGACGCCTCTCAAGCCCTTCCTCCCGTCCATCCGCCTAAACCTCTCCGCCGTACACCATCCCCCCTGCTCCTGGCCGCTGGGATCCCTTAGCCAGCCCGGTCCGCACAAAGCACGAAGGAAGGGAGCCTGTTCTCCTCCACCCGTGGGGGCCGAATGATTTCCCCAAAGGGCACAGGGGCCGTCCGGCTCCCGGGTCCGCCGGGTGGGCGTCCCTCCAAGGCACCGTGTCCAGCACCCTGTATGTGCCCAGCAGGGTGAGTAAGCCCCAGACGGCCGGGAAGGAGGGAGGCCGCAGAACCTGACCCAAGGCTTCCCAGCCCTACCTGGGCAGAAACTCCTTCCTCTGCTTTTCCCAAGACATGAAAGGGCCGCAAAAACAGTCCACTCTCTGGGGCGCCTGAGTGGCGCGGTCGGCTAAGCGTCCGACTCTTGGTTTCGGCTCGGGTCGTGATGTCAGGGGCGTGAGATCGAGCCCCGCACTGGGCTCCCCGCTCAGCACGGAGTCTGCTTGGGATTCTCTCTCCCTCTCCTTCTGCCCCTCCCACCCGTGCGCTCATGCTCTCCCTCTCCAAAATAAACACACAAATCTGAAAATAACGCAACCCCAAATGGTCCATCCTCTGCCGGACTCTGAGGGACCAGCCCCTCTGAAGGCAGCACCAGGTCCGGCGCCCCAGCCCGAGGTCCGACTTGGGTCCCTGGGACTACACGCTTCCGCGTCTGGGCCTAGAAGCCCGGGGCTCCCCGCAAAAGCTGGAAATGGGACTCGCAGCTTCTGTGCTGACGGACTGAGGTGGAATCAGACGGGGAGGGCTTCCAGAAGGTTCTAGTGAGTCAGCTGCTCAGGCTGGGACAAATCCAGAACATGCTCCCACAAAGGGCAGCGAGTCGCACACTGAGATCTAATATGAGCCATCTGGTCCGGAGGGATGGGGGCCTGGAAACCGCCCAGAGAGCAAACTTCTCTGGGGGCAGTGATGAGGCAAGGCCTCTGCCAGGGGCCCCGCCGGAGCTCTTCTGGGGAGGGGGCCAGAGCCGGGGAAGTCCAGCTACAGAGGACCCTCGGATTCAAAGCGCTAAGCCGTGTGGTCCCGGACTTGGCCAGGACATGGGGGAGCCCGGCCGGGGGGTGGGAGAGCTCCGTGGCTGTGCTGGGGGTCAGCGTGGGGTACGGAGGGAGTGGTCACACCAGACGCCTGCGCCGGGCAAGACGGGACAGGACAGCAGGCCCCGACGGGGACGGCTCAGCCTTGGTCCTGGAGAACTGTCTTCTGCGTGTTCCCCTCTCGGCCACAGTCCCCGCTGCCCTGTGAGAAAGCAAAAAGCCAACCAATTACCAGGTCTAATTATCTCCCTTCTGCCTCCTCCTGGCAGCAGCTGCCAAGACTCTTGCCAAAACTTTGCTTCACCAACACCCTTGATCCAAAAGGCCCCAAGTCGGCGAGACGAGGCTCTTCTGGCCCAGGCCAGCTGCAAGGTTTCCCCGACGTGGGACAGGCCACAGGGGCTCGTCTTTTTCCCTGAAGCCCCTTGGCCCCTGCATCCGGCCCCAGGAGAGGTGGTGGCACCAACCCCCTGGGACTATGGCGGGGGGGGGGAAGGAGGGGGAATGACACAGCAGCGATGATGGCCAGGAAGGGAGGAGGCATTCAGAGGCCTGTTTCTGCTTGCAGCGGTCAGGGCCTGCCGAGGGCTGCGCCCGGGCCTCGGGGCCCCGGACGGCTGGGAGGTGGGCCAGCACTTTCCAGGGGACGCTGGGAAGCTCTCCGGGCGCGGCCTGGCCACATTCCTTGCCCTTCCCAAGCAGCTGTCCCACCTATGCCCACCTCTGCCCTGTTAGTTTCTTCCTGCCCAGCACAGGGGATCGCTCACCCCCAAAGGAGGCCCCGCACCCCACTCCCAGGCGCCCTCCGACTGGCGCGACAGTGGCTCAGCCTCCAACCCCGGCGGCCTCTGGGGGCCACGTGGAGGCAGGTGAGAGCAGGGAGTGGGGGGGCCGTCCCCTCGGCCCCCAGCCCTGCAGCCTTGGGGACCTGGACCCGGTGCCCGTCACTGGGCAATCCTGAAACCAGAGAAGCAGCGAGAGTGACTTGGGCGGCTGCTCGGAGAGCGGCAGGTACCGCGTGCTCGCGTACAGAGGGCTCTGGGGACCTGCCGGTTCCCTGCAGACACCATCCGGGGGCCCTGCACGGAGGGACGGAGGCCCGCCAGCCGCCTGGGTACCTTCAAACCCCAATGGGAGGAGGGAGGCCACGCCCGGGACTCGTCCCCGGAAGAAAGGTCTAGAAGCCAAGACGGACATGTTTCCCAGCCCCAACCCCATGCATGCGACAATTGAGCCGTGCCATGTTGGCACATGGGCCTGACAGCTCTCTGGGAATACAGAAATCCCACCGGCCGGTGGTGGAAAAGGAAGGTCTTCCTACCAACTGTGGTGGGGGGTAGTTTCTCCGGGGGTCATCGTGCTGGTCACAAAGGTCAGCGCCCGCCGCCCAGCCCCTGCACCCTGGAGACACACCGTGAAGGCCTGAGCCACCAGACACCTTGCACCTGGTCACACGCAGGGGGCACACTATGCCCACTTTTGCACACTTTATCCCTTTCCTATTTGCCGGGGATTGGAAGGCTGGGTGGGGCGGGAAGGGGGGAGAGCGTGCCGGAGTGAGAGCGGGGGGCCGAGGGACGCGCTCCCAGGTCTGCACGGGGAAGGGGGCAGGGCAGGCACGACTTCCCCTGAGCCTGAGCTTATATCTTCTCCGTCTGTCCCTCCAGAGCTCTGGCCTGGGGGGGTCCCTTTCTCCCCCCCTCGCCGCGGTGATCCCTCCAGTGAGTAGCAGGTAGGCGCTCAGGAGTGTGGACTGACCGGACAGAAGGACTGAGGACAGACAGACGCGGCAGCTGGGATCAGTCAGGAGTCCACAGCCACCGTTTCCCAAGCCACCCAGAGGGTCTCCGAGGCACAGCCTGCTGCCAAGTGGAGATGTCATCTGATTTATTAATTAATGCAAAGTTCATCCAAATGCTCCAGGGCATGGTTAGACAAAAAAAAAAAAAAAAATCCAGAACATTTACAAAATGATAAAAATAACATTTACCAGCCTAGAAATAACTCCCCGTCCTTTCTTTCCAGCGCCGGTCCCCCTCCTGACCTCCGGGGGGGGGGCCCCCATCCCCCGCCAGCTGGTTGTCCCCTTTATCAACCACACTTTGGTGATTAACGGAACTCCTGCCAATGCTTCCTAATTGGGTTACCAGCGGTGGCTCTCCGGCAGCCCAGCCCCCCACACTGGCCGCTTTCCCAATACCTGCCTCTCATCTGTTCCAGGCTCCCGAATGTGCAACAACAACCTCCATTGTCCCCCACATCTGGGACTTCGGGGTTTCAAGTGAATCTCCCTAAGGCAGAGAACAGAAGATGCTGCTATTTCGGTTTGTCGCGCGGACAATGGGGCCATTCTCTGGGGCCTTGGGCCGTGCAGGAGAACCTGAGCAGTGATGGGACCGGGGCCAGGGAGGGGACCACACAGGGCTAAAATTCTGACCTTCTCTTCCCAGCTACTTGGGTTTGCATTTCATTCCAATTTCAGATGCAACTGACAAGCCCGGAGCCTGGGGATCTTGAGGACCCCCGCCTTTGGCCTGTGGCCTCCGGTCTCTAGAACAGAGAGAGGGCTTGGGCAGGTCTGACCCAGCCTGACCCAGCCTCCCCCAGAGAAGGCAACGTTGAGGGTGGTCTCCCCCACCCCCAGGGCTCCTCCTCGGTCTCTCAACACCCAGGGTGGGGGGAAGGGCTTTTCTACCCTGTTGTTTGTGAGATGTTTTCATTCTGCTTAAATCGGTTTCCCCTGAAAGAGATCATTACCTGCCGGGAGCACCTGGCTGGCTGCTCTTGATCTCAGGGTAGCGAGTTCAAGCCCCATGTTGGGCGTGGAGCCTACTTTAAAAAAGACAGAAAGAAAGCGATCATTATCCGCCCAATGGAAGGGCGATGTCAGCGTTCTTGGAGTGGGATGCACTGGGGCAGCCAGAGACGGCTTCCAGGAGCTCTGAGACGCACCCGGGGGTGCCTTAACCCAGTTCTCACACCGCCTGTGGTCTCTGAGCCCCCCTTCAGCCTGGATCCTGGGAAGGAGCTTTGCCCCCCCAGCCTCCAGGTTATCCTGCTGTGCCCAGGCAGCTCCCAGGGCTTTGGACCACAGGCTGGGGGAGTGCTGAACGGGGGCGGGCCGCTGGGGCAGCCCTGGGCTCCTCCTGGGGACACGCCGGGGAGTCGAGTCCTGACATTTTATACAGTCACAGCTTCTATTGTTCCGTCTGGACCTCTGAGCGGGCCCGCCCCGCCCCCACCCCGGGAGGGAGGGGACGCTCAGTTCTGCCCCCGTCCCCAGTGCGCCTCGTGGTCCCGGCTGCAGGGGCTCCGGAAAGCCCTTCAGCTCTGATTACCGGTCATCTCGCCTCACCCCGTCCCCGCACTCAGCTCTGAGCTCACTGCAGCACGGGAGAGGCGCTCAGTAGGTCCTGAACGAATCCGGCTGGGTTGGAAGGTCCTGGCGAGCACTTCCGCGCCCGGGGCTGTCTCCCCAAAGGAGGTATCGATTGACAACAGGTACCCAGAGGCCCCCGCCGCTTCCCGGGCGACACCAGGGAAGACACCGAGTCCGGCTGGATCCCGGGCGGGGGGGGGGGCCTTCCTGCAGGGACGTGTCCCCGTCACTGTTTGCACACCACTGCCCCCCGCTGGACACGGGGCGACGCGGCCGCCCTCGGGGCTCCTTCCTTCCCCTACTGGACCCAGCTCCCAGCCTAACCGGTTTCTCGGTTTCTCGGCGGGCTCCTCTCCCCTGATCGGTTTCTCGCCCTGGCTGTTTTGCTGGGACTCCGCGTGTCCCAGGAAGGTACCAGCAGCTGCTTGAGTCCTGGCATGTCGGGGGTCCCCTGAAAACCAAGGCGACCCAGAGTCGCCGGCAAGCCGGCCACACCGCGGGCTGTTACTGTGATGATCAACCTTTCTCCTTTGGGGAAAGATCCAGGGAAGGGAAAGCACACACAGGCACCGTGGGCCAGACTGCGCTCTCCTTCCCCGTGACCCGCTTCCTCTCTTTGATTACAGGGATGCGTGACTTTGCCTTATTATTTCTGCCCTGACCCCGTTAGCTTGCAAGTACTTTGTCCAGCCCAGTGGCTGGTCTGTAAGGCACAGGTCCTCAATTCCTGGCAACAGGGCGGGAGCGACTTGATTGGCCAATAGCATCGGTAAAATAAGCGAAAAAGAAGGCATCACACGTATCGCTCATCCATTGCTTCGGTTTGCCCAGAAGTTAGGCTCATCTCCCCAAATGGAACTGGGGTTAGCCCAGGGCCTGGCAGGCATTTGGATACAGGAATCGGGCTCGGGAGGAAGATAACACCGAGCAGAAATCCAGGAGTGGCGCGGCATGGCCCCAGGATGAACTGGGAGCTTTGGGGGGGATGAGCTCAAAGCCTCGTGCCTCGGGACCGCTGCTGGAGGGGCTGGGGGCCCTGGGGCCCAGCACAAAGCCGGAGCAGTAAAGTCACATGGGGAGAGGAGGGCAAGGGAGGATGAGGTCAGACAGGCCAGGGGCCTGGGCAGTTTTCAGGACGACAGGGTGGCCGGTGGCCTCAAGTGCAGGTGAGTAATGTAGTCAAGAAAGGCTTGATTGGGGCGCCTGGGTGGCTCAGTGGGTTAAAGCCTCTGCCTTCGGCTCCGGTCATGATCTCAGGGTCCTGGGATCGAGCCCCGCGTCGGGCTCTCTGCTCAGCGGGGAGCCTGCTTCCCCCTCTCTTTCTGCCTGCCTCTCTGCCTCTCTGCCTACTTGCGATCTCTCTCTGTCAAATAAATAAATAGGATCGTAAAAAAAAAAAATTAAAAAAAAAAAGGCCTGAGAGTCGTCTGCGGGAAGGGGCGACGTGAGGGTCAGTGGGGCCCAAGCTCCACTGCCAGTGGGATCGATGGGGCATTGGGGGAGGACAGCCATGTGCCACCCCGGGCTCCGCCCTGTCCTCAAACACACTGACTGGGACAAATAGAGACTCCAAGCCACCGTCCGAGAGGTCAGGCCAAGTTTTCTACCAACGCGGTGACTGAAATACTTTCGTTTTTGTGAGCTTCTCTGATTTTCAGAATTGTGCAAAGGGCTTGAGGACCACGCTCTCGGGGTTGTTTGAACGCCCACATGAGACCCGTGTGTGTGAAAAGGAGGCCAAGTGCAATGTAGAAAGGGCGCTCTCGGGAACCTTTCTGAAGCCATTTCTCTACAGCCGGAAAAATAACCTGCTTTAGAGAATGCATTGAGCGTAGCCAAGGACGCCGGAATGTTCCAGCGCAGGTCCCCTAACTTGCTATCCTGGGCTGTGTCTTCAGGGGCCGGACTGGGCTGAGCTCAGAGGTGCAGGAACCCCCTCACCACGGCGATCCCTGCTCGCGAAGCGTGGTCCCTAGGAGGCCCTAGGAGGTAACCGGGCCCCTGGCCCTCAGCCGTCGTCTTCATCCCATCCTCCGCTGGACTCATAAGTGACGTTAACAAACAGCGGACAAGTCAGCCTCCCCAGGAACTACTCTGAAATCGGCTCTTCCTAGTACGCAAGCTTCAGACGCCCTCGACCCCTGCTCCCTTAACCTCTCTCGTTTGACCCAATTCAAGACCCACCTACCTAGCCCGGCTCCCTTGACGTATCCCTTCCTACGCTCTTGCCAGTACCCTCAACATTTCTGTCCCCTTGTCCTTCTGCCGCATCCACTCTACAAACCCCTACTACCTGCCTCTCGCACGGCAAGACCCAGGCTTCTGGATGGTGCTGGACACAGACCCCAAAACGCGCAGAGTAGGGCTCTTCTGGGAGTAGGATCTCCAACTTCAGCTGGGCTTTCGGCTCTGTTTGACATGCTGAGTTTCCGGTCTGCTTCCTTCCTCATTTCTCACTCCGGCTTTTCCGCATCCTCTCCTTGAGGCTCCGAACCCCCGTTTGCCCTCCTACGGACATCCTCACCTACACGTTACTCCCCTTTTCCTCCTTCCCCACCGCCTCCGAGGCAGCCAGGAGCCTCCCCCCACCATTCACAATCCGTGCCTTTGCTCGTCCCCTTCATGTTCTCCCTGAGATCTTGCTTCCCCCTTTCCTTGTAGTTTTAATCCCTCCAGTTCTTATGATTCTTTCTCTGAAAGCTACCAACAGGCACAAACTCTTTCCATCTTAAAAAATAACTCTCTCGGGGCGCCTGGGTGGCTCAGTCAGGTAAGCGTCTGACCTTTGATCTCAGCTTGGGTCTCAATCTCAGGCTTGTGAGTTCAAGCCCCTCACTGGGCTCTACACTGGGCGTGGAGCCTACAGAAAAAAAAAGAAAAAGAATACTCTTGCTTCACCAATGTCTTCGGGCCGTGTTCTGATCTCTTCTGTTTATGGTTGAGCTCTATTAAGAGTATAAAGCACTACCTCCGATTTTCCGCCCCTCCTGCTTCTTGTCATTTCCACCCAGATTCCAGTCCGACTGTGAGGCTCCTCTGGCCAAGGTCACCAACAACTACAATCTACCGACTCGTTTCAGTTCTTTGTACTTGTGTCCCTGTCTCTCTGCCCCCTGAGATCGCCGACGGTCCCTCCCCAGAACCTGCTTCTCCCCTCACATCGCAGACCCTCTGGGCCTCCTTTTATCCCTCTGATAACTTCTCCTCTGCCCTGTCTCACCCTTGATCCTGTGGCTGTTTTCCGGGGCTTGTGTCACTCTCCTTCTCCCCGGAGGAAGGCTCCACAAAGCCCTATCTGCTGAGGACTCCTAGGTCTCGCCACTGCTGGAGTTTCCCATGGAGACAGAGGACTCCACCCGCGCGGTCCTCCCCAGCCTCCCTCAATGCTGTTCCCTTTTCTTTGCCCTGTGCCTGTCAGTGCACCACGACCCCCACCGCCCGGGCGTCCCTCCAGTCTCTCCTGCATACCCCACGGGACTCACCAGCTCCATCCCTAATCTGTACGCTCCTCTCCAGTCCCAGGTGAGTGCCCTAACTCCGATCCAGGGCTCCTGTGCCTGTAATTAGGCATGAACACCTTAAGGGGCCTCCCTGCCTTTGGGTTTGCACTATTTCCCTTCGGTCCCATAAAAGGCAGTGGACAGGAATCTAGAGTCACAGAAAGGAGATGGGTGATCTTCGAGGGTCAGGGGTGGGCGTGGGGTGATTAAATATAAAGTAGCATAAGGAACTTTTTGGCATTGGGCATACTGGCATGGGACTGCTGGGTCTACACACACGCTTGTCAAAATGCATCAGGCTGTACTTTTAAAACCGGTGTGTTTCGAGGTGCCTGGGTGGCTCAGTCGTTAAGTGTCTGCCTTTGGCTCAGGTCATGGTCCCAGGGTCGTGGGATCGAGCCCCACATCGGGCTCCCTGCTCAGCAGAGAGCCTGCTTCTCCCTCTCCCTCTGCCTGCTACTCCCCCTGCTGTTGCTCTTATGTCAAATAAATACATAAAATCTTTAAAAAATAAAACCGGTGTGTTTCATTGTACGTAAAATATACCTAAATAAGGGTGATTAAAGCGAGATACCCTTCCATGCCACCCCGGCGCCTGCACAGCCAAGTTCAAATTTCTTACCCCGGCACAGGGAACGATGGGACCTCTTCCCCATGCCCTAAACACCCGCCCACTGCGTACCCCTGAGCCCTGGAAGGGGGCTGGCCGTCCCCGCCCTCCCGCGGAACACCCGCCGCGACCCCGGGCCCTCGGCTTGCGCGCCCCGGACCCACAGGCTTCCCATGGGGTCCGGCGGACCGACAGAAACGCCCATCGCACACGCTTTTCGGTTGCGCTCCTGCGTTTCCGTCCCCCCACCCTTTGCTAGGCTGCGGGCGTGCCAGCTGGACCCTGCCGCCTCCAGGCTTGTGCCTCCAGCGCTTCCCACACAGACGCTGCGTCGCGGTAGCCGGACTCCGGCCTTGACCCCGCGGTCCCGCTGGAAAGACCCCCGGGCCGACACCGCCGCCTCGCTCCTCCAGGCCTGAAGGGGGCGCTGTGGCAACCTCGCACCTGTCTCCCTGCTCTCGACTTCTCCCGGCGAGCTCCCAGAGCCGCTCGCTCGGGGCTCCGCCCCTCCTGGCAGCATCCGTCCTTCCCATTGGGCGAGGGCGGGACGAGCCCTCCAATGGGACGAGGCATTGGTGCGAGGAGGCGCCGCCATCTTCGGGCCGCGGGGCCCCCGCACCGGTCTCTGGCCGCTAGAAGGAGGTGGTAGGTGGGCCGGGTCGCGCCGCCCGCGGTCCCCGGCGTCGCCCCGTCGCGCTCCGCTGCGGACCCACGATGCCGCAGTACCAGACCTGGGAGGAGTTCAGCCGCGCGGCGGAGAAACTCTACCTCGCCGACCCTATGAAGGTAAGTCCCCGCGGGGCCGCTGCGTCCGCCCCGCTCAGGATGTCATCCCTGCGGTCCGCGCGGCCTGCGGAGCTTCCCCAGCCCCGCCGGGAGGTGCGGGGCGTCAGCGGACACGGACCCGGCCAGGTGTCGGGGTTCCCACCGCCGCCTCCCGGAGGAGCGGCCGGACGAGGCCCGGACACCGGGTCGTCGCCGGGCCCCGAGCGGCCCTGCTCTGCCTTCCCCG
>CM052893.1:481454-502104 GCA_028534135.1 Potos flavus | reverse complement strand
GGAGGGGCCGTTTCTGGGCCCGCGGCAGTGCATCGCCTCGGAGACGACGTCGCTGCCGGTGATCGTGAGCGTGCAGGAGGGAGGCAGGCCCAGGCCGCAGGTGGTCAGCCTGCCCGGCATGAGGGTGCAGAAGTGCGGCTGCTCCTGGGATGGGGCGCCCGTGCCCCGGAAGCTGCAGCCTTAGCTGGGGGCGGAGCCGCCGAGGGACTTGGCTTCCGCGCGCATCAGGGCTGTTGGGGGAGTGGGAGAGCTGGGGGTGACTGCTGATGGGCACGTGCTCTGTGCCGTCCACTGAGCTCTCTGTCCATTCAGCTCACCTCCTAATTTTGGCTTCCCAGGGTCGAGACTCCCTGGCAACTGGGTCCCCCGCCCTTCTCTGTTCGGGTTCGGGTATCCCAAGCACTCACCTCTGTCATTCTGTAACCAAAGAGCAGAAAGCCAAATCGTCATTGTTCCGGGCACTGTTGTTGGCTTGGGGATGAGCTCTGCGGAACGGGCCTGTCTTGGGGTCACGTATGGGTTGTGTATTCCCAGCCCAGATGGTAAGGGCATTTTCCAACAAACGAAACATGTTTTCATCTGTGTTTCTCTATTTTATGCAGAACCCCCAAGGGAACAGGAAGTTCTAAAGGAATTAGGTCAACGTGCTTAGAAAGCCAAGGAAGGAGCTAGAGAGGACTCAGTCAAGGTCTCAGTTGTACAGGAAGCTGGGACTGAAGCCATTCAGGGGCACCGGTTCCGCTAGAAGCCAAGCAGACATCTTTTTGTCACTGTTGACATTTTTACCTTCCTGGGCACCGTGAGTGGGCTTTGTTTCAATTCTACTTGCTACAAAATAAAAAAGTTTGTGATGAAAAAAGTATTAGAACTGTAAGACTTTAGCTCAGGGGGCAGACGGAGGGAGCCGATGTCGAAAACGTTGGATATGACATTTTCGGATGCGCTGATCACAGAGGCTGATGAGCTGTGACTGCGATCCCAGCCTGGACATCTCGAATTCCGAGCCAGTGTGCAGACCTCTTATTAGCTCTGAATTCCATTCCCTCCAAACCCCTACTTCCTTCCCTATCCAGTGCAATGATCCCTACCTCCCATCCATTTACTGGAGATGTAAGGAAATGGTGTTTTTGCCAGCGCCCCCTCCCCCACGGATGATACGTGACAAGGGGTTATGGTTATCTGAACTCACGTTCGGACCCACGTAGCCTTCTCTTAATGTCGAAATAAAGTTCATCTACTGAAAGTCAATTTTAGAAATCCCTTTCCTGTGTGAAATTTTGAAATGAAAGATTTGAACATTTCTCCTTTTTTTTTTTTTTTTTTTGGTCGGTGTCTTCAGCATTCTAACTGGTGGGGGGTAGAGCCTGGCACTGCCCGGGGCCCCTGAGTATAGACCAGGCAGGCGGTGGCGCCGTTAATTGATCAGGGAAGGAAGGAGGACGGGGTGGGGGTGGGGTGGGGGGTGAGGGATGGGAAGAGAGCCGAGCGGCTGAGAAGTGCGGTGCGGCCCCGGAGCGGGGGGCCGTGGGGGAGGACGGACCCCCAGCCGAGCACACGCGCGAACCTGGGGGAGGGCGAGGGCCAGGCCCTGGGCCGCAGGGAGTAACAGCGGGAGAGGACAGACGCCCAGGGCCTCGTCAGGGGCCTCAGCAAACCCCAGGAAGTAGCGCGTGGCGGGGACCTGGGCGCAGGCTGGGAGGGGGACGAGGAGGCGGCCAGACGGGACAGCAGAGAAGTGTTGGAGAAGCAGGAAGAGGCGCCCCGGCGCAGAGAGCCCCGGCCGGGCTGCAAGCAGGGGCGGGGACGACGGAGAAGGCCGTGGCCGTGGCCGTGAGCTCAGACGGGGGGGGGCCCGAGAGGCCGCCGGGGCGCCCGCGGGAGGGTCCCGAGCCGTAGTGCCGGGGGCGCCCCGGGGTTCCCCGCGTCCCGTCCCGTGCGCCCCGCCCCGCGCCGCGCCGGCCACCGGCTCCGGGGAGAAACGGGCCGCTCGGGCCCCCGGGGGGCGGGGGAGAGGCGCGGGGGGCGGGGGCCGCGCGGGGCGGGGTCGACGTCGGGGCGGGGGCGGGGCCGGGCCGGGGCGGGGCCGCTGATGGGCGGGCGGCGCGCGCGGCTCTGCGCATGTGCGGGCGGCGCCGGACTTTCCCTCCGCAACTTTTGAGTGACGGGGACGCCGCCCCGCCGGCCAGGTGGAGCCGCCGCGCCCGCGCCGCAGGTAGGGGGGGAGGGGGCGCGGGCTGGCAGCGGGGGGTCGGGTCCCCGGCCCACAGCCTCTCCGGACCCCCCTCCCGCCCCCGGGGCTCTCCCCTCCGCTCCCCTCCCCCTGGGGACCTGTCCCCGGGAGCCCGACCTCGCAGGCGGGACGGGGCCGGGGGCTCTTCCTTCTCGGACTGTGTGCGTGGCCGGGCTGGGAAGGGGCCGGGCGCCCGAGTCCCCCGCCGCTGGGCAGGGCAGAAGCCCCTGGGGCGGTCCCTCCGTGACCCCTGCCCGCGGCCCTGCCGGCGCCCCGAGGGGGGAGGCCCGGGGCTCGGGGAGGGTGAGGAGAGTTCTGCCAGGAAACCAAACCGATAAGACTGGCTACCTGAGACTCCGGGCTGGCCTCCCCTCCCAGCCCCAGGCGGTGTCCCCAAGGGTGACCGGGTGACCGCCAGCTTCCTTCCCCGGGGACTCGCGGGGCTGCGTGCCAGCAGCACCCACAGCGCCCCGGTTACTGGTTCGGCGGGTGGGCTGTGCTCCCCACGTCCCGGCAGGGGCACGGGGCCGGGACCCTTCTGAGGCCCTGGCCCCTCCGGGGTGCAAGACGCTCCTGAGGGACCGCAGGGAAAGACGCGCGTCATCCCCCTGCGGGCACAGCCAGTATTTCTCGGCCCCCCCATCGGACACCTGTCAGAGTCCCGGGTGTGCTTCTGCTTGGAGGAGAGTGGGAAGAGAAGCAGAGGCCCCCTCCTCTTCACGACCTCTCGTTTGTTTAGTGTCCCGGGGAGAGGTCTCTCTTGAACATCAGAGGGAGTCCTGACATTGTCGCCCCCACTAGCTGGAGGAGTGACTTCAAATGAAAGCCCAGAGCTTTTGAGAGCTCACTGGGGCTAGGCCCTGGGCTAAGTGCTTCAGGGGCGCCGTGTCGGGTGCGGGCCTCCCGACAGCCCTGTACGTAAGAGGAACAACCTCACCGCCCCCATTTTGTGGAGAAGGAAGTCAAGGCACTGAGCATTTAAGCCACTTGTGTAAGCAACATGGTACCGAGACCCTGTAAGGGTACCTGCTGGGTGCCCTGCCTCCCCGAGGCTCAGGGGCCCGTGTCCAGGGAGGGAAATGGCTTTCCAGGGTCCCGGGTCCTGTCCGGTGGTGCTTGTGCTCAAGCCGCCGAGTCAGAGCTTGTCTGTCGGGGGAACATGCAGGGGGGCGCCGGGCCTGGAGGCTCCGTGATGTTTCAGCAGAATTTGGACGGGACGTGTGTATAGCCCAGGGACAGTTACCCACGGAGCTGAAAGGTCCGAGGGCGGTGGGCCTCCAAAGCTCTGCCCTCACCTGGGGACCCCCCCCCCAAGCGGCTGACCCCGCGGGCCACAGTCTGGGGTGGCGCGAGGCTCCCTCCCAGGCTGGCAGTGTTTGCCGGCTGGCTTGTAAAACCACCCCGGGGAGCCTGTTCGGCAGGAGGAAGGTGACTTAGAGGTGCGCCTGGAGCTGGAGGGGGGAGGGGAAGCACAGGCAACGTCCTCCCGCGGGGCCTCTGCTCCCGGGACGGTGCTCCCTCTGTGAACATTTCATGAGGGTGAATCTTGTTTCTTCCCACGTCACCTTTAAGATTCCTTGTTTGTTCTTCTGTGTTCCCTCTCCTGATGCTGACCCTCGGACAGCAGCTGCCCTGGGGGCCCCGATGAGGTCCTGGACACGTGGCCACCCCTGTCCCCGCGGGGGGACACTCCCCGGTCCCCGCAGTGCCAGGAGCCGGAGACAGAGGAGCTCCCAGAACCAGTTGTGGGAGCTGGGGGGAGAGCAGGCTGGGGGAGCCCCCCCGGGCGGGGGGAGAGCCAGAGGCTCCTTGTGGGCGTCTGAGTTCAGAGCCTCGGGGCGGGTGTGAGCGCAGGGCTGTGTGCCAGGCTGGGGAAGGCCACTTCCGGTGACTCGGGCCGCCCGTGTTCCTTAGGGAGGCCTGTGCAGGCTGGCGCTCCCCGGTCCTGGGTCAGGAAGGCCCTGCAGGAAATGAGTAGCAGGCCCGGGGTGTCCTGGGAGGCGGCTGCGGCGGCCCCTGTGTGTGCCAGAGCCGGAGCCCGCAGCCGACTCCAAGTGAGGACCTCTGGGGGGGGGGGCGCGCCCCATAGGCCTGCCCCCTGGTGAGTGTGGGGCCGGAGGGAGGGGCGGGCGCCGGGCCTGCTGGTAGGGTGGTGGCGCTGGGTGAGCCGCACGATCCGCCTCCCAGAGGAGTCTCGGGGACTCCGCTCAGAGCCACCAACTCCATGGCTGCGGCGTCGTATCTCACGGGGGCGAGAAAGTGACTGGGCCTTCTGGGGGCTCCTCCCGGGCCCTCGGACCTACTGCCCCCACCCCCTTCCTGCACTTCCTCTCTCTCTCTCTCTCTCTCTCTCTCTCTCTCTCTCTCGTGCGTGCGCGCGCGTGTGTGTGCATGCGAGAGACACTGTCCCCAGCCAGCCCCAGGGGTCCGAAGGGGCGCTCACCAGCCCATACACAGCCCACCAGCACTCCTAGGCAGGCCAGACACCTGGCTGGGTTGTCCTACCTTTTCTTCTTGTCCCCACGAATTTTGTTTCCATAACAGGTTAGAAATACCAGAGCTAGGGGCGCCTGGGTGGCTCAGTCGGTTAAGCGTCCGACTCTTGATTTTGGCTCGGGTCGTGATCTCAGGGTCGTGGGATCGAGCCCCGTGTCGATCAAGCCTCAGAGGGGTTCTCTCTTCCTCCCTCTCCCTCTGCACCCCCCCATGCGCTCCCTCTCTCCAATAAAGAAAGAAAGAAAATCTTTTTTTTTTTTTTAAGATTTTATTTATTTGACAGAGAGAGAGAGATCACAAGTAGGCAGAGAGGCAGGCAGAGAGAGAGGGGGAAGCAGGCTCCCTGCTGAGTAGAGAGCCCGAGCCGGGGCTCGATCCCAGGACCCTGAGATCACGACCCGAGCTGAAGGCAGAGGCTTTAACCCACTGAGCCACCCAGGTGCCCCGAAAGAAAATCTTTTTAAAAAAAGGAAAAAGAAATTTCAGACCTAGCAGGACCCCCTGACAAACGCATTTCGGGGGGGGCAGGGGGAGCTTGAGGAAGGGGTGCCGAGGATTTCTGCTGGCTCTTCGGCCACAGACAGCGTGAGAAGAGGGCCAGGACTCGGGCACTGACTCTGGGGCCTTCGGCGTCGGGAGACAAACCCCGGAGGTTTCCATTGGCTCCACGGGAGTGGGGTGGGGGGGGTAGGAGCCTCAGGAAGGAAAGGTCAACAACCAGCTGGGAGTGATATTTGCTTTGGGGACACTGGGCCTTCCAGTTAGATGGAGGGTACCCGGGAGGGTGGGGGTAAGAGGACAGGGCTGGGGGTCGCTGCAGAGGTCCCTGAGGAGCCCCCTCCCTCCTTCCCATCCCCCTCCATCTCCCTCTGCTCCCCCCACCCCGCCTCGGCCTCCTCTGGCTGAGCCTTCTGGGCCTTTGATGAGCTAATGTCATGCTGGATGGGGAGCGTGTGTGGCAGGAGGAGGCTGGGTCTGGGGGCCGAGTCTGTGCTGACTCGGTCCGTAGAGCCCCCGAGCCCCAGTTCCCGGTGGTGGAATGGCCTGCGTCTGAGGTCCTGGCTGGACAGCCCGGGAGCAGTGGGGCCGGGGGCCTGTCTGGGGCTCCAGGATGTCCCTTCTGATTTGTTCATTCCTGCTTTACTCCCCACCTCTCTCCCTCCCGCCTGTCCCCTGCCTGTCCTCTCGAGCTCCCGGGGGCTCCCACAGGAGGCCGTGGCCCCAGCGGCCCCCCGCCTCCCCCTCCTTCCCGAGCACCCGCTCCGGGGAGGCCGCCAGCTGCGTCCCGGTCCAGCCCTCCCCCCGCCCGTCTGACCCTTGTGACTGTCCCCACAATGGAGCCATTCTCATGGGCTGTGCCCGGCGCGGGCCTGGTGTCGGCCGCTCCCCGGCTCCTTGCTGCCGGCCCCCACCTCGGGCTCTGCCACCGCAGGCCGGGGAGACCGCAGGGACGTCCACACCCTGACTGTTGGCTGGGTCCGCTCTCCAGGGAGGACAGGCGCGATGACCGGCCCCCTGTCCCCGGAGCCATGGCTGTCCAAGGCGGTGTCCCTGCGGGAGCAGCTGGGCATCGGGGACCGGCCCAATGACTCCTACTGCTACAACTCGGCCAAGAACAGCACCGTGCTGCAGGGGGTCACCTTTGGTGGCGTCCCCACCGTCCTGCTCATAGACGTCATTTGCTTCCTGGTGAGCCGCCCCCCCTGCTCCCCCCGCCCCCAACCCCCGCTCCCCCGGGCCTCCTGGGACGCTCAGGTGAGGAGCCAGACACACCTGCGTGTGGGTGCCCGCTCTGCCGCTATCCGGCTGTGGCCGTGACCCGCGTGTGTCCCTCTGCCCAGCGGGGGTCAGGCATCCCTCCTCCGGGATTTCTGGAGAAGATCCCGCCGGGCCCCGCAGGGAAAGCGCCCACGCGGCTGTGCCCTTGGTGTGGACTTAGGGGCCTGTCACGTGGGGAGGCCCAAGGGAGGGGGGCGTCCACGGGGACGAGAGGGGAGGACGGAAGGTGTGGGTTCGGGTCAGAGTGGCCGCACCTCCCGGCTTAGAAACGTCACCTCCTGTCCCCATGGGGTCCTGGGCCTTTTAAGGGATCAGCCGTGGGGGAAAAGGACGGGTCTCAGAAAAGGCCCCCTTACTCAGAGCTGGCCCACGCGGTGGCCTCTCTTTCATATAGACCCCCCATTCCCATTCCCAAACACCCCCCCCAGTGTGAAGTACACGGCTTTTCTCCCCTGTGCCAGGTGGCAGGCCCTGGGGTCAGGCGCACCGTCTGGGCCTGCCCGCCTCCTGATGCCTTCTCCCGGCGCGTGACGAGCCCGCGGGAGTAAATGGGGTGCGGCGGGGGTGGGGGCGGGGGGCCAAGAAGACGCGTCTGGAGACGTGGGTGGATATGGCCGAGGAGGGAGTGGCTGGAGGCGGTGGATTTTTATCATGGAACATTCTGGGGTGCGGCCGGGAGCCGGCAGGGCCTGGAGGATGTGGGCGCGTGGGAAACGTCCACACCCCAAGAAGGCAGGGGCAGGGGGCAGGGGGGCCGGCGGGCCGGGCGCTGGCCCTGAGCAGCCTTCAAGTTTACCCTAAGGCATGACTCACCTGCCTCTGGAGACGGATCACCCAGTCCCGCCCGCGCCCCACCGGGAGCTAATTCCGCAGGGAGCAGGAGCGCAGGCCCCCGGGGTTCCGGCCTTAGGGAGACAGAACCCACAGGGGAAGCTTAGCTCCTGGCCGGGGCCGGCAGGGTTGTGCTGATGAGAAAGGGCTCCGTCTCTGCCTCCCTGAACCCTAACCGTGCCGGGAGCGGGGCGAGGCCGGCCCGGGTCTGAGGACGTGTAGGGGAGCCGAAGGGGGGTCAGAGAGAGGAGCCCAGGGCCCCGGAGCAGCAGGTCCTCGGTGGGCACGGCCCCTCCGGGGGAACCACGCACCGAGCGAGGGTCTCACGGCCGCCGGCTCGGCCTGGGGCTGCTCTGCACCTTGGAATCAAACATGCACGTGTGTGTAGAGGGAGGAGGGAGGCTGGTCCCCAGGGCGGCTTCGGGGCCCGGGCTTGTCTTCCTGCTCAGGGGCGCGGGAGGCCCGTCCGGGCTGGGGAAGGTCATGGCTGTTGCTGCGGCCCTGAGAGCAAGGAGCAGGGCTGGCACGCGGGCCGAGGGGGCCCCAGGAGGCCCAGTGCAGTGCGGATGGGCGCCGGCCAAGGGCGTACGCAGAGCATCCGGCCGACCCTGGCGCTGTGTGGCCTCGGGCAGCTCAGCACCCTCTCTGGGCCCTCCCAGCCCGCTGGGCTTAGGCGGGTGGGCTTTGCTTCTAGGACAGCTGTCTCTCTCTCACTACAAGTCACCTGATTTGGTTTTTCTCCTTCTAGTGTTTAATTCTCGTGTTTTCCATCATAAGAAGGAGATTCTGGGATTATGGCCGCATTGCGCTGGTGTCAGAAGGGGACAGGTAACGAGGACACGTCACCTCAAGTGTGTGTGTGTGTGTGCGTGCACGCGTGTCCCTGGGACGGGCTGGCGGCCCACGCGGAGCCTGACTAGATCGCGGTGCAGGTGCCGTTGGCTTCAGGCCATGGGGGACCCCTCGCTGACGTAGGGCTCTCGTCACCACCGGGAAGCCGTCTTTCTGACCTTGAGTATTTTCAAGGGTCTCTTCCTGGAAATGAGCTCGTCCGGGGCTGGGACGAGGTGGGCGGGTTAGGTAGGGACCTGCCCCGTCCCCGCGCGGTGTCAGCGTGGGGGGCTGCCCCTGCTCAGCCAGCGTCGGCTGAGCTTGTCGGGGAGCAGGGCCCCCTTGGCCCGGACCCCCCACCCCCACCCCGGGCTCTGACGGCTCATGACACCTGAGGGGGGACTGGACTCCCGGCCTGTGCGCCAGCCGCTGTCGCCCGGCCGGGATCCTGTGTCAGATGCAGGACGGGAAGCCGTGGGGGACTCACGTGTGCTCCCCACCCCCCGGCCTCCTCGGGCGCTCACCACGCGACCCCCACTGCTCTTGCTCCAATGGGCCGTGTTGAAACGCGGTCTGCGCAGGCGGGAGTGGGGGGGAGGTGGGGGGCGCGGGGACCTCCCTTCCCCGTGGCCTCGGTGCTGGCCTTTGCGAGCCGGTGGTGCCGCACATTGGACGGAATGCGGCGTTTGTTCCGAGTTCTACTGAACACGGTGGGGGGGAATGGATCGCCAACGTCGGCGCTCTGAGGCCCTTTAGGTGGACGGGTGTCGGCGCTGGGGCCCCAGGGCGCGGGGTACGGGGGCCGTCTGCTGATGCCCGAGGCCTGGTCCCTCGTCCCCGTGAGGTGGAGGGTCATGTCTCTCATGCCCAGGCGCGGGCCTCGCCTTGTCCGCACGGTCCCTGTCCACACGGTCCCTGTCCCCATGGTCCCTGTCTGCATGGTCCCTGCCCTCACGGTCCCTGTTCCCGCGGTCCCTGTCCCCACGGTCCCTGCCCCCACCGTCCCTGTCCTCATGGTCCGCGGGCTGAGTCGCACCTTGTGCCAGCTCTGCGGTGGGCTCACAGCTTTGGGGCGCAGCTCTGCGGGGCAGCAACGTGCTGGATGGGGGGTGTAGACCTTGGAAAAGAATTTTCTGTCGTTCTTCCCTTTGTGTTTCTAGTGAGTCCAGATTCCAGAGGTTGTCTTCGTCTTCCTCTTTCGGGCAACAAGATTTTGAAAGCGAGCTGGTTGGTACCGAAGGGACTGGAGCGGCCGTGGCCGTGGCCGTGGAGGGGGCGGGGGAGGGCCGCCGCGCGCCTGTTCAGGGCTGATTTGGGACCCTGCGTCCAAGGTGGCCGGTGCTGGTGACAGCTCTTTCCGGCACCGACCAAGCCGCCCGGACTTGGGGTATACGCAGGGAGGGTGCGCCGGGGGGGCGTGGGACCAACTCTCAGGCAGAGGGCTCCCCACGTCCCCTGGGGTCCCAGCGCTCGGCTCTGTGGTCCCCCTCAGGGACGAGTGTGACAGTTCGTTGTGGGCTTGCTGCTGGTTTGAGCCACCCGTGGACGGGAACCGTGCCTCGTCCAGCCCTGACGGGGTGCCGATGAAACGTGCATGTCCCCCAGCCGGGGGGCAGCCCAGCTTTAGGGGGGATTATGTGTAAGAGACGCGATGGACAGTAAAACCTACAGACCCCCTCCTCCCCCCATGACCCCACTCCGGGGGACCGTGGGGGGACCATCCCATCCACAAGGCTTGTTTCCCTGCGTCCATCCCGCGTCTCAGCCCGTCATCCGGGACCACCCAAGAGAAGCCTGCGGAAGCTTCTCCGTGGCTCTCCCGAGCTGCCGTCAGCTCTCTCTTCAGGTGCAGCATTTGCCCCTGGAGCCCATGTGATCCCGCAAATTGTCAAAGCTTGAGAGGTTTTTACAGGCGTTCCAGGCGTAGGGTGGGGGCATGGGGACCCTGTCACTTTGGGGACACGGGGCAGCTCGCTGCATTGGGGACAGAAGTGTTGCTTTCACGCCATGGGAGGTTAGGGGGTTGTTTAATGTCACAGACAGTGATCTCATCCGCCTCCCAAAGACACGGATGCTCACGGCCGACCCCTGCTCTGTGTTTGCAGGGATGCTGCTCCTGGCTGACCGCCATCTTCCGCCTGCAGTGAGTACAGCGCGCGTGGCCGGGGCGCACGTGTCCCCATGTGCGTCGGTGTGAGTGGGGGGGTGGCTGGCTGTCTTTGGGTGGGTTTTTGGGTGTTTGGCCCACAAAAACGAGAGGCCAAAACACCCGACCCCGAGATGGGGTCTCTCAGCCGCTTCTCAGCTCAGGTCCAAAGCAGGATGTGGGGGCTGAGAATTGGGGGTCCTGCACAATCCCTGCACTGATTTTTTTTTTTTAAGATTTTATTTATTTATTTGACAGAGAGAGATCACAAGCAGGCAGAGAGGCAGGCAGAGAGAGAGGGGGAAGCAGGCTCCCCGCTGAGCAGAGAGCCCGGTGCGGGGCTCGATCCCAGGACCCTGAGATCATGACCTGAGCTGAAGGCAGAGGCTTTAACCCACTGAGCCAGCCAGGCACCCCTCCGCACTGATTTTTTTATGCTCTAGGCGGGAATGTTGGCTCCTTAGTATTTAACACGGACACGCCTGGAAAGAGGCTCTTCTTGGCTCCCGTGTCTGATTTGGTGCAAAGAGGAGAAATAATGATGCTTTAGTACATTCACCACATTGCGTTAAAAGTTGCCTTGTTTTTAAGATGCGGGGGCTGCGGGGAGAAATCCTATCCAGCTAGGATCCGCTGCGATTATAGGGAGCACCCTTCTAGGGTGCCGAGATACGGGAAGGACCTCTCAGAACTGAGGATACACGGCGGTTATGGGATGCTGGGGACATCCCCCTCTCTGGGCCTCAGTTTCCCCGACTGTACGAGGGGCCCCAGGAGGACGTGGTGGGAGAGGGGCATCTGCCAACCCCACCCTTCTCCGCCACGGCAGAATCGTGTCACTAGGAGGCATTTCTCCTGATGCTGTAAGTCATACGTACCCGTGCAAAAAGCCCACCACGTAAGGAAAAGAATTAGTGAGAACAAATTTGAGGTCACCTAGAACCCGCCCCCTGAGAGATGCCCAGGGCATGTTCTTTGGTGGCCACGCCCCTGCCCCTAGGCTGAGGACCCCACCCCCCTGCACCCGGGAGGGCGGCAGGGGACACTGACTCATCATTTCCATGGTAACCCACAAGGGCGGTGGGCAGATCTGCTCCGTGACCCGCCCCTCTCCCTAAGCCTCGTTTTCCTGGTGTCCCCTCCAGCCCCCCACCCCCCTGCAGGGACACACATTTCTCATGGAGGGCTGTCGCGGGGACTGCTTGTGTGCTGCTTTGTCACCGTGACATTGTGTGAAACGTGTTTCCCATGTCCACCCCCTGGGTTTTTCTCCTCTTCTGTTCCTGTCGCAGAAAGGACAACACTTTGACTTTTTTTTTTTTTTTTTAATTTTATTTATTTATTTGACAGAGAGAGAGATCACAAGTAGGCAGAGAGGCAGGCAGAGAGAGAGGGGGAAGCAGGCTCCCCGCTGAGCAGAGAGCCCGCCGATGCGGGGCTCGATCCCAGGACCCTGAGATCATGACCTGAGCCGAAGGCAGAGGCTTAACTCACTGAGCCCCACTTTGACGTTTTTGAGGTTACAATTAAATTCGAACAGCTGCTCACGGCCGACATTACAACCGACAGTCAAACAGGCCCCGCAGGGTCCTTAGAATCGCTGTTCCCAGCGAGATCGGGAGGTCAGAGGCGTGTCCCCAGAAACACCGTGGATGAGAGTTTGCTCATTCATTGGTCTGAGTCTTCGTCACTACTCTTCCCGCCTTCCTTGCGGAAGCCGGACCCCCGGGGCCCCTCCCTGTCAGGAGAGTGGGAAAGAGGGAGATCCCCCTTCTGCCTCGTGGCACAGAGGTCTGGCTGTCAGCCTCTGGAATTTTCCAGGTCCCCAAGCCAGCCGGAGCCTCCCAATATGGCACCTAGGAGAGGGTGGAGCACCTGTGGGGCCCCGGCGGGACGCAGGGAGGAGGCGGGGCAGCAGAGGACCCGGACCCAGAATGCTTCCAGCGCCAGCTCCCCCTGCCTGGCAGCTGGCCCGAGGGGGAGCCCCAGCAGCCCTGTTGTCAGTGGCTTTGCTTATTCATAGCGGCAGGGAGGGGCTGCGGGGGGCTGAGCTTCCACACCTCACCCCTGCACACCTACACAGATCGCTCCCGGAGTCCCCGTCCTAGCCGTGCCCGCACGAGCTGTGTGACCGGGGACGCTGGCTGCGCCTCCGCGTCCTCGTAGGTAGAGCAGGGGCGTGGGATGGGAACCTGCCTCCCGGCGGGTCCCGAGGATCCGGTGAGGTCCCCCAGGCCTGGGCCTGTCCCTGTCGCTCACGGCGATCCCATGTGCGTGTCTTGGCCAGCGATGACCAGATCCTGGAGTGGCGTGGGGAGGACGCCATCCACTACCTGTCCTTCCAGAGACACATCATCTTCCTGCTGGTGGTGGTCAGCTGCTTGTCCCTGTGCGTCATCCTGCCGGTCAACCTCTCGGGCGACTTGCTGGGTAATGACCCCTCGTCCCGTGTGACTCGGGCCCCGGCAGAGCCCCAGGCCTCCCTGTGATAGGGCAGAACCCCGGGGCTCTTGCTCGGATTCGGACGCCGGGAGTCTTCAGAAGTCTCCCCTGGGCCCCGAGGCCTGGAGAAGAACCCACCCCTCCCCCCATGTCAATTTCTGATTCTGTCCAAGTTCGAGGAATAAAACCCCAAGGTTTGTCAAATCGGGCTTTTTCCTGCCCCCACCCAATCCGGAGGCCGTAATTAGTGGATCTGGAAGATGGTGATGCTCAAAGTCAAAATCGGAGCACGGAACAATGTTTCCAAGCAATGGCAGGAGGCCAGCTTCCAAAATGCCATCACGAATCCACTTTTTTCTTTTTCTTTTTTTAAGTTTTTTAAAGTAATCTTTCCACCCACCGTGGGGCTCCAATTCGCGACCCCAGGATCAAGAGTTGCACGCTCTGCCGACAGAGCCGGCCAGGCGCCCCAAGAATCCACTTCTTTTGCCCAGTGATTCCCAGTTTGATGTTGGGCCCAGCTTAGGGGGATTTTAGATTTCTCAAGGAATGTCACAGGAATCTCAGAGCAAGAGGAATTCCGACTTTGACTTCCCCACGTGGTGGGTTGGGAAGAGGTTGCCGGGTCAGCAGAGGCCTTGGTTGGTGGGGTTCTGGAAAGACCGGACAGTCAGGGTCCCCTGACGGGCCCGGGGCCACACACCGAGGCGGCCGTGCCCCCTCCCCTAGCCTGAGCCTGGGATTAAGTGTCTTGCTTTTCCACAGACAAAGACCCTTACAGTTTTGGGAGGACGACGATAGCAAACCTGCAGACTGAGTGAGTATGGGGATGGGGGCTGAGAGGGTGCTGGTGGGGGTGCGGGGGGCACGACCAAGGGGAAGGCAGGCTCAGCCAGCGGGGGGCGGATGTGCGAGAGCCGCTCTGCGGCCGCGGGTGTGGCCCGGCCCTCGCACCCCCCACCCCTGCTCGGGAGCCCAGCCCTCACGGCAGGTGGTGTCCCCTCCGCCCAGCAACGACCTCCTGTGGCTGCACACCATCTTCGCTGTCCTCTACCTCATCCTCACCGTGGGCTTCATGTGGCACCACACCCAGTCCATCCAGTACAAGGAGGAGAGCGTGGTGAGTGCGGCTGGGGGCGCCCCAGGCGGATGGCCCGGGACTCGGGGCTCGGGAGCAGTGAGCTTAAATCGAGGGCCTCTGCGGATCCTGGCTGGCATATCTACACACAAAAATGACATTCGCTTTTTAAAAAAAATTCTGATTATTTTATCTTATTTTTTTAAAGATTTTATTTATTTATTTATTTGAGACAGAGAGAGAGAAAGATAGCAAGAGAGGGAGCACGAGCAGGGGGAGAGTCAGAGGGAGAAGCAGGCTCCCCGCCGAGCAGGGAGCCCGACGCGGGGCTCGATCCCAGGACCCCGGGATCATGACCTGAGCCAAGAGCAGACGCTCAACGACTGAGTCACCCAGATGCCCCAAAATTCTGATTATTTTAGAACGTGGATTTTTTTCCCCTCCGTTTTGCCAACTCAGCCCTTAAATTTGTGGGGTTCGGGCTTGTAGTTGCTGATCGTAAGCACCTTCCCAGTAGTTCGGGCTGCGAGCAGCCCTCTCTCTCTGTCAGCCGCAGCAGGAGTGCCCGTGAGCTGGTTCCAGGGTCCTCCTCTCCTCTGCTGTGGGAGCCCATTTGAGTCACGCGCCCTCTCTGGGCTCCTTCTCCCCGTCTCGGCACGCAAGGGAGGCTCGCAGAACTGCCGCGGGAGGAGGTTACCCCGTGCAGCCTGCAAGGCGCCGCCGCGGGCATGGTGGCCATCCGGCCTCGGCAGGCGGCAGGAGGGCACCCGAGCCTTCCGAGCTCCCTCTGTGTTCTTCGGGGACCGGGCCGCAGCGCGGGGCCACCTGCACACGGGCTTGCCCCCCGACTTCTCTCCCCGGGGCGTTTCTCCTGCAGGTGAGGCGGACCCTGTTCATCACGGGCCTCCCCAGAGACACCAAGAAGGAGACCGTGGAGAATCACTTCCGGTGAGCAGGGCTGCGGGGGGACAAGTGCCCGGGCACCCGGACACACGGGCATCGCGTGGCTGCTGGTGGTGTGCAAGGGTTCCGGCTGGGGTGGCCTGTCCCCTGCCCACCACTGCAGTCGCCCCGGGTGACCGCAGGAGCTGGAGGGGAGGCCCGGGTGTAGGGACTCCTGCGGCGGGGGGGAGGTCCTGCCTGGATGCAGATCGCGGATCCTGCAGCCACTAGCTGTGCGGCCTGGGGCACAAGGCCTATAAACTGTCCGACCTTATTTTCCTCATCTGGAAAATGGGGGTGACACCTCCCAGGTTATGATGAGGATCGAATCAGTCCTCTAATCTGGTCAATGGCAAGGATATGCACCGCACGCGTACAAGTAGATACGATTTTACTAGGATGCTTTACAAGTGTGCAGACGTTTCCTGGGCTGAGGGTCCTTTGCTTTCATTAAACCCAAAAGGTGTGTGACCTTCAAAAGGGTCACAGACTGGATAGGGTTTCGGGGATGGTCCAAGGTCACCATGACCTAGAGCCAGTGATAAATCTCTTCCCTTGGGTGGGCGGAGGACGTCAGCCGTGGTGTGCAGTCTCGGCCACAAGCCCCCGCTGACTTAAAGCCACGAACCTGTCACTTGCAGGCAGTGACTTTCATGCTCTTAAAAAAGGCGTCTTTGTATTAAATTTCAAACTGTCCCCCGCTGATAAAAGACAAAGAGAAAAGAGGTCAGAAACAAAAGCCTCGGAGACTTGGGGGTCTCCCCTGCCGGGGGTCCTCTTTCCCAACGGGCATCTTCCGGGCGCAGGGACGCGTATCCCACGTGTGAGGTGCTGGACGTCCAGCTGTGCTACGACGTGGCCAGGCTGCTGTCCCTGTGCAGGGAGAGGTAAGGGGGGCAGGCCCGGGGTCCCCCTCCCCCGTGAGACCCCGCCCTCCGCCCTGCAGGCCGTGGGGAAGGCAGGAGGGCGGCTCTGCCCCTCTCTTGCTGGGGCCTGGCGGCGGCCGCGGTCAGAGGGTGACGTTCGCGCTCCCCGCCGCTCCCCCCTGCAGGAAGAAGATGGAGAAGAGCCTGAACTATTACAGGAAACTGCAGGCGGCGACGGGCCAGTGGACCCTCATCAACCCCAGGCCCTGCGGCCAGTTCTGCTGCTGCGAAGTGCCGGGCTGTGAGTGGGTGAGGGCCCGGCCCCCACAGGGGCGCGCCGCGCGGTCCCCGACCCCCACGCTGGCCGCGTGGTCACCGGGGGCTGTGTCCGCCGGCAGGAGGACGCCATCGCTTACTACACGTTCCTGAAGGACAGGCTGACCGAGAGGATCGCGGAGGAGGAGCTCCGGGTCCAGGAGCGGCCGCTGGGGATGGCCTTCGTCACCTTCCAGGAGAAGTCCATGGCCACCTAGTGAGTGGGACCCTTCCCCGGCCGACTCTGGTCCCCCTGCAGGTGACTTGCCGTCCCTGTTGGATGCAGGTGGTCCTGCAGAGCCCATCCCTCGGATCTGCCGGTGGCATTTCCGTCTCCTTCCCCGGGTGTGGCTGGGGACGCCGCACTCTCTCGGTCATCCCAACCCGTGTCTGAGTCTTCTGAGCCCCTCTCGGCTTGACCCGGACTCACCCTCCTGTTGGGCTCTCACCCGCTGCCCCAGGGATCCCGTTGCCTCTGTCCAGTGTTCCGCCCGGTGGGACAGACGCTGCTCTCCTTCAGATGTCCACTCTGGACCACAGATCTTCTTCTTTGCCCGGGATGCCCGTGCCCATACAGACGCACCTTTCCTGGGCACTCGGGGGCTCCCTGTTGCAGAGCCGAGGCCTGGGGAGGGTTGTCGGGTGCACGCTGGCATGGGGCGCCGGCTCCCAGAGCAGTCCCGCGCCTGGGGTCGGGAGAGTGCTGGCGACAGCAGGGGGCCACACAGATGCCCCTTCCCCTGCCTTCTCTGCAGGCAGCACGGGCCCAGGACTGACTCTGCCTCGAGGCTAGAGCCAGGAGGGCCCGTGGCAAGAGGGTGTTCGGGGCAGGAGTGGGGGCACGGAGATGGCGAGGGGTGAGGAGGCCGTCCTGGGGGGGCGTCAGAGCGGCGGGAGTGCGGGGAGGGCCGGTGAGACCCTGGCCTGGCCGCAGGAAGTGCCCGCAGTGCCCCGGCGTGCGGGGCGGGCGGAGGGGGTGGCCGGGAGGAGCCGGGGGTCGAGGCCGTGTGCCAGCGTGGCAGGCAGAGTCCGATGGAGGGGCGCGCGGCCAAGCGGCGGGGCCTTGGTTTCTCTGTCCGTAAAGCGGAAGTGCTCCCTGGCTTGCCGGGTTGTTCTGGGGAGTAGAATCCTCTCCGGGAGGTGCCAGGCACGGCTTTTCTTAGCATCGTCTGTAATAAACTAATAAAGCCAAGGTCCCAGGCCCCGGGGGCCCTGCTCTCGCTGGGTCTCGTCTGCCGGCTCCCGACAGACCCGGGCCACTTCTGCTTTTCCTGGCAGCATCCTGAAAGACTTCAATGCCTGCAAGTGTCAGAGCCTGCGGTGCAAAGGGGAGCCCCAGCCGTCCTCCTGCAGCGGGGAGCTCCGCACCTCCAGATGGACAGTGGCCTTTGCCAGTTACCCCGAGGACATCTGCTGGTGAGCCCCCCGGGCCGGGCAGGTGCCTGCCGGGGCTGCCGGGTCACCGGGAAGCCCAGGCGGCCGCTGCTCCTCTCTGGGCCAGGGCTGGGGGCTGGGGGGCGTGCTGTGTGTGTGGGGGGTGTCCTCGCCCCAGGCTTCACTCACTGCACTGAATGCAAACTGCCCAGAATAGTATCATTTCCACACGTGATCAGTTACTCTTCAGTCGAGATGTTTCTCTTTCTCATACTTAGTATCTTTGAAATGCAGCCCGTATGTCACTTGGTTGGGACCCGCGCTGCAAGGCTCAGCAGCAGGGCTGGCTCCCGGCTCTGGTCCCCCGTCCCTCCTCCATCCCCTCCCCCCCCACCCTGTGCAGCCTTTGGTCGGGGGTCAGCCACCTGTCTGGCCTGGGGGACACGCGGGGGAGCTGAGCTGCGTCCACGGGGCCACTGGCGAGCCTGGAGCATGACGCGGGGGGGAGGGCAGCCCCAGCAGAAGCCCAGCGCGGTTGGCCTGTTTCCCCCCCAAGAACGAACTTTGGGCGCTGGCCTCCAACGGTCCTGCTCCTTGTGTGACAGGGCTTACCAACCTCGGGGGTGGATTGTCTGGGGTGGGGGGGTGGGCCGCGCTGTCCCCTGCCTCCCCTTCCCTGTACCCAGCCCCTGGCCCCGCCAGGGAGGATGTGTCACTAGTCACCAGGGCTGCAGACGTGGCTGGGCAGTCCCAGGCCAGAGCCTCTTTTCCGCCTCAGTGCTCACGGCACCTCTTTGGCGGGTTGCGGCCCCCTCGCTGTGGCCGGGGAGCCGTGCTTGCATGCATAGCCTGTTTTCTCTCTGAGCTCAAAGGGACCCCAGATCTGACATGGCTGAAGCTGAGGGCCAGTACAGAGCGCTTGTCTGTCCCCTCAAGGTCCAAACGAGCCCCCCACTGGAGCCCCCTGCCTGGTGTCTTGCCATGTCTAAATTTGACCTGCTGACCCACCTACTCTGGGGCTGCTGCTGGCGTGGCGGGCAGCCAGAGCCCGGGAGATAAGCCTCCGGGGCCCGTGTCCTCCCCCTGCAGGAAGAACCTCTCCATCCAGGGCTTCCGCTGGTGGTTCCAGTGGCTGGGCATCAACTTCACGCTCTTCGTGGGGCTATTTTTCTTAACCACGCCCTCCATCATCCTGTCCACCATAGACAAGTTCAATGTCACCAAACCCATCCACGAGCTGAACGTGAGTGACCGTGCTGCAAGGCCCCTCCTGCAAGGCGGGTGGCGAGAAGGCCTGGTGGGTGGGACGGGAGCCAAGGGAGGGCACTGAGCCAGGAGCCGCGTCTCCGAGCAGCGGTGAGGCTGGCGGTGTGTGTGCACAGAGGATGCTCCTGCCGGGGCCTCTGTCGGGGCTGCCCTCACCCCCGCGTCATGCTCCAGGCTCGCCGATGGCCCCGTGCACGCAGCTCAGCTCCCCCGAGGCCAGACGGGTGGCTGACACTGCGGGGTGGGGGGATTGGGGGCGGGTAGAAAGGAGTGACAAATGCTTCACGGATTGGGGCGGCACAGTGCGATTGTGTCTTTCATGGTCCCATGTCCGATAAACTCGTTACAAAGCCGTTGGGTCTAGATAGGGAATGGATGATGTTTTAAAATCTTAGATAAATCCAAAATAGCTCAACACTTCCTAAATTGGCATCTGCTTAAAAAGGTATTGGTTTCCCATAATCAGCTCTGCTGAAATAGCACCCTAAATAATTTTTCTTTTCCAATTCCTCTTGGCGTTCCGTGAGTCACGCTCTGGGAAAAGCACGCGGGGCTGGTCCTTGCTGTGCTGTCGCCGGCGGGTGAATCTGAGCCTTGGATTTTCGTGCAAGGGCTGGAGTGAAAGCACAGGCCTTAACCCCCTCACGGGCGGCGGGGCTGGGCCCCTGTGAGCTAACGTGTGCTCGGAGCTCTCCCCCCTGGTGTGGTTGTTGAATAAGGAAATACATAGCGAACACTAAGCAGTTTCGCTTAGAATTAAAGCCGGTAAATGTTCCTGCCTTGGCGGGTCTTGGGACGCGTGGCCGAGGCGTGTTCTTCGGCCGTGGACTGGCGGAGCGGAGCCCCCTTTCCTGTTCTCCATAAATCGGTTTGGGTTTTTTACGGTAAAACAGGGATCTACAGACACTGGCCGCCATTCTGAGGACAGAGACCTCCCGGGTCTCCGGTCCTTCGCTGTTCTGTAGTTTAGTTTAGTCTCCTCTAATTCAGTAACATTTTTTTTTTTGAGATTTATTTATTTACTTATTTATTTGAGAGAGAGAGTTGGTGGGGGAGGGGCGGGGGGGGAATCTTGAGCAGACTCCCCGCTGAGTGTGGAGACAGACTCGGGGCTCGATCCCTCGACCCTGAGACCGTGACCTGAACCGAAACCAGGAGTTGGACGATCAAGCGACTGCCCCACCCAGGCGCCCCTCATTCAGTAGCATTTTCTAGAAATTGGCCTTTGTCGAGTCTTTCTGAAGTATGCTACTTGGTTTCCACCAGATTTGCTATGGTTTTGCTCATTTTGTCAGGTAAAGTGGTAAGTCTGTGAGCCCGTGTGGCGACAGTCGTGAGTGCAGCGGGCACACACGGGACCGGACAGTGGGCACACATGGGCAGCCTGCTGGCTGTGTATCGGGGAGCTCCTGGGGGCGATGGGTCCGGTCAGCAGGACACGCGGAGGTCGGCTGTGTGCGAAGTCCCTTGCTTGGCTCCCAAGAGCTGTACTCCTGTTCAGGGCGCTTATGGCCTGTCGGGCCAGCGCGATGAAACACCTGCCCGGTCCCAGGCCCGGTGTCGGCTCCGGGGAGGTCGCCGCGTCGCCGTGCCCACGGCCCCGCCACCTGTCTCCTCCATGGCCCTTGTTTTGCAGGACCCCATCATCAGTCAGTTCTTCCCGACCCTCCTGCTCTGGTCCTTCTCGGCCCTGCTCCCCACCGTCGTGTACTACTCCACGCTGCTCGAGTCCCACTGGACCAAGTGAGTGAGCCGAGCGACCCAGCAGAGGCCTTGGGGGGGTGGGGGCGCCCGGAGCACCTGGGGGGCCGGGAGGACCCACGTCCGGCTTCCCGCAGGTCTGGAGAGAACCGGATCATGATGTCAAAAGTCTACATATTCTTGATCTTCATGGTGCTGATCCTGCCCTCGCTGGGCCTCACCAGGTACCCGCCGCCACCTCCTCTCGGTCCCGGGGAGAAAGGAGGGGTCTGGGGGCGGGGCGGATGGTCTGGGGGCGGGGCAGATATCTGGGGCGGGGCGGATACCTGGGGGCGGGGCGGATAGTCTGGGGC
>CM052893.1:457299-481354 GCA_028534135.1 Potos flavus | reverse complement strand
GGGGCGGGGCAGATATCTGGGGCGGGGCAGATACCTGGGGGCGGGGCGGATAGTCGGCGGGGTGGATGTCTGGGGGCAGGGTGGATGGTTTGGGGGCGGTGGAGATGTCGGGCGGGGCGGATGACCTGGGGGCGGGGCGGATGTCGGGGGGCGGGGCAGATGTCTGGGGCGAGGCGGATAACCTGGGGGCGGGGCGGATGGTTTGGGGGCGGGGCAGATGACTTGGGGGCGGGGCGGATGGTTTGGGGGCGGGGCAGACGACCTGGGGGCGGGGCGGCTGTCTGGGGCGGGGCGACTGTCTGGGGGGCGGGGCGCGCGCATCCCTGCCGGCGTCCACGCCGGTCCCGCCCGCTCCGGGTGCTGCGGGGCTCCCTGCGGGGCTCCCGGGTTCTCCTGGGGGTGCGGTCTCTCTTCCTTAAATGATCTTGAGAGCGAACGGAGCTCAGCCCTTCCCGTGAGAGAGGGGATCTGCTCGGAGGGAGGGAGTGGCTGGGAAAGCCGCACTGGCCGGTGAGCCCGCAGCCAAGTGACCCCGGAGGTCCCCCCCCCCTCCCCCCCGGCGCGTCCAGCAGGAGAGCGTGGAACCGCGCGGTGAGCGCCGCGAGCGCTGGACACTCATGTTTCTTTTCCGCAGTCTGGACTTCTTCTTCCGGTGGCTCTTTGACAAAACCTCGTCGGAGGGCTACATCAGGCTGGAGTAGGTCCCGGGCGTGCGCGGCGGGGAGCCTCTGACCCGGGGGCGTCCCCCGGGGGCTGAGTGGGGCGGGGGTCTGCGCTCCGGGACAGTCCTCTCCTCCCGCGACCCCGGCGCCTCCCCAGCACCCCTCCCAGGCCGGGCAGGGCCCTCGGCGGGCACCGGGGGAGGGACCCACTCCGTGCCACCTGCGCCGTGGGTCGTCCCCGCGGCCGGGCTCCATCAGCGGGCGTCTCGTCGGTTCTCAGACTCGTTCCCGAGACCGAGCCGCTCGGGGACGCAGGAATCACGAGCGCGCCGGAGCCGCCTTCCGCGTGGGGGAGAGGCGCCTGGGCCTGGCTCACCCCGCGCCCCCGGCTCGCGGCCCCCCAGGTGCGTCTTCCTGCCCGACCAGGGCGCCTTCTTTGTGAACTACGTCATCGCCTCGGCCTTCATCGGCAGCGGCATGGAGCTGCTGCGGCTGCCGGGGCTGGCGCTCTACACCGTCCGCATGCTGGTGGCCAAGACCGCGGCCGACCGCAGGAACGTCCAGCAGGTACAGGGGCGCGGCGGGCGGGCCCAGATGCATGCAGGCTGCCGCCCGGGACCCCAGCCTCTGCGCCGCGCTGTGCGGCTCCCCGGGGCCTGACCCTGAAGCCTGCGTGGGGGGGGGGGTCACTGTCTGACGTCCTGTGCACCCCCTCTGCCCTCGGGGCTCCCCGCCACCTGCTGGGTTGACGCCATTGGACCCAGAGACACACGGAGGGCCTCCGAATCCTGGTGGCCGGGTGGGATCCCAGTGAGGCTGGGGGTTTGCAGAGGGCAGAAGGGACCCGGAGAGGTGGGGTAGCTGTGTTCCTCCCGCTTCCGAAGCCGTCCTCCGCGCTGTCCCCGGGCGGCCCGGACTGAGCTCCTCGCCCCTCCGTCCAGACGCAGGCCTTCCAGTACGAGTTCGGGGCCATGTACGCGTGGATGCTGTGCGTCTTCACGGTCATCATGGCCTACAGCATCACCTGCCCCATCATCGCGCCCTTCGGTGAGTGGCCGGGGCGGGCGCGGGGTCACCCTCGGGCTGGGCGGCTCTGCGGTGGGCCGCCGGCTCTCCACCTGGCCCGGATCTCGCTGCCACGCAGGCCTGCAAGGCTGCTGTGGTTTTGGTCCCTGTCTCACTGATAAAGTCCCAGTGGGACAGGGTGAGGCGCAGACCCGGGATGTGGGCTGGGGACCGTTTCACTTCGGAGACCAGGGTCTTGCCACTAAAGTAAACATCAGGTTCCTGGGTTTCCGGCACCAAAATCCGCATATATTTATACATCAGACATACTACTCGGGCTCCAGCCCCTGGAGGCGGCGGGAGGCGGCGGCCCCATGCCTGGCCGCAGCCGGGTCTGCCGCTCACAGCCGCCTTCCGCAGGCCTCATCTACATTCTGCTCAAGCACATGGTGGACCGGCACAACCTCTACTTCGCCTACCTCCCCGCCAAGCTGGAGAAGAGGATCCACCTGGCGGCCGTGAACCAGGCCCTCGCCGCGCCCATCCTGTGCCTCTTCTGGCTCTGCTTCTTCTCCTTCCTGCGCCTGGGTGAGGGGCCCGCCTGGCCAGGGCGGGCTGCGGGCCGGGGCCTCACAGTGCTGCGGGCATGCCGGCCGGTCGGATCCCTCACCGGGGCGCCTGATTGGAGTGCGGGGCCGGGGCGAGGGCTGGTGGGGGCAGCGTGGCCGGAGCCGGCCGGAGCCTGGGGGACCCCGAGGACCCCAAGTCACTGGAGAAGCTGTACAGAGAGAGCAGGCCCCTAATCAGCGCAGAGGGCCTGACCCGGAGAGGGCCGGCCGGTGTAGGCAGCCGTGTGGGGCGCGGGTGGGACCGGGTCCTCGGCAGTGTGGGGGCGGGGGCGCGCAGGAGGAGAAGGGGACAGTCTCGGGCGACGACAAAGGCAGAAGGACTGTGACCGCGCCCCGGTCGGGTGGGGGCCTCCGTCCCAGGGCGCAGGGCGTGGGGCCTGCAGGGCGCCGGCCCAGCAAGGAAGCGGGCAGATGAGCGTAGAAGCCTTGACGGGGGTCCCAGCTCCCGAGATCTGGCCGGGGATGAGGCCAGCCATTCAGCGGGTCCCCCTCTGGCTGCTCCCCCCTCTGGCTGCTCCCGGCGGGAGAGGTCTCACGGGGTTGCCGCACCAGCTGCGGCCCCTCCCCCAGCACGGCCGGCGTCCCTTTGTCCCCAGGTCTGAGGGCCCCCCTCACCCTGTTCACGCTCCTGGTCGTGCTGCTCACTATCCTGGTCTGTGTGGCCTACACCTGCTTTGGGTGGTTCCGGCACCTCAGCCCTCTGCACTACAGGGTAAGGGGCGCTGCAGGGACGCGGGCGGGGGCGGTCCCCGCCTTGTGGCAGCCTGGCCTGCCAGCAGCCTTGTCGAGGTTTTGTTTATCCGAGGGGAAGGCGCGGGTGGCTGGGGGCGAAGTGCGGCTTCCCTCCCCTCCCCTGCTCCCTGCGCGGCCCGCGCCCCACACCCCACTGCCGGGAGCTCGGGGTCGCCAGCACTGTCATTGCGAGGCTGCGGGCTGTGTTGATCGGGGCGAGTCTTTGCTGTCGTCTGCAGACGGAGGACTCGGGGGGTGACCGAGGAAGCGAGGCGGAGGCCCCCAGGCCCGCGCCCTTCACGGTAAGTTCCGCTGCTTGCCGGAGCCTGGGCAGCTCCCGGGGGGCAGAAGTGCCTCGATCCCGTGGCAGCCACTGTTCCAGAAGGGATCCTCCCTCCCGTGGGATTCTTCCCCAGCTCAGGCGCAGCCACGGCCCAGAAGCGACCCCCGGTGCCCAGTCGGGCCAAGACGCCCCGCCCCCTGCTTCCGGTTCCAGGCCCGGGTTCCTTCTCTGGGTTTCATGCCCGCTGCGCTCAGGCCCGTCCCGGGGCAGCGTGGCAGGGGCCCGTGGCTGAGAAGTGAGCAGGAAACGGGCTGGCCCCAGCGCCTGCCGTGGGAGGCCCCCGGGGTCCCCGCCGGAGACCCAGGGCGGGGCGGCCTTCTCTCCTGCCCCCGCCTCCCTGGGCTGGGCGCTCGTGAGGCCCATCCTCGGACCAGCCCCAGAGAGGGTTCTCCGAAAGAGGCATTCCCGGAGGGCACCTGCCCCTGCAGACGGGGAGGAGGGAGGACGGGGTGTCCTTCTGAGTGTCCTTCTCCGCGGGGCTCTGGGGCCGAGCAGAGCGGAGCGGGGAGAACCGGATGTGGAGTCTCATGCCCGGCCCCCCCCCCCGTTTGCCAGCAGCCCTACGTGCCCCGGATTCTGAGCGGCCTGTCCTCGGAGAGAACGGCCCTGTCCCCGCAGCAGCAGACCTACGGCGCCATCCATAGCATCAGCGGGACCGTCCCGGGGCCCCGGGGACAGTGACAGCGGGGCTCCTGCCTACCAGGAGGCCTGAGGGCAGCCGGGCCAGGCTTGGAGCCGGGAGAGGAGACCCAGGCGGGAAAGCGGCTTGACTCGGGCCCCAGCTGAGCCCAGGACGACTTCCCGTGGGTTTTAAGCACAGCTGCTTAGCGATGGAACCAGAAGAGTGCTCCTGCCCTTGGCCGCGGGGCACAGGCTGGGACCGCCATCGGGTGGTGAGTGCTGGCCTTTCTGGCCGCAGCAGCGGGGACGGGGCCGAGCAGCTCTGAGCCCAGCTCATTTCCAGGTCCCCCTCCTGCACCAACGCCCAGCTCTGTAGCTGGGACGCCGTCCCTGGGGATTTGGGGCAGGGCTTGTGTTGGGACTGTGCGCCCGCAGACCCATCGCCGTGGCGAGGGCGTCAGGTACGAGGGAGGATGCGCCGCCTGCCCAGCCCCAGGCGCACCCTCCATTAGCCAAAAGCCAAAGAGCCTGCGGCGGATCCCGGCCGGAGAGGGGGTCCAGACGATGGCCAGGGTCCGGCCTCCCCTCCGATCCTGGGACCTGCTGTGGGAGGGGGCAGGCAGTGGGCCCGTCGGGGTTGGGTGGGCTGCGGCCCCGGCTGGAAGGGCAGGTGGTCCCTCCCTTTTCCCCCTGCGGGGACGGGGACTGGCAGCCTCCCGCTGCCTCCGGGGGTGCCAGAGGCACAGGGGCGGCGTGCGCGGGGACCCACCCCACAGGGGCCGGGGGGGGGGAGGGGAGGGCCAGGCGCCCAACAGCCCCATGCTCTGGGCGGCCAGGACACCGGGAGGGGGTGGAGCGTCCTGGTGCCCCCCGCCTGTCCGGGGACCCCTCCCCAACCCGGACTGCTAGGTGCACTGGGGGGGCACCCGTGTGGGACTGGGGCGTGCCCACGTCAACTGCTTCCAGCCACTCTTAGGAACAGAATCATTTATCATCACTGATGCGCGTGTGGGGGCGCTGGGGGGGCCGGGCGTGCGGGTGGGGCGGGGGGTGTACATCGTAGCCAGAAGACGGTGGGGGGCTCTCCGCGGGTGCCGGGCAGCCCCGCGGGCGTCAGCGCCGCTCCAGCAGCCCCACGAACTTGCCGATGTCCCGGGCCAGCAGCTCCGGCTCCTCGAAGGCGGCAAAGTGGCCCCCGCGGGCCATGTACGAGTAGGAGAGGAGTTCCGGGTACTTGTGCCTCACCCACTTCTCCGGCGCGTGCATCAACTCACAAGGGAAGGCAGCAAAGCCTGTGGGCACGTGGACCTTCATCCTGGAAGGGACAGAGATCCCGCTGAGCCGCGAGGTGGCCTCCTGGTCCCCTTCTGTCCCCCGCAGCAGGGGCTCCGGGATGGGGGAGCGGGGGTCCGTTCGCCCACCCACAGGGAGCCAGAGAGGAAAAGACAGACCCGGGGTTCTCAGCACCCCCTTCAATTCCAACCCGCTGGAGCTGCCTGCTCCGGGAAGGGTGGCCGGCCGCACGGTCCCGTCAAAGGCCCTCGTGGGGGGGGGAAGGGGGGGAGGGTCGAGAGCGGGGCGTCCGGCTGCTCCTGGCCCGTCAGCGGGCGCAGCCACACTCACCGGTCGTGCTTGTTGGCCATGAAGCCCTGGCCCAGGTTCTCCTTGTAGAAGCGCTGGGAGGAGGTGATGGTGCCCGTCGTCCAGTAGATCATGACATTGGTCAGCAGGTCGTCCAGGGAGAACTTCCTGCGGGAGCAGCCCCGGGACGGCCCTCAGTGCCCGGCGCCGCCTTCGGGCTGCAAGCCCCGGGGACCCCCGCCCCCCGGCCTCCGCCTTGGACCTCGCCCCAGCCGGCGCGGGAGCCCACCCAGGCTGTGGGGCTCCCCGCGTGGGGAGGAAAGAGCCGTGTAGCTCCTGCTGTGGGGCACGTGGTCTGTGGACCCTGAAACCCCACGTGCCCCCGGGCTGTGTGCTCGTGCTGGGTTCCCTCGTGTCCAGAGCCCCGGGGAGCCCTCCCTGCCCCCCCAGCTGCTGGGGCCCTGCCCCTACTCATCTTCTGCCCCCCAGCCCTTCCCTCCCAGAAGAGCCCCCCAACGTGCCCAGACCCGCTAGCCTCACGCCCTGCCCCCTCACTGCCGTGACACCCCTTCGGTGCCGGCAGCCCCGGGCCTTCTGCCGCCCAGACCCACCTGATGGTCCACAGACCCCAGGGGACGCCGGCTCGATTCCAGATCTGGGGGCTTCGGAGAGCTCCTGCCTCCCCGCGCCGGGCGCCGAGCCCTGCGCCCCTCCATCGGCCTCCCCCGGACCGCTCTCCCTCCAGTCTGGTGGTGCCACCCAGGCCTGCCTTCCCGCCTCCCCTCCGCCCCCTCTCTCCGCGCCCCTCCCCTGCAACGCCGCCCCGCACTTCCCCGCCCCATCCCCGTCTGGTTGGGCTTCCCACTAGTCTGTGCTCCCCCCTCCCCTGGCTGCTGCTCATTCCCCCCAGAGCACAAAGTCCTTTCCTCCCCTCCGACCCTCCCCGGGCTCTGAATCTCCCATCTCAGCCCCTAACCCAGCGGGCACCCCCCGCTCAGCATGTCCACGCCACAAGCGGCCGTCTCTCTGCCCAGCCCCTCACGCCCCTCGCGGACACACACTCACAGGTGCAAGTGTGCGCACATGTGCACACTTCCACCATCCAGATGGGCACACACGCTCCGAGGCTCCCCTCCTTGTTCCCGCCTGATGAAGGGCGTCCCTGCAGCCTGGTGGGGGCTAGAAACAGCTCCCTCTGCTGCAGCCTCCCCCCACCCCCCACCGAGCCCTGGCTGTCCCCGCTCCCCCTACCCCTCCCCACCCCCCCACTGAGCCCTGGCTGTCCCCGCTCCCCCTACCCCTCCCCACCCCCCACCGAGCCCTGGCTGTCCCCACCATCCCTTGCCAAGGACCTGCTGGTGGAACCCCATCGCCGCCGGGTCCTGCCCAGCGTGGGGCGGGGAACGGATCCCAGGGTGAGGGCTTGTGCGTGAGCTCACGGTGTGGCCCCCGCATACCTGCCCCCGGCCTCGGCAGTCTGTCTCTCCCAGAGCACCTCGCGTTTCTATCCCTCCCACCTTCGCTTCTGCTCTTCTCTCTGCCTAAACGCTCATCCTCCATCCTTCCCACTGGCAAACTCCTACTCGTCCTTCAAGGCCCGGATCGAACAGATTCTCCCGGTCATTTCCCCTCCCTGCCCCAAACACGGGGCAGATCCTCCTTTCCCGGGGCTCGCACGGCCAGGGCTCCTTCCAGCGTGTGGCGTCGCACTCAAGCTTCCTTCTGGATGCCGGGGCTGGAGCGCGACCCCGACACGGCCCCCGCGCCCGCCTCCCCCACTCCCACCCCAGCACTGTGTCTGGCGCTCTCTGTGCCCCCGAAGCAACGAAGAGGGGGTGGGTGCAGGAGAAGCTGGGTCAGGGCTGACGTTGACGGAGCCCAAGTCCGGCCAGAGGCCCGGGAGTCACGCGCTCCTGGGCTCCCCGCAGCTGCCTCCGGGCCTGGCTTCCGGTCAGGTGGCCACGCCGGGCTCTCGTGGGCCCTGGAGGCGTCGGGCGGGGGGGGTCCCTGGCTGCTCCCGCCTCTTGGTGAAAAGGGGGCTCGCTGCCCGCTGGACCCGCTGATCTCAGGAGGGGGCTGTTTAGTAAGTGGGCCGTGGACATTCTCGAGCCCTGCGTCCCGTTCCTGACTGCTCCGCCGGGAGGCTGGGAGCGAGTCGCTAGCCCCTTCTGCGCCTCCACTCCCCCATCCGGAGGAACCAGGGCCGTGCTCGCCAGGGCGAGGGTCTGAGGGGCACCCAGCCGCACGGGGGACGCGCTGGCCGGCGGCTGGACGGCAGGGGCTCACCTCTCCAGGCCTCCGTCCTCCAGGTCTCGGAACTCTGGGTTGGTCCAGGTGGAAAACTTCTCCAGGATATAGGCGGCGAGGCCCACGGGGGAGTCGTTCAGAGCGCAGCCTGGAGTGGGACCCGCGAGCAGTCAGGGCCCCGCGTCGGGGCACAGCTCTGCCCTCGCTCCTGGGGTGTCACGCACCCCCATCTACTTGACCCTCGGCCTTGGAACGCTCATCTGAGAAAAAGGGGTAACGCCACCCCCACTGCTTCTGGGGTCTCTCCAGGGCCTGGGCACCTTCCCACGTTTGGGGAGACCCAGATGAGAAATACGTATGAATGCTGTTTTTTACAAAGGTGGGGTTTTGAGGGGCCTGGCTGGCTCGGTCCGAAGAGCATGCGACTCTTGATCTAAGGGTCGTGAGTTTGAGCCCCACGTTGGGTACAGAGATGACTTAAATAAATAAAAAAAACTTTAAAAAAAAGGTGGGGTTTTAGTTTATATGCTCTGATTCTTGAAAAGTAAAAAACAGGGGTGCCTGGGTGGCTCAGTGGGTTAAAGCCTCTGCCTTCGGCTCAGGTCATGATCTCAGGGTCCTGGGATCGAGCCCCGCGTCGGGCTCTCTGCTCCGCGGGGAGCCTGCTTCCTCCTCTCTCTCTGCCTGCCTATCTGCCTACTTGTGATCTCTCTCCTCTCTTTTAAATAAATAAATAAAATCTTTAAAAAAAAAAAAAAAAAAAAACATTAAAAAAAAAAAGTAAAAAACAGCGTCAAAGTCCGAATTAGGGGAACAGTTCCAAATGCATACTGGCCCCCCTCTACCCCCGGAGGCCTGGGGCTGCCAGGCCCCCAGGCTCCCTGCTCCACTCAGCCTCGGGGTGGAGGGCTGGGGGTCCAGGCCCCGGCGCCCACCGCGTCGGCTCCAGCAGGCGTCCGCCTCGCCTGACCTCTGCCCAGAACCGCAGCGCGAGAACGAGCTTGGGTCGCTCCCGGAGCAGTGTCGTCATGTGGGGTCCCCCCACCCCCCGCCGGCCGCGGGCCCCGAGCGCGCACTCACCCACCGTGTCGGGCTTGGTACACTGGATGTGCATGTACCCGCTCTCCCTCAGCAAGCTGTAGAAAACCTTCTCCCTGAAGGGGGACAGCAGCTCGATGTCCCTCTGCGTGTAGCCGAAAAGCCGCGGGAAGTGCCGTCCCAGGAGAAAGGTCAGGGTGCCGGGATTTACAATGAGAGCCATGTTCAAGTGCAGGCCTTTCACGTGGCTGAGGGCAGAGGGGGTCCCGGTGAGGCTGGCGCAGGGCAGGGGGAGGGGAGACGGCAGCAGGCCACGGCCCCAGCCCTCTGGGAACCTGCCCCTCTGGGGTACCCCGGGGGCGGGAGGAAAAGGCAGTTTCTAGAACGTCCTGGTCTCTTCCGGGGCTTGGTCCTCCAGAAGGGTCCCCTGCCTGACTCTGGCCCAGAGTCCCCGACCCCGTGTGACCCCAGGAGAGAACTCCCACGTCAAGGTGCCCCAGGCCCAGCAGGGGGACGGGGGCCCTGGCTCCCCTCCCCCAGGCCCACAGACACCCCGCGCGGGTGGCCCCCCGCAGGAGCGCACCCGGAGGCGCACCCTAACCCTAACCCCCGGCCTGGAGGGCGCCCGCCCCCAAGTGACAGGGACCCTCACCTGGGTACCATCTGGGCCATGTTGGTGCAGATGAGGGACCCCCAGTCCCCGCCCTGAATGTAAAATTCCCGGAAGCCCAGCCGCAGCATCAGCTTATAGAAGATCCTGGCCGTGCCCACGGAGTTCAAGCCTGGTTTGCAGGGGAGAGAACAGAGTCACGGGGAGGGGGGGGGTGAGGTCACTCCCGGGAAATCCCTCATCTCACCCCCGCCCTCGCCCCAGGCTGGGGTGACAGCAGCTCACAGGAGGGGAGAAGGCCCGGGGCCCCGCGGCGGCCCTGCCCCGGCGAGCGCGGGAGTCCAGGCCCCGAGGACCGGCGGCTCGGCGCATCCCCCGCCCGCGCCGCCAGCAGAGCCCGAGGAGGGGCGCCGGCCATCCGGCCCCCGGCGGCCCCCTGCAGCCCCCGTACCCTTTTTGGAGGATGCCTCCGAGAAGCCGTAGCCGGGAATGGAAGGGCAAATGACTTCAAACACGCACTCCTCGCTCAGGCCGTGGGCCCTGGGGTCGGTCAGGAGCGGGATGATCTTATAAAACTCGTAGAAGGAGCCGGGCCAGCCGTGCACCATCAGCAAGGGCTTCGGGGCGCAGCCGGCCGGCGGCCGGGGCGGCGTCACGTGGATGAAGTGGATGTCCAGCCCTGGGGGACACAGCACGGTCAGCCCGCGGGGAGGGGGACGGCCCCACGGCCCCCCCGGAGCTCGGGCAGCGCCGCACGGTACTGAGCACAGCGGCCACCCACGCTGGCTGCGCGTGTGCCCGGTGCTCCAGCCGCAGGGGCGGCCCACAGGGGACAGACCGGGACCGCGAGGCCGGGGCCGGCCACGCGCGGGCGAAGCCTGCCTCATACTGTGAAGACTGGGGCAGGGGCGCCTGGCCGGCTCCGTCCGTGCAGCTCGTGCCACTCCTGATCTCGGGCTTGTAAGTTCAAGCCCCGTGCTGGGTGTGGAGATCACTTAAATATAAAACCTTAAAAAAAAACAAAAACAAAAGATTGCGCCTTGGGGGGCTCAGTGGGTTAAGCCTCTGCCTTCGGCTCAGGTCACGATCTCAGGGTCCTGGGATCGAGCCCCGCATCGGGCTCTCTGCTCAGCAGGGAGCCTGCTTCCCCCTCTCTCTCTGCCTGCCTCTCTGCCTGCTTGTGATCTCTCTCTCTCTGTATCAAATAAATGGCTAAAATCTTTAAAAGAAAAAAAAAAGTCCACACCAAGCCAGCCAGGCGTCCTTATCATGGAACAATTTCACATTTAGAGACAAACAGTGAGCACCGTACAGGACGTTCCCACAAACCCACACCCCGGGTGGCGGTCATTAGCGGCTTACGTTAGGTCCAGTACATTTGTTACAAGAGACGAGCCAGTGCTGGTACGTTCATAACTCCACTAAAATCTATCATTTATTCAGATTTCCTTAGTCTTAGAAGCATGTTTATTTTTTAAATTTTCTGGCAGGAAGAACATTTAATCCCCCCTCACAAATCGGTATGCGTGCCGTCCGGTACCGCCGGCCGCAGTGTCCAGAACTCACTCCTCCGGCGTGACCGAGACTCTGTGCCCGATCCCCACCCCAGCGTCTCCCCGCCCCCACCATCCTCCTCTCTGCCCCTACGAGCCGCACACTTAGGGATCCCCCGTCCGTGGGACCGCGCAGTACTCGTCCTTGTGGGACTGAATTATTTCACTCGACAGAACGTCCTCGAGGCTCGCCATGCGGTCCCCTAGGGCAGGCTTCCTCTTTTTTAAAGGCTGAACAATGCTGGCGTCCAGACAAGGGACTATGGCTCTGATGTCCTGAGTTTTTACCTAACGTCCTTTTCCTGCTCCAGGATCCCATCCAGGACCCCACACGATGTTCGGCGGTCAGGTTCCCTTAGACTCCTCTGGACTGTGGCAGTTCAGACTTTCTTTTTTTTTTTTTTTTTTAAGATTTATCTGAGAAAGAGCGAGAGCAGGAGAGTACGAGCGAGCAGGGGGAGGGGCAGAGGGAGAGCAAATCCCAAGCGGATTCCCCACTGAGCGAGGAGCCCGATGCGGGGCTCGATCTCACGACCTGAGCCGAAACCAAGAGTCGGACGCTCGACTGACTGCGGCACCCAGGCGCCCCCAGCTCAGACTTTATAAAGAAATACTCACAAATCACGACTTTCTTCCAACAAAAACGGAACCCTACAAACGCTCTCCTCCGGAGCCTTCTCGTCCGCGCCGTTCCAGGTTGCCTGATCTAGAGTTCGTCTCAGAAGGTCACCTTTCCTCCTCCGGAACACGCCGCACAGTGTGAGGGGGTTCCTGACTTGTCTGCGTGCACAGCTGGGCAGCCCCACGCATACACGCGCGTGCTGGTGTGGCGGGCGGTCCCCGGAGGCGTGCGTGTGCGCACACGCGTGAGGGAAGCCGAAGCTGTCCGGGCGCGGGAACCGGGGCGGGGGGCGGAGGGGCAAGACCAAGGTTGCCTTTCTACCGAGTCCTTGCATACTGTTCGCATTTGAATTTTAATACGCGAAATTCAAATTTAATATTTGAATTTTAAGAATGAAGAAAAACGTTCAAAGCCCATACTTCCTAATTTGCCTGATAGGGGGCTTCCCTCGGCGGAGGAAGCAAGCCCCTTGCCCCCCCAGGTTTCCCTGCTTGTCTGTGGTGCTGTGGGGGGCTCCCGGCCCAGGCTGTGGGCTCCTGCTGGGCAGCGCGGAGGGCACGAGTGGAGGGGGTCAGGGCCCAGGGCCCGAGCCGGGGCAGGGGCTGGAGATGACGCGGAAAAGGCCAGTTGGGGCCTGAACCTTGGCCTCCCGGTGACTCAGCAATGCTGTCCCCTCTGGGGGGGATGGGCTGGGCTGCTGGAGGCCTGGGGAGGTCCTGCCCGCTCACTCCCCGACTCTGTGGCTAGAGGCCCAGGCCTCCTCGCAGGACAGGGAAGCAAATGCAGAGCTCAGAACACGAGGTAGGGGCAGAGAGGAGCCCAGAGAGGTGTGAGCTTGAGGGACGAATGAGGACGGCAGCAGACGGAGGGAGGAGGGAGGCCTTCTTGGACCGCCCAGGCCGGGGACCCAGGGAAAGAGAGGCACGAAGGCTCGCGGGGCCGGGGCCAGGCCGCCAGCCAGGGGCAGTGGCTGATCCCCACATGGGTCTAGTCACAGCGGGCTGCGGCCCGGGATGACTCTGTGCCCGCAGTCAGCCCCTCCTGAGCGCTTGTACTGTTGGTGCCGTGATATCGGGGGTCGCACGGTGCTCGTCAGGAAGGGAAGAGCCCTTTAGGGCCGGTCACCTCTGGGTTTCTGAACATGCTGTTCCCTCCTCCTAGACCACCTTCCCCACATAAGTGGCAAACTCCTATTCATCCTTTCAGTCTCGGCTGACATGCCACCTCCTCCGGGAAGCCTTCCGTCACTCTTCCAGGTGGTACGTGGGGCTCACGAAGCTCCCAGAGCCTCCTCCCTCACAGAAACCCTCACCGTGTGCTGGGGTGGTAGGCATCGTCCCTGGTGAAGGCAGGGACCCCGTTCTCTGGCCGTGTGGCCCCGGGCCCAGCGGAGTGCCCGGGTCCACGAGATGCCTGCCTGTCAGCATCAGCTAGAGGGCCGGGGAAGAGCTGGGGCCGCAGAGTGACCCCAAACACCACGAGGACGCCAGGCCATCTGGCACCAGCGGTGCAAGAAGCAACCTTTGGAAATCACGTACGAGGACCTGTATGTACTTTGGCTTAGAGGAAGGGACTTGGGTCCTCTTGTGAGGCTCGTGACAAAGATATCAAAGTCCCCTAAGGGGCACGGCAACAACCGATTTATATTGAGAATTAGTCCTCACCTTATTAAAGTTACAAATTTGAAAACCTAACTCTCTATTAAGCCTGAGTTCAACGTACGTATATTATTCTCTCCATGTTGTTCAAATTTTATTATTGTTTTTAAAGATTTTATTCTTAAGTCATTCCTACACTCAACGCGGGGCTCAAACCCACAAACCCCCAGATCAAGAGTCACACGCTCCACCGACCAAGCCGGCCAGGCGCCCCAGCGAATTCTGTTTGATTCTAAATCTTTCTGGGGCTCAGATATGCTTTTCCAACAGACAAACAGACCAATGGAATGAACTGAGAGCCTGGAAATAAACCCGGGCATATACAGTCGATAATCTTTGACAAGGACGCTGAGCGGGAGAGAAGACTGGTCTCGTAGATCAGTGGCGCTGGGATAACTGGATATTCACATGGAAAACAACGGAGCTGGACCCCTACCTCACACCACTCACAAAAATGAACCCGAAATGGATCAAAGACTTAACCACGAAATTCCTGGAAGGAAACACAGACACAAAACTCCCCCAACGTGGGTCCTGGCGATGGTTTCTCGGATGAGACACTGAAAGTTCAAGCAACTGAAGCAAAAAATAAACAAGTGGGACAACATCAAGCTCAAAAGCTTCGGCGCAGCAAAGGAAACCATCCACAGAGTGAAAAGACAAGCCGTGGAATGGGGGAAAATATCTGCAAACCGTACCTTTGATAACGGGTTAATCTCCAAAACACGGAAAGAACTCCTACGACTCGGTAGCCGAAAAACCACCCAATTAAAACACGGGCAAAGGACCCGAACAGACGCCTCTCCGAAGACGACATCCAGACGGCCAACGGACACATGAAAAATGCTCACCGTCACTGATCAGCAGGGAAATGTGAGTCACAACCACAATGACGTCACCTCATCCTGTCAGAATGGCCGCGATCAAGACAAAGACAAGAGGTACCAGCATGGGCGAGGACGCGGAGAACAAGGAACCCTCGTGCTCCGCTGCTGGGATTGTAAATGGGTGCAGCCATTTAGGCACGGAGGGGCCTCGAAAGCTGAAAAACACAACGACCACACGGTCCAGCAACTCCGTTTGGGGGAAAAGGAAAACATTACTTCGAAGAGATGCCTGCCCCCCACGACCACTGCAGCATTACTTACAGTAGCCGAGACACGTCTACAGACGGAGGAACGGCCAGAGACAGCGCGGTACACGTGTGCACGGTGGAATATTCCTCAGCCGTAAAAAAACGAGGAAACCCTACCACTCGTGATGACGGTGAAATAGGCCAGACAGAGAAAGGCAGATGCTGCAGGATCCCCCCGGTGTGTGGGATCGCAAAGAGAAACAACAAACAGACTCAGGAAACGAGATCAGACACGTGGTTGGGGGGGGGGAGCTGGAGGAAGGGGTCGGAGGGTCCAGACCCCACGTGCACAGTAAGGAAGCACCCCGGGGGGGTCGCGGAGCCGACACCGCTGTGGGACCCGGAGGGAAGGTAAAATCCTGAGTTCTCGCCACACGGGGACAAGGGTTTTCTCTCTTTGTGTCGTATCTGTAGGAGCAAGTGGATGTCAGCGGAGCCTCCCGGGGGGGCCACTTCCCAGCAGACGTCAGCCCAACCCTCACGCCGCACACCGCAACCTGCGCCACGATGGGTCTCAGCGATTTCTCCATAAAACTGGGGAAAAAACCTTTTCCACTGAGGCAACTGTTCCCTCAGCCCAAATGATCTTGAGGTGACCTTGCCAAGGCCATCTGAGGGGTGCTTTCCCCCCAGGTGAAGCCGTGGGACAACCTGCCGTCCAGGGGGGACGCGAGGCTGGATCGGTGGGGATCTGGCGCTCTTTGAGCCCCAGCAGAAAGGGGACATCTGGAGGACCAGTATTTGGGTTCTAAGTGGGGTCCGCGTCACGTCCCGCGCCGACGCAGGCCGCTCCCCCCCCAGACCGCCCTCCCCGGCTGCTGGTGGGCAAACGTACCTTCAATCCTAGTCTTGAAGTGAGGGTACCTGTTGAGAATCTCCACCTGCTTCCGCCAGTCAAAGTCATTCCGCCAGTACGAGAGGACTTTCCGCAGGTACTTGGAGTTGAAGCCAAAATGGAAACGCGCGTCCTCCAGAGGTGGGGTCAGACGGACCCTGTCGAGCCTCCGGTGCAAGTCCTGGGGCAAAACACGGGAGCCCGGGGAGAGAGGGGGGTTGGGGGCAGAGCACAAAGCAGGTTTTTCCAGAAGACAGAGCGAGGCCTGCCGTCATGAGACGGCGTCCCGTCGGAGGACGAGGCGGCCGCCGGTCTGCAGACCCGTGTCCCGGGCAGTGGGGTTGACCCCAGAAGGGACCTCCTTGTTTCCCACAACAGCGGCTGCTCCCAAAGCCTATGTTCTTCACTTCTTAAAAAATTAATTTATGAGAGAGAGACAGCGCGCCTGCATTTCTAATGGGGTGTGGGGCAGAGGGAGAGAGAATCTCAAGCAGACTCCCCACTGCGCGCAGAGCCGGACGCGGGGCTCGATCCCAGGACCCCCAGATTGTGACCTGAGCTGAAACCAAGAGTCGGCCACTGAGCCGACCGAGCCCCCAGGCGTCCCTATGTTCTTCACCTTTGACTTCACGTTTGGTTCTCCTCCTTGTTCTTAACCACACAAACAGTACGCGCCTTTCATTTATCCAGGCTTACGCGGGGCAGGGACCGGGGAGCCTTTTTTGTCAGAGGCCAGCCAGTAACTATTTTAGGCTTTTCAAGCTGCCCCTGGTCCACTCCGTCCTTGCAGCGGGGAAGCAGCCACGGGCAAGTGGCGGACGAGCGGACACGGCTGTGTTTCAGGAAAACTTCATTTATGGACACGGAATCCCGCGTGCCACGTAATTTTCACATGTCGCGAGGCAGTGTTCTCTTCTGGACGGTTTTCAGCCGTTTGGAGACACGTACAAGCTGTTCTCAGCTTGGGGGCCAGAGCCGTCCCACGGCCGTGGTCTCCGTGGTCTCCGTGGACTCTGAGACACGAACTCCAGCACCGAGGGAAACACCAACTCCGCCGGAGAGCGGCGCAAGCCTGCTGGGCGGGCACCCGGCTCGCACGTCCTCCCGAGCGTTACCTTCTCGGTCACCATCCTCCCGAGCACTCCGGGCACCCAGGTTTCGGATGTCTTGGACTCCGGGTCTGAGAACCCACGGAAGGTGTCACCCTCGCGGCCCTGCCTCCGTCCTGAACTGCGGGGCGTCGGCGATCCCCCCCAAGGAGCCTCAGCCTGCTTTCTCTCGGGTGCAGCCCAGTTTCTGCTTTTTTGCCGAAATCTCACTTTTTCTTGGCACTTCGTACGGCGTCTACCCTTAGTAATCCCTCAGTGCCCTTTCCTCTGTGCCCATTCCTTCTCTCGATTATGGGACGGCGAGCGAATGGCGGGCAGGACGTCTCCCCTCTCCGGGCGCCCAGCACCGCGCCTGCATACAGCAGGTGCTCCAATGCGCACAGAACGAGAGCAAGAACGGGGGGGGGGCCGCCCCGGGGTCCTACTCCCCCTCCTGGCCGAGCGCCCACCCCACCGGGCACCCCAGACTCCAGCGCGTGGGGGAGGGGCGCAGGCTCCGGAGTTGGACGGACCCGAGTCCAAGTCCTGCTTATCGTCTCGGTCACCAGGAGCCTATTGCTTTGTCTGAGCTCCAATCCCTGCGTCCGTGGAGGGGACGACGGTCCTCAGGCTACAGGGTCACCGCAGGGACTGCACGGGACCACGAGCCTCGCCCCCCCCCCCAGCCCTGCCCGCAGAAGGTGCCTTACCTCGATCTCTTCCTCGGACGTCTCCACCTTGAAAGGGCGGATGCTCTCGTCCTCGGCGGCCGCGGGCCTCGCCCCGGGCCCCCACCACCCATCTTCGAGAGGCAGCGTTTCCTCCTTGTCCCGGGAGGCGAACCAGTAGATGACAAAGCCCACCACGGAGGCGAGGAGAATCTCCAGCCACATGATTCCTGCAAGAGCGAGGAGCATCTGTCAGCCACCGAGACCCCCGGCCACGCCGAGACCCCTGCCGGAGACCCCCAATCCCCGCCTGCTCCCCCACCCAGCCCTCGACGTCAGCTATCCTTTTTTTTTTTTTTTTAAGGAAGCCCCACGCCCAGCACGGAGCCCAGGGCGGGGCTCGAACTCACGACCCTGAGCTCAAGACCTGAGCCCAGATCGAGAGTCAGACCCTCACTGATCCCCCAGGCACCCCAGACCTCATGTACTTCTGACCTAAAAAAGGATATAAGCACACGGAAAAACTGAACACCAGAAAAAAAAAGACGAGCCTCATCGGTAAGCCTATGAGCTACGAAAGTCACTCTTCGAACTGGAAAAATACGGACGCAGGGCGGCTTCTCCACAGCCCCCGGGTGGAGGGGGCTTCGGCTCTGGAACCTTCTCTCCACCCTCGTGAGTGCCCCCCGCCCCACCCCCAGTGCTGGGCTCTGGAGGCTCCGACCCTTGCGGTCTCCAGTGGGGGGGACGGGGACGGGGAGGGTTACGAGGCCACACATATCCGCTGTAATTTTAAAACCGCTTTAGAAGATAGGATTCACAAGCTGTACAACTCACCCTTCTCAAGTGTAGGATCTGGTGATTTCTAGTTGGCCAGGGCCACGATTTTAGAACATTTCCGCCAGCCCTAGGTGACCACGAATCCCCCTCCTGTCTCTGTAGGCCTGCCTGTCACATCCTGAGAAGCTGTCCGAGTCCTCTTTGCTGAAGGACCCGCTGGGGCTGTGCTAAGGCCCTGGGGTTGGCCGCCGCCCCGCTAAACCGGGCCACCAGGGGCTGGTCCTTGAAATCCTGGTCTGCGGGTATCCAGAAGTCGCCTAGGCGCCCTGCCCTTCCCGCAGCACTGCAGAGATCGAACGCCCTTCGCTATCCCCATCCTCCCGACACGAGGGACAGGTGTGAGCCCCTCCTCGTCCCCCAACTGGGGGCTTGCGGTCTGGGCGGGTGACGGGCGGTGTCCAGGAGGGCTTCCTCCGGGGGAATGACTCCGTGTCAGTGAGCTCACCTAATTCTCATAACAGTCCCATTTTACAGATGAGGCAATGAAGGCCGAGCAGCACGTCCAAGCCCGAAGAGCCCGTAAATGGGGGAGGCAGGTCCCCAAGTTGGATGGACGCGCACCAGACCACCGCTACTCCCCCTGCTTGGTTACGCGGGGAAGATCTCTCCGCACCATGGAACCGTGTGCCTCCCCAAGGCGGGGAGGATGTCCTTTTCAGCCCTAAATCCTCTCTCTTTCCCTCTAAGGTGGCAGGGGGCCGTGGGCAGCACCATCCCAACTGTAAGGGAGAAACCAGAAGAAACCAGAACCTCGCAAGAGAATTGCCTACAACCTCTCTGCAAATGGGGCAGAATCTACTAGAACTGGACCTTGACAAAGTCTGTGACTCAGCAAATCCCCCCCTAGGTACAGACCGAACCTAAATGCAGCCCAGCCCGGGGAAGAGCCGCGGAGAGCAAGGCTCAGGCAGGTGCACGACGCAACTCGGGGGTGCGCGGGGTCGCCGCCGCAGGGACACGCTGGTAGGACCCCAGCGGCCACGGTCACGACCCCCGAGCCTGCAGGCTGCCCCTCGACTGCGGGAACCCACCCGGGCTCCGACTCTTTACTCAGCAACACCTGCCGATTGCGAAGTCACAGGCAGCCTGGTTCCTGGAAGTGGGGGTGCGCTGGGGGGTAACACGCCATCTCCCAGCCCCGGCACAAGCCAAGTCACACGCAAAGCCCTTGTGGGCTTGGGGGGACCCAGTCTGGCCTTCCCGGAGAGCCCCCATTCCATGGGACCACCCCCAAAAGAGAAACTCGGACTACCTTGACTTAAGAACTGGAACATCTCGGGGTTTACAAAATGGGAGCTTCTCCCGTTTCCGGTAGTTCGAATCCCGGGTGAACAAAGCACTCTGAGCACCTGCGCCCTCGTAAACTGGGGGTAACCATGCCCGGCTCAAAGCAGGTGCTCCGCCAGCGTGCGCTCCCTCCCCCGAATGCCTCCCTACTGTGCGCAACCTTCAGCTGGCTGAGGCCCCGGAAGATTCCCGCACCCCAGAGCCGTGCGCGGGCGCCTGCCCTCTGGGAGTGGCCGGTCCCCAGGGACGCGGCACGATGGGGACAGATATCTGTGTCTTTGGCCGTCACGTCCTCAGGGAGAGCTCTTGCACGGGGTCCGCTCCTGCCGGGGGACAAAACACTCTGCCCCCTTCCAAACACCGCTGAGGAGCCACCGTGAGACCGTCACAAGTCCTGGGTTCCAGCAGGAGCCTGCCCCACGGAGGGGGGGCTCCTGACGCCTGAGCCTGGGAGGCTCGCTCCGAAACCTCCAGACACTTACTCGACCCGATTCCGTTGCTCAGGGTTGTTTGGTTTGTAATTTCTCAGACCCCAGACCAAACGCTCTGCTGGGAGAGGTCAGGGGCGGAGGGGGCAGAGGGGAGGAAGTCTGTCTTCCTCGGAGTCAGAGTACCCTGCCTAAAGCAGTGACTAGCTTTTCTCGTAAACCGGCCTGATTTCTTTCTTTCGTTTTTAGCACAGTAACTAGGGGACGGTGGTCATGTGAGGTCGTGCTCAGAGGGACCTTGACGACTCGGAGAAGAAACAAGATCGTGTGGGGTTTAATTCCCCAAGTTCTTCCCTGAAGTCAAGTTCTGGACCCATACTTATGCAACTTGGGGGAAAAAAAAAATCAGGGATCGGGGCACCTGGGCGGCTCCGTGGGTTAAGTGTCTGCCTTCAGCTCAGGTCACGATCCTAGAGTCCCGGGATTGAGTCCTGCGTCGGGCTCCTTGCTCAGGGGGGAGCCTGCTTCTCCCTCTACCACTCCCCCTGCTTGTGCTCTCTCTCTCTCTCTCTCTCTGCCTCACTCTCAAATAAATAAATAAAATCTTAAAAAAAAATCAGGGATCAGTTTGCAGTGAAGAAGTTAACTGCGCAATATGGTGACCTTAGGACTGAATGTAAAGTACTTGAAAGGCACGAGGGAAGCCCACGGGGCCGGGAACTCGTTTTCTCCTGCCTTCCCGGGTCTGACTTACAAAGCACAGCTCTTAGATACACGAGGTCAAATAAAGGAGGCACTTCCATCTCCCGCACGCCCGGGTGAAAAGGACATCCGCCTAAGCATTTATCTGAAGCCGTCTTTCTCTTATGCTTGGGGCAGAAACCCAAGTTTTAAAAACAGACGGTTCATTTAAGGACTGAGACCGAGAGCTCAACTCGTTTCTTGTAACTTGAATTTGGTCTGTAAAGGACCAGGAAGTCATTCATTCTTTTAAAGTAAATAAGGGATCGGGATCGGTGCCCGGAGAAGTTGTCTTGGACCAGAGGCGAGCAGCAGGCACCACGGGGGTGGGGGTGGGGGCCGGCTCTGAAGGCCCCCCGGGAGTTCTCGAGACACAAGGTAAGGGAGCGCACGTGCGGGCGAGGAGCCCCGAGGACCCGCCCCTGTGCCCAGCGCAGTCTTGGGGCGCAGTCTTTCCACTTCCGTCTGTTCCGGCTGACCCTGCCTAGCCTCCTGCAAACTGCTGCTTCGTCATGACGGCGCCACCAGCGTCAACGCAGAAGTCAGCATGGCCGTGCTGACGCCCCTCCTGGAAATCCGAAGCCGGGACCCGGGACTCGAGCGAGGTGAGGAAATGTGCTGCGGAGGTGGGCGTGTCGTGGCCGTGGGGGGACAAAACCGGCCCTCTGCCCCCCGCCACCCGGAGGGAGCTGGACACTTGGCGAACGAGCCCCCCGACAGAGGCAGAGTGGAGGGCCGCCAGCGACCTTCTCCCCCTTCCTTCCTCGCTTGGAATTTTGCTCTCAGTTGGCCGAGCCCAGCGGAGCCCTGAATTTCCTGGCTCTCCCTGCAGCTCGGTCTGATGGAGCGATGAGATGCTGACAAAGAGCCGGAAGTGTGTTTGGGGCAGAGCCGCCGTGGCCCGGACAGGACCTGGCGTGAATTAGGAAAAGACACCCACCCTTCGGAATGCGATCAGAAAATTAACCTAATGTACGGCTTTGGTCCTAAGAGGCTTCACTGTCATCTGCTAGAAAGCACTTGTAAATACACACGCAAATCCACGCTGTGGATGACGTGCACGGCACCCTCTTGGGTTGCACAGTGCGCTGCTTGAACAAGCGTGCCACCACGGATGTGGTAGACTATGTAACGAGCGCTGCCTCAGCTAGGAAGTGTGCACCTTTTGCCCTTCTCCTTCCTTCTTCATGCTTCTGGGGATACAGATGTGATGCTTGGACTCTGGTAGCCATTTTGGGCCATGAGGCGATCTCGAGGAGCAAGGCCAATGCTAGAGTGATGATGGCGATGAGGGTTCCCGCTGACCATGGTGCCAACAGCCCAGTCCTAGACTCCTTACTCCAAACTTCCTTCGTGTGGCAGGGAAACAAACTTCTACATTGTTTGAGCCACTGTCCCCTTTGAGCCTTGTATTATAGGAAGCCTAACATATCCTCCCTAATTGTGAAAGTCAGGGGGAAAAGAAAATATATCCAGTCTCCCCTCCCCCGTGGACACATTCTCAACAACAAATGCTCAGTCTTCAAAAGGTTCGACGCTGCATTTCACGTTCCATGGCTGAGACGTGTATCCGATGAACAAACATCGTCCTGGAAACACCTGGATGTCCATCAGCCAGGGACAGAAGTAAGCTGTCATGGATTCTCAGGAGGAATTTAGGGTCGGCGGCCCCAAATGCGCCCCTTTGACGCGATGATGATTTTAAATGAAAGTAACTTAGGAAGCAGCCGGTGCGAGACCCTCACACAGACCCGGACACAGACCCTCCTGCGTCCCCCTGAAAATAGGAAACAAACCTCCCAAATGAAAATGAAAATGAAACATACCCTTCCTGTAAGTAAGGGTAAGTAAAAAAAAAAAAAAAAAAAAAGTCTTTTTAAAGTAAGTAAAAAGACACGCTTATCGCCGGAGATGGGGACTTGAGAGTCGAGAAAGCGGCAGACACAAGCCTTGTTCTGCGTTTCTAAGCTACTCGCCGTGGTCCAAATTCTGATTAGAATTCCCCGCCGATTAAGGCTCGCAAACATCTGTTTTCTATATCCTGTCAATTCCTCACACGTCGATTGTCTCTTTGTCCTGAAAGTATAAAAACTGTCTTCCTTGGTCATTTCTTCGGGCCCCAGTTTCTCTACTGGACCTCCGTGCACGGGTCATAAAGCTTTGGGGTTTTTCTTCTGGTTAATCCGTCTCGTGTGAATTGAATTCTTGGTCCAGCTGAAGACCCTGAGCGTAGCGGAAGAACTTTTCCTTCCCTCCACTAAACAGAAGGCCACTTATCTGCGGTTCCAGAAAGATCTGCCTGATGAACAGGTAAGTGAGAGCAGGAGAGCATGACCAACGGTGCGACCCGCGTGGACGAAAGGACACGCGCTGTGGACAGTCTGGGAATTCACCCGGACGCTGGCAACAGTGACCGCCCCAAAGAGGGAACGATCTTTTTTTTCTTTTTAAAGAATTTATTTACTAAAAAAAAAAATAATAATAATAATTTATTTACTTATTTGAGAGCGAGAGGGCATGCAAGCAGGGGGAGGAGCACGGGGAGACCGAGAATCTCCAGCAGGCTCCACGCTGAGCACAGAGCCCGACGCGGGGCTCGATCTCACGACCCTGAGATCAGGCCTGAGCCAAAACCAAGAGTCAAGACACTCGACCGACTGGGCCGCCAGGCGCCCCGTGAGGGAACAATCTTGCGCTGAATTGAATAAGATTTTGTACCTTGAAAACAAACCACCTTTTACCAAATGCATGTACTATCTACTCAAAAATAACATAATTGCACATTTTTTAAACCATGAAAACCCGTAAGGGGGACAACGGTCCTCCCTGTGCCTCGGCGTCCACGGCGAGCAGACGCCCTCTGCCGCCACAGCCACTCAGAACCCGCTCAGGCAGCTGGGACTTCCTGGGGGCCGGGACCCCGGCGGGGGAAAGGATGATCCAGAGGCCCGGGGGCCCGGCGGACACGTGAGGCAGGTCAGTGAACCAGGCTGGCCGGGCTGCCCAGGCGCTGTGCCCACACAGGCCATCCCTTCTGAGCGTGGGGCTCCCGCTGCCTCCCGTGAGGGTGACAGGCACGTGCATGGTTCTAACCGAGACCGCAGGGCCCACCTGCCGACGCACCAGCTCCCGAGCATCTCGGACCCTCCGCGAGGGCGTCCGGAACGGCACCGTGATCTCGCCCCCCTACACCTCTGTCTCCTTCCGGGGCTCCTTCCAGGCTCCACCGTAGTGGGCACTATGCACCTTCCACACACCGCGCCCAAGGCCGGGGCCGTGACCTTGAACCCCCTCCAGCGTTCCACCCACGTGGACGCCACCTGTCGGCACCTTCCAGCAGCCCCATCTCCAAGATGGTCCTGAAACCCCTCCACCACCGTCAACCCCGGACCAAGGCAAAGCCCCAGTCCAGTGCTCTGCAGCCAGAGAGGCCTTCTGGAAATCCAAACCTGCTCGTGTCCCCTCCGTCATTACGACCCTCGAACAGCTTCCCGCTGCCCTTGGAACAGAGCGACTCCCGCTCAGCCTTCAAGGCCCCTGCGGTCAGAGCTGCCCACCTCTCCCCTCCTCGCCCTCTCTGGGCCCAACTCCCACCTCGGACCCAGGGTAGCCCAGGCTCTCTTCGAGAACAGAGGCCGAGGGGGCCCAGCTCTGCCTCCCCGGGGGAGGACTCTGCCCTCCGCCCTGTGGCCCTGATGGTTCCCTGACGGTGACTCACACTCGCATGAGAGG
>CM052893.1:440171-456799 GCA_028534135.1 Potos flavus | reverse complement strand
TAAAATAAAATAAAATAAAAATCTTCCTTTAAAAAAATAAAAATTGTAGATCATTTCCTGATTCACCACCAAGGAAACAAGATTCTTTATGTCAAAAATGCACGCATGAGGAAACATCAAAAACTAAATAAAGTAACAGTCTAGAAACTAATGGCCCATACCTCCAAAAAATGTCAGGGTCCAAACATCAATGTCCTGAAACACAAAACAAGGCGGAGACATTGTTTCTCATTGAAGGAGCTGAAGAATCATGAAAACAAAGTGTAGCGGTCTATCTGGACCAGGCCCTGGGCTGGGAACAGTTCTAGAAAGGATTTATTGGGCGCATCTGAAGAAGGTCTATAGATTAAACAATAGATTCTAAATGTTAAATATCTTGATTTTGAGAACTGAATTTTTTCGGAGTCAATATCTGTGATCTTAGAATATACACTTAAAATATACACTGGAGTATTTACTGTAAGCTTGGAATTATTTTGAAATAAAAAGCTTCAAAACTTGATCAGGGAGGGGCGCCTGGGTGACGCAGTTGGTTAAGCAACCGACTCTTGGTGTCGGCTCAGGTCGTGATCTCAGGGCTATGAGATGGAGACCCCCCCCCATGTCAGGCTCCACACTCAGCACGGAGTCTGCTTAGGACCCTCTCTCCCTCTCCCTCTGCCCCTCCCCACGTGCCCTCCCTGCAGTAAAACAAAAGAACAAATAAATCTTTTAAATAATTGTGGATCAAACATACGCATTGATCGCAGTTACTGAAAACAACATGAAAAGAAGCACAGAGGGATTAAAAAAAAAAAACTACATATTCCACAAGGACGAAGTGAAGGAGAGAAAAGGTAACAGCAGAGAAGAGACGTCAGATTTCTGTGAAAAGGAGTGCGACTGATTCAGCAAATAAAGCTGTAAACCTTGCTACAACCGGAACATTCTTGCTCTAGACCTGCGGGGATCGGCAAACTACAGCCCAGGCCGAATCCGACCCGCAACTTACTTTTGTAAATAAAGTTTTACTGAACGAGGTTGAACTAGTTTGCATATTGTGTCTGGCTACGAGAGCAGAGATGAGCAGTTACCCATAAATCCTAAAATATTTATAATTCGGCCCTTTCCAGGAAAAGTTTGCCAACACCTATCTTACAGCTCAGCAAAGTCTTAGGAGCTCAAGGTATCAGGAGCCTCTGAAGGCAGGGACGTGGGTGGGTGTGGGGAACAGCGGTCCGCGGACACCCTGAGTGTCCCTGCACGGGAGGAATGCAGGCAAGGACTCACCCGTGGGGCCTTATTGCTTCAGGAGGAGAGTTTCAGTTTTGCAAGATGAAAAGCGTTCTGCAGATGGATGGCGGTGATGGTCGTACGATAGGAATCAACCAAGCATCACTTAAATGTACATCTAACAATGGCTGGGGCGCCCGGGGGGCTCAGTCAGTTAAGAGACTACTCTTGGGTTCAGCTCGGGTCGTGATCTCGGGGAGGTGCGATGGAGCCCCACATAGGGTTCTGTGCTCAGTGGGGAGTCTGCTTGAGATTCTCTCTCCTTTTGCCCCTCCCCTGTGCGTGCACGCTCTCTCTCTCTCTCTCTCTCAAAAAAATAAATCTTTAAAATGGCTTAGATGGCAAATTTTATGTCATAGGTGTTTTATTGCAATAAAAAAATTGGGGAGGCGGAACCCTAGAAGGATTAAAGTCTGTACAAGAAATTCTATTCCCTGTCCCTGGTTCTTACTCCAAGCCCTCTGATCTGCCTACCTTGGCGGGTCAGGGGTTTATTTTCTGAAGCTGATCAGAGAGACTTCCCACTCGCGGCACAAGTAGGATTGAGTGAAAGTGTTCACGCTGAACTATGAGTCCCTCCTCAGCCCCTTCCTGCTCCGGGTTCACGGAGCACGGCCTTCGGGTAATGACCCCCAGACAGGAAATGGAGGATCGGTCTCCAGGATAAGTGAGCAGTCCGCTCCCCTCTGAGCGCCCTCCACCCAGGCCAGTCTGCGGATCTCACACCGAGCTGCCAACTAGTGGTGCAATGTCAGCTGCCTCAGTCCTAAATAGTAAAAGATCAGATACGTGGGGAAAGCCTCTGACACGAAAGGCAAAGTACAGAAAGAAAGTGCTGGCGGGCAACAGAAGAAACTATAATATCCACAGAGATAAGAAGTGGATTGTATTTATGAAGCAGGAACAGGAGGCAATAGACGAAAGAAGCATTCCGACAGTTAGAAAACACTTTCTGAAAAAAAATTTTAATGGAAAAGTCAAAGCACGGAGTTGAGGAATTCTCCCAGAAAAACAGAACACAAATCAAAGAGATAGGTAGTGGGGGGAGAAAAGGAAGGAAGGAAGGAAGGAAGGAAGGAAGGAAGGAAGGAAGGAAGAAAGAAAGAAAGAAAGAAAGAAAGAAAGAAAGAAAGAAAGAAAGAAAGAAAGAAAGAAAGAAAGATCAGAAGATCGATCTCGGAAGTTACCAGACTATTATGAGTTCCAGGAGGGAGAAAAAAAAAAGGGTGCCTGGGTGGCTCAGTTGGTTAAGCGTCTGCCTTTGGCTCAGGTCATGATCTCGGGGTCCTGGGATCTCAGGCTCTGTGAGGAGTCTGCTTCTTCCTCTCCTTCTGCCCCTCCACCGTCATCCCCCTGCTCGTACTAGCTCTCTTGCTTGCTCTCTCTCTCAAACAAATAAAATCTTTAAGAGAGAGAGAGAAGAATATAGAGAGAAGGAAGTAACTAAAGAAATAACCCAAGAATATTTCCCAAACCAAAGGACAGGAGTCTCCAGATTGAAAAGACACAATAAAAAGCCAGAACCACACCAATGCAAGTCATTGTGAACTTTCAGAATACTAAAGAAAACATAAGCTCCTAAAAACTCCTAGAGAGAAAAATGAAAATGTAAAGAGGTCAACACAAACAGTAGTCTTCTTCTTCTTTTTTTTTTTTAAGATTTTATTTGACAGAGAGAGAGAGAGAGACAGCGAGAGAGGGAACACAAGCGGGGGAGTGGGAGCCGGAGAAGCAGGCTCCCCGCGGAGCAGGGAGCCCGACACCAGGCTCAACCCCAGGACCCTGGAATCATGACCCGAGCCGAAGGCAGATGCCCAATGACTGAGCCACCCAGGCGCCCCAAACAGTAGTCTTCTTAACAGTAACACTGATGCCATAAGACAGTGATGCAAGGCCTTCAAAAGTTGGAGGGAAATTATCTCCAACAGAGAGCTCCACAAGGAAGTATGAGGGCAAATGAGAGACATGTTGACACATGCAAGAGCTAAAAAAAACATTTTTACTTCTCATGTACCCTTTCTTGAGATGTAACTAGCGGATGTGCTCCAGCAAAACAAGGGCGTAAATTACAAAAGGAGAAGACACGGTCCCTAGGAGCAGGGGCTCTGATAGGAGCAGCAGCCAGTCCTCATGACAAGTGTGTAGCAGGCCAGGAAAGCAATCTGTCCACACAGGGCGTGGGGAGGCAGGTCTCCAGGGAAAAGATGGAATTAACACATTAACTGAAAGAATTAAGCTTTTGGAAAATAATATGAATAGACCCTTGTCAGATCTGATGGCAAAAAAAAACTAAAGAAAGGAACACGGAAAAATAAGTGAAGGGGAAAAAATCGAATAACTACAAGAAAACCAAAAAGTTGTTCAGGAAAGAGAATGTAATCATGGTGCACACTTGGCTCTGAAGTGAGTATTCACGTAGTGATTGTGTGAACGACTGATTTAACAAAAAGCTACTCTTGCCAGATTGGGAGGATGCAGTGGGAGCGGTAGAGGTGTATAGACCTTATCTACTATAAAATCGATAGACAGTGTCCCAAACTGACAAACCTGGAAATACGCATTATAAGTACGTCATTTAGAAATACAGAAGTAAATGCTAAAAGGCTTGGAAGGTAGAAGAATAAAAATGAGTGATGGGGGGCTTTTTCTATTTTATCCTAAGCCTTGATTATGTTATTTTAAAAAAAAAAACCATGTGCGGGGCGCCTGGGTGGCTCAGTGGGTTAAAGCCTCTGCCTTCGGCTCAGGTCATGATCTCAGGGTCCTTGGATCGAGCCCCGCATCGGGCTCTCTGCTCAGCGGGGAGCCTGCTTCCCCCTCTCTCTCTGCCTGCCTCTCTGTCTACTTGTGATCTCTCTCTCTCTGTCAAATAAATACATAAAATCTTAAAAAAAAAAAAACACAAAAAACCATGTGCAGGGATAAAAGTAAAAATTAACTTGGGGACGCCTGGGGGGGCTCAGTCCGTCAACGTGTCTGCCTTCGGCTCGGGCCACGGTCCTGGGGCCCTGGGGTCGAGCCCTGCTTCAGGGTCCCCACCCTCGTGCTCTCTCTGGGGGTCCCTCTCTCTCTCTCTCTCAAATAAAAAAAATAAATAAAATCTTTGAAAAGAAAGAAAGAAAAACAAAAATAACTTAAAAATACTGTGTTTGGAGGTCATTGCTTTTTCCAGAGTCATCGATTCTTCCTGTAGATTCTAAAGCACGTCTGGTGCTCCTGCAAATTCCAGGCTCGGACCACTTCCCACAAACTGCTGTTCGTCTCTCTCCTCACCTCAAGCTCGTCCTTCGCTCTCATTCCCCACGGGGCTCCTGGACACTCCCCATACTTCCAATAAATTCCTTTCCAGGCACCAGTCGAAAGCCTACTGATCGCATCAGATCCTGTCTGCATTCTACGACAATTAGATTCTCAAAAGGGCATAGCGCCTGCTACTCATTACTGCAGGAGGAACAGATTACACACCCACCGGGACATTAAGACGTGGGGGCGGGGATGCCAAATGGGCATTTTACAAAATGTTCCGGAGAGAAAGACTTTTGTAAGAATGTTAATTATACAGAATAGTTTCATCTCTGCGTCGTCTCACCATTTTTATTTAGTTTTTTTTAAAGATTTTATTTATTTACTTGTCAGAGAGAGAGAGCAAGAGAGTGAGCACAAGCAGGGAGGGCAGCAGGCAGAGGCAGAAGCAGGCTCCCTGCTGAGCGGAGAGCCCGACACGGGGCTCGATCCCAGGACTCTGGTATCGTGACCTGAGCCGAAGGCAGACGCTTAACCGACTGAGCCACCCAGGCGCCCCTCATCATTTTTATAGTCAGCATATGGTGTTACCAACAAACCGACCGATAAAATGCAAACAGAAGCCCCAGTTTCTAGAAACTTGCCCATGCACGATACGCAAGACAATCTGCGAAGGTATCTGCTGGTGGTATCAGGAATGACAAAATAATATACAATATATCCTCTGTACTGAGTTACTACTAAGAGAAAATAATCTTAGATTTTCTATAGATTCCACATTTACAAAGACTGCAAAGAGGAGAGATGCAATTTGTTGGATTTTAAGGCATTTTCCCCGTGTCCGCAGAAAGGAGGCAGGATTACCCACCAATCCCGAGTTCTTCTAAATGATTTCACGCCGACTCTCCAGACCACTCTCTCCCCGCTGCCCCGGGTTCTCTGACTGTCCCCTGTTCCCAGGGCTTCAAGAGCGATGATCAACAACATAACTGCCGGACCATCAGAGGTCAGCAGAAGGAAGGGAAGCTGCCAAGTACACAGGCTTCCAAGGCAGGAAAGGCTCTCTTGCGCCCTCTGGGGGTCCGCACTGGACACTGCACCCTTTCTCTGCCCTCTGACTAGGAGAATAATTTTGTTTGCATTCTGAACAGATCGGGGAGGGGGGCGCTTATTTAAACTTGGAGTTTCAATCCATTGAGGCCTCAGCTGAGTCTGTCAGCTGTTGAAGACAACAGCAGTTTCGGCCCTTGTCCCCATTCGACCCCCAGCCCCCATCGTCCTCAAAGAGTAGAAGCCAGGTTTAGCTCTTCTACTGGATTCTTTTTATATTTGTATATTTACACTTGTTTCTTTTTTCCCCACTCTCATCTCCGGCACCATAGATGGAAGACATCTACAGATATGGAAATCAGCTCCTTCTTCAACTGACATCACTCCATGAACTGCCATCCCCCCCTAGTCACCCAAATAATTCCAGTGGTATTATTCATGGTTTTCATTGTTCCGAAGGCAATTCAGCACTGATCTATATAATAGCTACGATTAATTTTTCTTTTCCTGTTTAACACGTTTCCCCAAACACTAATATTTTTTTGAATTTTGCGTAATTTCCTGGGGATCAGCCCCTACTTCAACACCAACCCCTCAAAAGTAAATTCATTCAGGTTGGATTTCCTCCGATTTCATTTTTTTTTAAGTGCCTCGGGAGACTGCTGACCTGCCTCAGCTGCTCTGGTCGCTCCCCTGCCTGGGGCACCATCGCGGCCGGGCTGACCTTGACCCCCACCCTGGGGCTCCTTTCGAGGCTCTCCCGTTAGGCGTCTGCTTCCTTACCCCCCTTCTCCCTCTTCCTTGGCTCCCTCCTTTAAGGTTTGAGAGGAGTGCATCCCTGATTGTAAAGTCTTGTGAAGTCTCGAGACATCGTGTAGATTACTGTTCTCCGGGATTCCTGCCCTTTGCTTGGTGACCTCTAGGGCGTCCCTGAGGATGAATGTAATTCCCAGGTCACTGACGCCAGGCTTGGACACGTCACCTGCTCTGATCGATAGAATACAACATGACATCTGAGCACAGCCTTCAAGAGCTGTTGGGAGATTCTGCTCTTTCCTCCTCGATCCTGGAATCAGGACATTGATCGTGAGCAGGAGCAGGGCTGTGGAGCCACAGCCCCCTCTAATTTGAGCAAAAAACTAAACTTTTTTCAAGGTACTGAGATGAGCGGGCTATTACGTCAGTAAAACATAATCCAAGTGTGTCTGGAAAACATGTTTAGTCAGTGCTTCCCATTAATTAATGCAACATTCCAGAATGGAAAGAATTTTCCTTCAGAAGTGTGACGGCTTTATTCCATGAGCTCCTGGTTTCTAGGGCTGCCGCTGACATAATCCAAAGCCATTCATCGTCTTCTTCTTCTTTTTTAAAGTTTATTTATTTAAGTAACCTCAGGACCCCAAGAGCAAGAGTCGCACGCTCTTCCAAATGAGCCAGCCAGGCGGCCCAAGTCCAAAGCCATTCTGATGCCAGAGCCTTTTTAAAGAACCTCTTTCTCCCTCTGGAAGCTTCTAGGATCTTTTCTTTACCCGCACGGTTCTGAAATTCCAACATCGCTGGTTTTCATACTTGGTTGACTTTCATGCTCTATCCAAGGCACCAAGAGGGCCCTTCGAGTCTGGAAACTCACGTCCTTTAATTCTGTAAACATTTCTTAGGTCATCTTATTGATGATTTCCTCCACTTCATTTTCCTTTTACAGGAATTCCTGTTATCCAAGTCTTGAACTGCTTTTCTTATCCTTTCTCTTTTTTTATTTCCCCCAGCCTCTTTTTTTCTTCTTCTTGGATCCAATTTCTGAGATATTTCTGTATTTTTTTCTCTTCACATGTCTGTGTTTTCAATCCAGTGATCATGTTCTTAATTTCCAAGAGCCTTTTGTTGTTGCTGTTCTAATCTAAGCTCCCCTGAAAGCAGAGTGTAAGACAAGAGTTTGCAATGTAAGAAGCTTATTTGGGACATGATCCCAGGGACAGGAGTAAGCGTGGGGAGGTGAAAATGTAAAGGAGGAAAAGACGATATGAGGATGTGTTTTCTTTTCCTTTTGGGGGTGGGGGTGCAGAGGGAGAGGGAAAGAGAGAATCTCAAGCAGACTCCGTGCTGAACGCAGAGCCTGATGCGGGCTCAATCCCACGACACTGAGATCACACCCTGAGCTGAAATCAAGAGTCGGATACTTAACCGACTGAGCCTCCAAAGTGCCCCGTGAGGATGGGCTTGCCACTGCTCTGGGCGGCCGCTGCTTGCCCCTGTGGAACCTTCTGAGGAGCTTTCTAAAACGAGTCTCGGAGCTCTCCACCCAGGCGACGCAAAGTGGGAGGAGCAGCTCCCATCCTTCATTGGCCCAGGGTGACGTCACAGGCTTTGGCTCCCGTTCTTGTGAGTCGTGTGTGCATGGATGCCGAGAAGAGTGGTCAGAGCCGATCCATAAAGGAGTGGAGGAAGAGAGTGCGTGGCCATCATCCAAGGCTGACACTTGGTTCTCACAAAAGCTTATCTGCAACAGGCTGAGCAATGGCTCCCCCAGATACCCGTGCCCTAACCCCCAGAGCCCGTGAATTTGCTGCCTCATGTGGCGAAAGCGACTTTGCAGATAAGATTGACATGGAGACAGGATCCTGGGCTAGGTGGGTGGGCATTAAACGGGGTCACAAGGGTCTTTATGAGAGGGAGGCAAGGAGGTCAGAGGAGGCAGAGGTGATGGGACAGGAAGAGGGGGGGAAGGTGATGTGACCTGGAGCCATGAGCCAGGGAAGGAGGACAGCCCCGTGGGGGCCGGCAAAGGCAGAGAAACAGATCCCCCCCTGGACGCTCCCGCAGGAACAAACCCGACTGACACCTGCACCAGCTCTTGAAGACCCACCGGACCTGCGATCCTGGACGAGGATACACTCGTGTTGTTTCAAGCCGCCGAACTTGGGGTCATTTGAGACGGCAGCCACAGGAAAGGAAGCAGATCTCTGCACACCCAGGCTGGGCGGAAACGTTTGCAACACACACGACAAAGGACATTCTGACCACACTGAGCACGCTTATTTTTTAAGTTGAATGAACACATAGAGATGACTGTGCCAGGCACGGTTTTTAGCGCTTTCCGAATACTCATTCGCTTCATCCCTGTAACAACCCCAAGGGGTAAATACTGTTCTTATCGCCAATTACGGCCGAGGAAACTGAGGCACGCCGGTTAAAGAGCTTGTCCAAGGTCCCAAGACCCTGACAGAAATGACAACGACTCGACAGGAAAATGGGCGAAATCAGAATCCAGACAACACGCGTGTGAAGGTGTAAACTCCGGGGCCCCAGAAAGCAGACCAAGTGGGAGTAAGAAGCGTGCAGACGAATGGCAGAAACCCGGGAGGAGGGCAGGGGACGGAAGGAAGGTTGGCAGGAAGAGCCTCGGACACCCGCGTGGCGCTCAGATGGTGGCGGGAACAGCCCAGGAAGCGCCGGCAGCAAGTCACTCGGCTGTGGCAGCTGGAGGCTGGCAGCTAACGGCAGGCTCGCTCGCTCTCTCTCTCTAAGATTTTTACTTTATTTGAGAGAGCGCGCGAGCATGCGAGGAGGGGAGCAGCAGAGGGAGAGGGACAAGCGAGTTCTGTGCTGAGCGTGGAGACCGACGCGGGGCTCGATCCAGTCAGATGCTTAACCGACTGTGCCACCCGGCCGCCCCGCTTTTTTTTTTCAAAACACCTTATTGGGGTATAATTGGCATACGATAAGCTGCAACTATTTAGAACATAGTTTCCCATTTCAGGGTATGTGAATGCTCATGGGACCGCCACCACGATCAAGGTCGTGAATACATCCACGGCCCGCAAAGTCTCATGTCTCACTGCAATCCCTTCTGTTCGCGGGCCCCTTGTCCCCAGGGAAAGCACTCCTCTGCCCGCTGTCACTCTAGGTTATTTTGCAGTTTTGTGGCTAGAAATTTACCTACGTTAAATCACTATGTATCATAGACCCGGCTCCTGCGACTCGGCCTATTTTGAGATTCATCCACTTTGTCGTGGATTGGTAATTATTCCTTCTTTTCATCGCTGAGAGGTATTGCTATGTATGGACATACCACAGTTTGTTTATCCAAAAACTTGACTTACTGGTGGACTTTTGGTTGTTCCCAGTTGGGGCTATTAACGAGTGAAGCCACTATCAACATTCATGTACAAGTTGGGGCACCTGGCTGGCTCATTCAGTAGAATGTGCGATTCTTGATCTCAGGGTTGTGCGTTCAAGCCCCAGGTTGGGTGTATAGATTACTTAAAAATAATACCTTTTTAAAAATTTTGTTATTTGAGAGAGAGAGTACATGCAAGAGAGCACGAGCAGGAGTAAAGGCAGAGGGAGCAGACTCCCCACTGAGCAGGGAGCCCGATGCGGGGCTCGATCCCAGGCCCCTGGGATCATGACCTGAGCCGAAGGCAGCTGCTTAATCCATCGAGCCGCCCAGATGCCCTAAAAATAGTATCTCAAAAAAAAAAAATTATGTACAAGTCTTCGTGTGGATGGTAGATACACGTATAATTTTTAAAGAAACTGTTTTCCGAATGGTTGTACCAGTCTGCGATCCTACCAGCAGTGTATGAGATTTCTGGTCGCTCCAAGTCCCTGTCAGCTCTTGGTACCATCAAGCTTTTTAATTTTAGCTGCTCTGATATGTGCGTAGCAGTATCTCGTGGTTTTAAATTGCATCTCCTTAACAACTAATACCGTTCGACATCTTTTCATGTGCTTATTGGCTACAAGTACATCCTCTTCAGTCAAGGGTCTTTTGTGTACTTTTTTGGGGGAGGGGTTTTATTGAGTTTTGAGAGTCCTTTATATGAGTTTATATACATATATACATATATGCTTTACAAATAATTTCTTTTAATATGTGGCTTGTCCTTGTCTTAACAGTGTCTCTGAAAGAACAGATTTTAATTTTGAAGTCCGATTTTTTTTTTATACGTTGCATACAGATTAAGAAATCTTTGCCTAACCAAGGTCACAAAGATTCCCTCCTGTTCTCTTCTAGAAGTTCTGTGGTTTAGGGGACAGTGGGTGGCTTAGTCTGTTAAGCATCCGACTCTTGATTTCGGCTTGGCTCGTGATCTCGGGGGCCCTGGGATGGAGCCCCACATCGGACTCTGTGCTTAGCGAGGAGTCTGCTTGGATTCTCTCCCTTCTCCCTTTGCCCCTCCCCCCCTCTAAAATAATCTTTTAAAAAAAGTTTTGTGGTTTTATATTTAGAGCCATAGTTCATCTTTTAAATTAATATCTGCATATGGTGCAAAGTAGAGGTAAAGTTTGAATTTTTTAAACATAGGAATATTGAATCATCCCAGCACCATTTGTTAAATAGACTGTCCTTTCTCCATGACCTGCTTTTACATCCTTGTGTAAATTAAGTTATCCGTATATGTGTGAGTCTGTTTCTGGGCCATATTCCATCCCACTGATCTCTTGTTTACGTCGGTGTGGTCTTAAAGAACTGTAGCTTTGTAAGACATGAAAGAAGGTAGTTTTAGTTCCACACTTTGGCCCACCTTTGGCAAAGATGTTTTAGCTATCCTCACCTGCTCTTTTGCCTTCCCATGTGGATTTCAGAATCAGAATACCAATGTCTACAAAAAAGCCTGCTGGGGAATACATTGAATCTATACATCAATTTGGGGGAAAATGACATTTTAATAATACTGATTCTTCTGACCTGTGAATAAGAGAGATCGCTCAAGTCTTCTTAATTTCTCTCAGCAATGTTTTGTAGCTTTCAGTATGTATCTTTTGGTATTAAAAATGTTCTACTGCTAAGAGATTTATTGTAAAGAAGTTTTCTGGTCTTTGTTCCAGGAAACCAGCGTTCCTGGGAATTAACCTGTAAATCTTTGCAATCTCCTGAGTGATAGAAGTACTTTCGTTATTGATGGTGGGTCCCTGGGACCATCTCTGAGTTTATGCTAATGAAGTAACTCAGAAAGGGGGCTAGCCATGCCAGAAAGACCAACCATGGATTTAGATGGTTGCGGCTCTAAGGAGGGTGTTAGTTAGCCCATCCTCCGGGAAGGGGAAGGGTGGCTGGAGATCAAGCCACCCTTGCATGGCCAGTGATTCAATCATTGTGTCACGGAACATAATAGACAGCCAAAGCTTGGGCTGGTAATCATTCATGAATGCACTAGGAGGGTAATAAGCCCTAAGGACATGGAAGGTTTACATTTTGTATCTTTCCAGACCTTATCCTGTGTCTCTTAATTTGATCAATCCTGATTTATATCTTTTATAATAAAACTGTTAAGTAGAGGGCATATAGTTGGTTCTAGTTTTTTGTTTTTTGATTTTGACAATTTCTGTGTGCTTAGACCATTGGCATTTAATGTAAGTATTGATATGCTTGCCTTTAGGTCTACCATTTTATTGTTTTGTGTTTGTTTCCTGTTTTGTTATTGTTATTCCTCATACCCCTTTCTTGCCTTTTTTGGGGTCTTTTTTTTCTTCTTCTTCCAGTATTTCATTTATCTATCTGCTAAAAGAATCACTTGCAGTTCTTTGAGTGGTTCCTTGAGAGATGAGGATACACATATGTAGTTTTTCAGTCTACTTGGAATCAAGATTTCACCACTTTGAGTGGACTATAGAAACTTTACTATCATACGGGTTCCATAATCCCCCTCAGTGAAAACACCATCGGTGTCATATTTTATTTCTATCATCAAATGTATTTTAAGAACTCAAGAGAATTGTTTAATTCTTTTAACTCAGATCTTGACTATTCCCGTTGCTCTTCCTTCTTTCCTGAATGTTTCTGTTTTTGTTACGGCGTCATCTCCTTTTGATCTGAGGAACTCCCTTCAGTGATTTTAGACCAGGCCTGCTGGGAATGAATTCTCTTTGTTTTTCTTCATCTAAGAGTGACTTTTCAGTCAGTTCCTGAAGGATATTTTCACTGGATATAGAATTCCGGGTTGTCAGTTTTTTCCTTTTAGCATTTTAGAAATGTTGTGCTCCTTCCTCCTGGCCTACATTTTTGATGAGAGATCCAGTCATCCAAATCATTATTTCCCACCGATAATGCGTTGTTTTTCACTGGCTGCTTTCAAGAGTATTGTCCAGTTTTCATTACGACTGTGTCGGCTGTGGGTTTCTTTAGAGTTTCCTAAATTCATAGGTTTAAGTTTTTCGCCAAATTGGGTAGTTTCTAGCCAGTATTTCCTCGAATATTTTTTTCCAGCATCATGCTTTCTCCCTTCCTTCTGGGATTCTGAAGGCACAAATGTTAGACCTTGTATTATTGTCCCACAGATCTCTGAAGTTCTGCTCACGGTTTTGCTTTGTCGTTTCCCAAACTTTTTCTCTGGTCAGATTAAATTCTCTTGGTTTATCTTCAAGTTGAGTGTCTCCTCCATTTTGCTAGACTATTCAGGGAATTTTTAATTTTGGTTACTGTATATTTCAGTTCTAAAATTTCCATTTCATTCTTTTTACATATCTTCTATTTCCTTGCAGAGATTTTTTTCCCTCCCACTGGCTACTGGAGTGTTCTTGATTATTTGCTGGAGCGCTTTTATAATAGTTGCTTTAATGTCTTTGTCAGATAATTCCAACATGTGCTATCTCAGTGCTGGGATCCCCTGATTGTCTTTTTCTAAGAGTTGAGATTTTCCCCATTGCCTGGCGTGCCAAGTAATTCTGGATTGTATCCTTGACATTTTGAATATTGTCATTAAATTCTAACTCTTGTTCAAATCTGACAGAAAATACTGAGTTTTTGTTTCAGCAGTCAACCTGGTTAGGTTGCAGGCAAAAGTTTATTATTTTTTAAAAATTCCGGCAAAATGGACATAACACATTACGGGAGTTTCAGGTGTGTCAGATCAGGCAAAGATTTTAAAAGCTAAACTGACACTGGATTCATAGCCTTTAGAAGACAGTTTGGGATGTCAGTTCAACTTTCAAAATCATTGCAGTGCTTTCTGGATCTACAGCATGTGAATGCCTCCCAGTTACTGAGCTGGAATTTGGGTGGTGGTCTCTATCAGAGTCTTCGGTCTACTGAAAAGGATCAGACCCACACATACATACAGCTTGGCAGTGGACCCAGGGGTTCATTGACAACTTAATGAGGTCCCTTTCTGAATTCCTTCCTCTCTGTGATCTCTTTGGTACTTTCTGGCTCCTTCTATTTCCAGTTCTCTGGCTAGAAGACTACTGTTGCCACTGTGTCTGCATCCAGGGCCAAGTGGATGGAGGGCAAAGAGAAAAACGCAATGGGGCTTGGTTCTACCTTCTTGGAGACAAAGCTGTACGGGAGAGGAAGGGTCATCTCCCCAAGTTTTGGCTCCCACTGCCAATAGTGGATGCTGTCACCATCCATGGGATTGCTGGAGGGTCGGGGTGGGGAGGGGGTAAGAGAACACAAAAGATTAAAAAAACAAAGGATTTCTCTACTTTCTTGGGTGTATGAGAAGTTCCCCTTGGACTCCTTGAGCCGGACTGAGAGGGCTTGTGCCCGTCTGCAGCCCAGTACTCACTCCCAGCTTTCCCGTGTGCTGAGTTCGGGCCGGGGGAAACCAGAGGGGAGAATGGTGGACTCACCACGGGTTCAGTGGTGCTTCAAACTCTCATCTTCTTCCCCGATCCACCCGCTGCTCTTGTTCGGAGGCCCACGCACTCACAGCTGTGGCAGCACGTGGCTGCTAAACCGTGTCTGGAACCAGTCCAACCAGTCCAACAAGTGCTTTGAAAGTTTATTCTCTCCCCCCTACCCCCCCCCGCGCGGGCCATCAACGTGTGACTCTGAAATCCAGGAGCCACACGCTCCTCCACCCGAGCCAGCCAGGTGCCCCCCGACTAGTGCTTTTAATATACAAAAGAGGAGTGAAGTTATTTTGACTTTCTTCTCACATTATCATAAATTTCCACTGCAGTAAAAGGAACGTTTTCCCTGTTGTTTCAAGAGAAGTAATACTGGATATGATGATACATTACCACAAGGCATTTTTGACCAAGACGAACAGTAGGAGTGCAATAACTGTAGGGATTTGGCTTTCGGTTGTATTTTCAGTAGGCAGAAGGGATAGGACCTCTTACTGTTCTTGGGCAATTAATTGCACGTTTCACTCATTTTGAATTTTAGAATACTCTGAAGACTATTACCATCATACAATTGTTAATCTTAGATTTTTCTAAGGGTAACCGAAGGTATCAACTATAAAACGCTACCAACATTGCCTCTAATCAATGACTTAAAGCTGTGGGTGAGAAAGAGACTTTATACACACACACACACACACACACATTTTTTTTTTTGAGAGGGAGCATGAGGAACCCAGGTAGGGCGGGGGCACAGAGGGAGGGAGGGAATCTTAAGCAGGCTCCATGCTCAGCATGGAACCCAATGCAGGGCTGAATCTGATGACCGAGATCATGACCCGAGCCGAAGGCAGAGGCTTCAACCCACTGAGCCACCCAGGCGCCCCAAGACTTTTTATTTTTAAGACAGAAAGCTGGCAGACTAGGTACCCCAAGAGGTAAGTAGAGGACATATGTAGCCTAACAGCAATGTTTAATGAACTCTGTGCTCCAAGGAGAGTGGGTCCTTGTAAGAGCAGAACACAATGACATTATTTTAACTGCTCTCAATCACTACAGTGACTTCGTGTAGATTACGTTACGGTCAGCAGTGTTTGATCAAATATATCACAAACACGTTTTTTAAAAATTCACCCAGGTAAGTGTGATTAGGGTATCTAGAAGTACTTCACGATTAAAAAAAAAATTGGAAGTATACAGCACTGCAATTTTCAGAATATGATGATTTGGGGTTCTGTTATTTTATATGGTCTTTAAGAAATTTGGTACATTTACCAATTATCTTAATAATTTTATTTTGTGCAGACACAAATAAACAGAAGTTTTAGATTTAAGGATTTCAGTTTCTTCCCACACAAGAACACTGTCTATGGGGACAGTCTTGTTTTGTTCCCCAACTGCCAAAAATGACATTTATTACTAGACGCAGCTCTCAGCACAAAAGGCAGATGTTACCTCTAAATAATCCTTCAATTGAAGTTACGAAATAAACTTTAAGAGCCGGGGATACCCTCTTCCCTGAAAAGTAAAACTACTATGCTAGCAACTGCCATTTATTGAGCTTTACTGTGTCCCAAGCGCCGTGCTAAGGGCTTACGACAGGTTCTACCATTTGACCCTCAAGTCCTCGGACTACTGCTATTGGCCCAATTTCCAGAGAAGGAAACAGGGCTCAGAGAAGGACCCTAAGCCCACAGAGTTAGGAGGCGGCAGAGCCCAGGCCGCGACGCAGGCCATGTGCCTCGCACCCTCTGCTACAAGCTGCAAGGACCCAACCCCAATCCCGGTCTCTCCCTTCCAAGTTATTTTTACAAAGGAGTGTTAATAAGTAGAAGGCGTAAATGAGAAAGAAAAAGGCCAAAAAACCCTCCAGTGATCCCACTGATTTGGGGGTGGGGAGGGACACAACCCCAAACCCCAAATACCCTTTACTATTTGAAGTTACTCCTCTTAATCAAGAAAACCACTTTGCCATCAACATACATCTTCAGAGAAAGTCTGTAATAAAAAGTACCAACAAACAAAGTACACTTTACTTACAGCATCATCAGGCTCATTTTAGACTAAATGAATACAGTATATCCCAGTCAAGAAATCACTAATTCTTGAGAACTTAAAAACTTCAAGAGAAACAATATATTCATATAATATTTTACTTTCTTCTCCGAAACATGCAAAAATTCATACAGCTAATGGAATTGTCCACGTTAAAGTGCTGCGCAACATGACAAATTTCTGACAAGAAAATATTTTAATGTAGGAAGCAACATGTGAACATTACATTTAGGTGGTAAAATTCAGGTTACAATATGATAGATATCAAATAATATCCTTCTGGCCTAATGGAAAACATAACAGCTATGACAGACTTAATACCTTGGTTAAATAGAGAGAGAAATGAGAGAGGCGGGGGGGGGGGGGGCGGCACAGACATATGCAAAGATTTAGCAGTCTGAATCATCTGTAGCCCTTCCGAGAAAACACAGACGGGG
>CM052893.1:372409-439671 GCA_028534135.1 Potos flavus | reverse complement strand
AAGATATAGTTAAGAAAACAAGAGCATCAACGACAGGGATGGTAAATGGACCTATACGGTTGCGAGATTTCTACATTTTACGTGAAGAGGTACATGAACTCTACATAGACTGAAAAACTGAGAATGGATATCGTAACTCCTAGAGTGTCTACTAAAAAAATATGCAGACAGGATAGCTACAAAGCCAATCGATTACAAAGTAGTTCTAAAATAAACAACTAATCCAAACAGAAAAACAATAAAAATGATACACCTAAAACCGGACTCTACCAGTAATCACCGCTCATGTGAATGAACGTGAATTGAAAGGTGGAATCCGTCAGAAGAGAGGGCAGTGTTAAGACCCAAGTTATAAGCTGTGTATAGGAATTTCACTCACTTTAAGTAGAAAGACCGAGAGAGGCAGGAAGGGGGGTATGAGGCACACAGCACGCGTTAGAAGGCTGGAGAAGCTCTAACTCACAACAGATACGACAGACTTGGACGCGAAAGGTATTAGCAAAGATAAAGAGGGGAATTTCGTAAAAATAAAATGGTCAATTCATTAGGAGGACGTAACATAACCCAATAACAGGCCCTCAAAACAGGAAGCAAATTGATACAATCAAAGACAATTGCACAACCGTAACAAAAGATTTTAACACCTCGCAACATCTGAGAGACATAAAAAATCTGTGAGGGCACAGACAATGTGAACAATAGCATTAATTACGTAACCTAACTGGTATTAGAGAACAAATTCACCCATCTCAGAGTACGTATTCTTTTCGAGTGAATGTGGGACGCTCACCAAGACAGACCATACGCATACTAGGTCATATGAGGAGTCTCAATAAAACTAGAAAGACTGAAATCGTAAGCATATTCTCTAACCTGGATGGAATTAAAGTGCCAATCAGTAATTATGAGATATTCAGTGAACAAAACAGACACCTGCTAATTAGGCCAGATGCTTCTAGATAATCAACCCATGGGTCAAAGAATTCACAAGGAAATTAGGAGATGTTTACAACTGAATGATAATGAAAATACAACATATTAAAAATTCTGAGATGCAGCTCAAGTAGTGCTTAAAGAAAAACATGTAACTTTAAACACTTCTATTAGAAAAAAAGTCTAAAATGACCTATGGCCTATCTTAAGCTACAGAAAAAAGAGCAAAGTAAATGCACACTAAGTAGAAGGAAGCTAACGATAACGAAACTGAAAAAGTTGAGAAAAATTAACAAAGCCAGAAGCTGGTTCTTTGAAAATCAGATCAACAAAACCGACAAACCCCTCGCGAGACTGACTGGGGAAAGGAAAAAGCAGAAACCACCAGTCCCAGGATGAAAAAGGAGTTGCCACCGCAGCTCCTACAGATGTTAAGAGAGTAAGGAGGGACTCCTAGGAATATCACATGTTCTGTATGTTGTATGGATTATATATCGTGTTCTTACAACGAAGCTGCAGAACATGTTATTAAAATCAAGAGAGAAAATATATTGACAACACTGTACTGTATCGATTGAAAAAAAATCCACATGTAAGCGGACCGGTGCTTTCCTGACCTGTGAGGGTCAGGGGTCAACTGTGTAACTTACCTGAATGACCCAAGACGAAACTAAAAATCTGAATAGCCCTATATTTACTAAACTAAATCTGTTATAAAAAACCATCCCACGAAGAACACTGCAGGCCCAGATGATGTCACGCATTAATTCTATAAATGCAATAATGAAAAAAGAGGATGGTCTGAACTGGGTTATTAAAAAGTTAGCTTTAATGTCGCCAGGACTACCGGCCAGGAGCCAACATCCCGCGGGTTACAAACGCCGGACTGTGAAGAAACGGGAAAGCAGCCCCGATGAAATTCATTTCTTCTTCCCCTTCGAAGGTCTGGCGAACAGAGCCGGGTCGATGTCGTCCGTGGCCAGGCCCCTGACCGAGAAGAGCCGCGCGGCGCGCTCCTGCAGGGTGCCCCCGCATTTCAGTCCCCGGGCCATGAGCGCGCACTTGAGCCTGCCCAAACCCAGCGCCTCCAGCTCCGCCGCGGAGCCGAAGGCCAGCAGATCCAGGCTCTGCTGACCGGCATCCTGAGGGGGAGAAAGGAAAATACTCAAAACAGACTCCTCCCAATCACGAGGGGCACCCGGGGGGCTCAGCGGGTTAAGCGGCTGCCTTCGGCTCAGGTGACGATCCCCGGGTCCTGGGAGCGAGCCCCACGGCGGGCTCCCTGCTCCGCAGGTAAATCTCATCCGTTCGGCGCTCATTCGGGACCACCCACCCCGATTCAGGTATTAAAATGTCATCAACGCGCGGCTTAGAACTGATAAAACATGGAACCAAGGACGCCACCTAGTGGCAAAACGATACACATTCCAGAGTTTAAAGGGAAAACCTTTTTGGGGGGGCCGAGGTGAGCATCACCTTCACCTGTACTTCTGGTTAGGAGACAAAGCTTCCCACTCGGCAGCCGATGGGGAAAAGCACGTTTTCACGGCAAGGACCTCTTGAGGACCTGTGGCCACCGAGCTGCCCTGGCTCTGGACGTGGACCCCCGAACTACTTACCGACGGGCTTCCCTCCGTTCCGGCGGCGGGCACGCTTCCCCCGGCTTCTGCAGGCGCGGCCTCGGCAGTTTTGGCCCCATCGGCCGCCTCCTCCAGCTCCGGCTCCGGCTCCTGGGTCAGTCCAGGCCCCGCGGCCTCCTCTTCTGCGGGCTCTTCGCCCTCCGCACCCCCCTCCTCCTTCCGGCTCTTCTCTGTTTCCGTGGCCACTGTCCTGTCCTCACGCCCCTCAGGAGAGGTCTGTCCCGACGCAGCACACACGGCTGGGGAGACGGCACAGCCCCAGCTCGTCCCTGGGGCCGGCAGTGACTCCGGGGACCAAGAGGCCGCACTGGCCACGCCCGTCCCCAGACGGCGGTGGGGAGACCCGGCTGCCGGCTCCGCGCCATCGAGGCCGTGGTCCACAGGGTGCGAGCTCGTGCCTGAAGTACTAGGAGCTTCCTCCCGGTCGTCATCCGAGGTCTCCGAGCTGGACTCCTCTGCCGTCTCCAGCCCTTCCATGCCCAACCTGCCGGGAGCAGCGGGAAGGCTTAACACAGTTCCCGGCTTCTCCGCCGGACAGAGTTGCCGTGTGTCCGGGGAACAGCCTCTGTCAGGATCAGAGAGCCTGCTTGCCTGAGATGGACAGTAGCTGAGTCTCAGAGAAAGACAGTGAGAGGTACAGAGGGGAAAAAACTCAGTGAGCCTGGAACCGACCATCCCAAAGATCCAGGAGGGATCTTTAAAGCTGTGAATTTTTTTTTCCAGATTTTATTTATTTATTTGAGGGAGAGCACAAGCAGGGGGAGAGGCAGAAGCAGAGGGAGAAGCAGACACCCTGCTGAGCAGGGAGCCCAATGCGGGACTCGATCCCAGGACCCCGGGATCACGACCCAAGCCAAAGGCAGACGCTTCACCGACTGAGCCCCCCAGATGTCCCTAAATTAAGGTGTGACTCTTTTGAAACAAAATTGATTTTGCCTAAAGCTTTTTTTCCTATCTTGTACAAATCTCAAACGGTTAGAAATGTAGATAAGACAACAAAGAGTTAAAAGAAAAGTCTATGTTTTATTCATAATCGCCCCAAACTGGACACTACCCAAACCACCAGCAGAATGGAGAGACGCAACAATACTTGGCAACGAAAAGGGGACGCACCACTGATCCACCGAACACCAGCGTGATTTCAAAAGCATTGTGCTAAGGGACGGACTCCAGACACAGAGGCCTGCGGGACATTCTGGAAAAGGCAGACCCATCGGAACACCACTACACCAGCGTCAGCGCTCGCCGGGGGTGGAGGTACGGGAACGGGAATGAACCACGAAGGGGAGTGTGGGCAATCTTTAGGGAAATGAAAACATTCTCTATCTTGGTTATCTGACTATATTTCTCAAAACCCACAGGCCTACTCAGTGGAAAAGGATGAATTTTAGCGCATATAAACTGCACCTCACTAAACCTGATTCAAAACCCCGTCCCGCCTCCCCACACAGCCCCACGACCCTCACTCTCAAGAACGCTTAATTCCGATTTCACGAAGAACACCCCAGATTCTATGCTGAACTTGCACAGTTACGTGATCTTTAATAATTCCTTTTCTGCCCCCAAAGCGGCGGCCAGGGAGGAAGCAAGATGCGTCTGGACCTCCCTTTCTAGAACCTGGCCCAAGGGAAGCGAGCTCGCGCCCGGAGGACGGAACGCGAAGGGCGGCCGCGCCACCAGCAGGACGCACAAGACAAGGCGCCCTCGTGTTTTCCACTACAAGTGCAGCCGCGGCCGCAGACCTCAGAAAACCGACTGTGAAAAACCACAGAGAAAACAGAACAATCTGGAAAGTACGGCCAGCTGGGACTTCCACCTAGAATTTCTGAAAGTTAACTCTTTCAGCACCAAATAGTCATTCAAGTATAAAGTGATTCCGACGTGATCTTTCGCTAAGGAAAACCCATCCTTCAGCTCCCACTCCCCGCCCGCGAGGCAGAACCCACGAGGAGCATGCCCCTGAGGACTGAGGCACTCTGGAAAGTTCCGAGCTCCCACCAAACCTTCCTTTAGAAAGGGTTTCCGGCAGACAGACAAGAGGAAGTGCTGCCCAGCCGCGCGGGCCCTCTCTGGGAAGAAAACAAAGCCCACTTACCAGAAGCACTTCCTTTTCCCGGCACCGGCTCCCCGGTCTGTTTTTGACGGCGTGGGTCTTTTCCGACTCTCACCCACAGCAGCCGAGACCACCTTGCTGGAGGCAGCCTGCATACCTAACCAAAAGGGTCCCGACTCAGTCCCGCTCGCAGGCGCGAGGACGACTGAAGACAGGATAAACGCTACGGGCGACAGAGGCAGCCGCCGTGCAACCTAAAGCTCGAGTTTTAAATTTGTTAACATTCCAAACTTTTACACGGCTCAAATGAGATTCGACGTAAGTTTACACAGATTTAAGGTATTGAGCATTCTGGCTCTGGAACCAGGTTTGGAAAACAGCAATGGCCAATCTGTGGCTCTGAGACTGACGGGGCATCCCCGGCCCCCCCCCGGCCCCCCCCCGCCGCAGGCCTGATGGTCCATCCCCTGCTACTCGCTGCTTGCACAGCGTGACATCACAACCTTCTGATTGAGAAGATTCCTTATTCAACTGAACCCACAAGAGCCCTAGCATAATGCTCTGGATGCTAAAAAAAAATAAATAAAAGTTAATCATTCTCATTAAAAAACATTTAAAAAAAAAAAGGGGCCTAAACCCGGAAGCAAGTACGTCGAGGTGTAACCTGCCGAGGGCGTGGCGCATCCCCACCAAGCACGAGTGTTCTTACCCGGGGCCCGTGGGCCCCCACAGTTCAGGAGACAAGTACATCACATACCCTGTGAGCGCTCTTTTTCTAGGGTATAAGGCATCCTGTTTATTACTATTTTTACTTTGAAAGACCCTACTTCTCCTAGAGAGAGCGCGCATACGCGCGGGGGGTGCAGAGGGAGAGAGGCAGGCAGACTCCCCCCACTCTCACCTTTGAGCACGGAGTCCTCCAGGCGCTCGGCCATCTCGTGGCACTGCTGCTGGTACGCGGGGCTGGCGAAGCGGTGCCCAGGCTCCGCGAGCTTCCGCTGCAGCCGCTCCAGGCGCTTCTGCTCCTTCTCGGCCTCCCGCTCGGCCTGCTGTCGCACCCACTCGGCCATGCTGCCACGGGTGAGAGAGACGGAGCCGACCGGGGGATCGCACCCATGCCTGCTGATCCGTGAAGAGCCTCCCACCCCCGGACGAATCCGCACCGCCCCGGGGCCTGCTGTGATCCTCCCTCGGAAAGGCACGCTGGGAGGGACCCCCTAAAGCCCCACAGGAGTTACTAAACGACGGAAAGAGCTAAGGCCGAGAACGACCAGTGAGAGCGCTCGTCCTTCAAGGCCACAGGTGGATATGGGCGGCATGGGGACAGCAATCGGTGGCAGGAACACGCATCGCTGTCTTCAAAGAAATTAACACAGCGGGCAGCTTACGCCTTCTCGTGGTTGACGTCTCGCAGCCTCCTCCCGCTGAGGTCTCGGCACGCTTCTCGATTGGTTGTCTTCTCAATCTGAGCGCCAAGCGCTCGGAGCATAGATCCAAACCCTGGGCAAATAGATTTGGAGAAAGCAGGGTAAAAAGGGTTCCAGGACGGATAAACGCCAAATTTAGGAAAATGCTATTATATCACAAGATTAAAAATGATCTCTTTGGGGCACTTGGCTGGCTCAGTCGGTTAAGCATCCGACTCTTAGTTTCAGCTCAGGGTCGTGAGATCAGGCCCAGTATCGGGCTCCAAGCTCAGTGAGGAGTCTGCTAAAGTTTCTCTCTTTCTTCCTCTGCCCTTCCCTGTGCTTGCACTCTCTCTAAAATAAATAAATTCTTTAAAAAAAAACTCTCTCTTGCTCTTTTTTTTTTTTAAAGAAAGGGACATCGAGATTCTGCCCAGGCATCAAAGATAAAAATATTGATAAACCTGATTCAACCTCATGCCTTTCGTCCTCCCTCTTATATTTCTGAAATACTATATCTGCACTGGAATTTTTTTTTTTTCAAGATTTTATTTATTTTTTTGAGAGACAGCACGAATGGGGGGGGGTGGAAGGACAGAAGGGGAGGGAAGAACAGACTCCCCACTGGGCAGGGAGCCTGATGCAGGGCTCGATCCCAGGACCCTGGGATCATGACCTGAGCCGAAGGCAGCCACTTATACGACTAAGCCACCCAGGCGCCCTCCAATGGGATATCTTAGAGGGTTTTACCCAGTACCACAGATCCCAAGATTCCCAGATTAATAACTTAAACATTTTTATGGTGAGATTTTGCAGTGAGTTTCAAAGGAAAAGCAATTTTAAGTTGTCCCCGGCTGATATGATAAACTTCATTCTTATTGACACAATTTCAAACGGCAGGATGATTATAATGTGAGATGCCACCCAGCTCTCTGAAAACCAAACCAAATCACTGAGGATTTTGAGAAAGTCGGGATGGCATGTTAGTGCATCGGGAGAAATACCCAGAACTGCCCATATTCTGTTTTTGCTTTTAGTTTCTCTTCTCTATTCTTGGATGTGTTCATACAACAACAACCCGAATCTACCCAATCCGTAAACGGCTATGTTCCACAGGCAGACTTTACTCCTCCCTTGGAACTACAATGACCAGACAAAATCTTGCTAAAAAGCAGGAGAGGGGCACCTGGGTGGCTCAGTGGGTTAAGCCTCTGCCTTTGGCTCAGGTCATGATCCCAGGGTCCTGGGATCGAGCCCCGCATCGGGCTCTCTGCTCAGCGGGGAGCCTGCTTCTCCCTCTGCCTGCTGCTCCCCCTGCTTGTGCTCTCTCTCTCGCTGTGTCTCTTTCTAGCAAATAAATAAATAAAAAGCAGAAGGAGTTTTAACTGTTTTAACACTCTTCAGCAAACTGGACAGAATAAGGATTGTCTCTCTTCATCCAATCTCCCCCAAAGTTTTAGAACCTAACTGCCTAAGAGCTATCCTGCTGGTGAGGGTACAAATTATAATCAGAGAATATATTCCTCAAAAAGAATAAAAGAGAAAGTACTCAAAACTAGCAAAGTGAATAAAGGATTTCATAAGGCAAGACAAGACTGGCACACCCCAGGGGCCTGCCCGGGCTAGAGGCTGCAGCTGGGACCCACGCAAGCGGCCAACAGGCATGTCCTACCTCCTTTTCCACCGCGGAGCCTCGGTTCCAGACTGTACGCGGCACCAGGCCGCACTCCGTCACCAGCGTCCACGAGGGATCCATCGCACTTCACGAAGAAGCATTCCACTGGGACGCCCTAGAAACGAGTTTGGGGTTTTTACATGAGACGACGCAAGAAAGGAGCCCAGCCCGTTATGTTTTTATCACTCGGCTTCTAAGCACATAGCGTGTGTTCCGTTAGTATTTGTTGAACTGAAAATCCAAAGGAAAAAAGTCACTTCCTAGGATTTATTCAGAGTATGACTTTTTCCCAACACCCCATCATGATACGCACAAGGACCTGTCTTTTGGGTGAAAGTAAGAACCGCTCTCTTCTCTGATAGGAAATCAGAGTCGAGGCGGAAAACTACACGGGGCTCAGACCCAGTAACTCTGCGAGGCCCTTTTTCTCTTGACTTTTTTTTAGACAGATAATATCAAGTTGCACGGGTTTAAAAGTGACAACACACGTTCTGAAAAGTGTAGATAAGGACGAGCAGGACGGCGGTATGGTCTGCCTACACCTACACAAGCAGGAACAGGCGGAGGGCCAGCTGGCGCTTTCTGCCCGTGTCCCCACGTTACAGTAGAAGCCAAGTACCCCCCAACCCACTCTGTAGATTTCAAGGGTTCCCCGAGCAAGCAATGACGAGAAGATATAGAAAGAGATCCACACACCAACAGGAAGGAGAAACACATGGCTGGTAGCTTCCCAAGGTGGACGCGATGAGCGTCCGTTCCGGACCACATCACGGAGCGGCCCCTGCAGCGGGACCTGTGTGTTCCTTCAGTGAGGCTTCAGCAAGGCCCTCCCATCGGCCGGGGACTTTCAGGTGCTGGGGTACCGCAGTGAGGACTACAGGGAACACAGACCCTGCCTTACGTTCTAGCGGGGAGAGTCAGAGAAGGAACAGACGGATGCTAGACGGCAGCCCTGGTGAGAAGCAGGCTAACGGGGACGGTGGGCGTGGACGGCCGCGCCGGTCATCTATCTCACGTATGCAGTCAAGAAGAGCCTCGCTGGTCAAGTGTCATTTCAGCAGAGAATGAAGGAAAGGGAGAGCACAGACCAGTGGTGATCTGGGGGAGAGCGCTCCGGAGGCAAAGGCGGGCGGCAGGAGGGAGCCCCGAGCCTGCGTGGAACAGCAGCACGGCCCACGTGGCTGGAAGACGTCTGCCAAAGGGGAAGGAGGAGGCCTTAAAAGCCCCTGTAGGAACTTTGGGTTTCACTCCGAATAAAGCCACTGTAGGTTTCAAACAGATTGAGAGCGGAGTTAGAGTCCTAAAGGATTGCTCTAGCTGTGAAATCGGAACGAACACTAGAGAAGCAGAGACGACAGCGACATCAGTAGGCGAGCAATGAAGGCCATTCGTCTCCGGGGTGGTGGCAGAAGGGGATGAGAAACGGGGGGCGGGGGGCTCTCCCGAAGGCTCTGGAGCGGCAGTGAGAGCCACGGAGCCATGAGAGAGGAGTCCAAAAACTTGGCTTGACTAACAGGAAACAGAGCTGCCGTCCGGGGGAGAGCACCAGCCTCGTTTTGGACGTGCTGGTTTGAAAGGCCAAGCAGCCACATGGAGATGCTGAGGAACCCAGTGGGGACACAAGTCTGCAGTCTGGGGACGAGGTCTGGGCTGGAGATTTCCATCTGGAAGACATCAGCATGCCGACGACGGTACTCGCTGGCCTGAGAATGGATGAGTGTCCTGCCTGAGGGAGGAGGCACAGGAACAAAGATCGGAAGACCCAGTCGCGGCCACTGCGAGGCGCGGAGATCAGGGAGACGAGGAGGCAGGGGCAAGAGGAACTGGAAGGGAGGCCAGCGAGGAGAACGTGCGGGCAGCCGAGCAAAGCGTGCCAAGGAGTGAATGTTGGAGTGTGCCCACGGATGCCGACAGGCCCAGAGAGAGGAGGACTGGAAACGGCTCATCGGGTATGGCACCGGCGACAGGAGCTGGTCTGCTGGAGTGACACGCACAAAAGCCTGACTCGAGTGCGTTCTAAAGGAGAAGTTTTCTGTTCAAGAATATTTTCTACAAAGAAAACCAGAGAAAAAGAGGTGACAGCTGAGAGGGATGTGGGCTCAAGTCTGCGCCCTGGTAGGAACGATCCAGCAAAAAGGGAAGATGCGGGAAATGCAGCAGAGAGAGAACCGATGCCAAATAAGGTACGAGGAGACAGGGTCCGGGGCCAAGCGGAAGCTAACTGCAACTCACCTACAAAATACCGACTGTTCATCCACAGTAACGGAAAAAGAGAAGGCAGAATTTACGGCAACGAGGTAGGGGCGCCAGCGTGAGGATGAGGAAGGTCCCTCTGAGGGCTGTACTTTCTCACTGAATGCAAAGTTCGGGCCTTGGGATGGGAGAAGTACCGGGGATTTAAAGAGAGGAGGCCGGAGAGTCACGTAGGAGAGTGAGCGCAATGAACTCGCACCGCTTCCCAAGCCTTTTCACACCATGGTGTACAGAAAACACAGCCGGTGACAGGGAAATGAGCAAAGCTGCTGAGGCACCCTCAGATTGAGCCCCCTGCTGGAGGGCGGCAGGAATCCGTATTCTCAGCAGTCCTCCACCCCAGGGGAAGCCCACTCTGGCCTGGGGATGTACGGTAGAAGCGCCAGGCGTCACGAAAGTCGGCGTTTGTGAACTTACGGTCAGGCTGATTTGTGTGATTCGTTTCCAGGCCACCGTCACTGCCGGGATGGCAGGCGGGATAGGTGGACTGGAGTTATCCCAGGCCGACGTGCTAGCAGGGCAGAAGAGCAAAGGAGCTCAAGTTACAGGCAGTGATGTGATTAACAGGAAAGACATTCTTGCCTGTAAAATGCTGTCCACTTTTGAGAGTTGTACAGATTAAATGAGGTGTGTAATATACCTCGTATTCGTTTTACATTTATGCATGAAAGGCTGCTTCAGTTTTTCTTAATATTTTCTGGGTCTAGTGGGTATGTATTTCTAAATATCTAAACAATTTAGAAGACATTAATGTGAAGCCAGAAGGATTATATACACCACACTTCATTTCCAAACAGAATTGCTTGTTCGACAACATAACTGATCAACAAAATTGCATTTTCTACTTAGGAGTCTTATCAATAATCACTAGCAGGAAAAAAGGACAAAGGAAATTTAGAAGCAATGTAAGGGTCTTTGACCACCTGTGTTTTATAAAGTACTTCAAGCACAAAATACTGTGGGTCTTAGCCCAATCAGCCGAAAGCCACCAGAGACAAATGTGTAGTTCACCAAAGCCGAAGGTACGGACTCACTGCAACAGGGGTGGGGGGGTCAAGGGACGGGGTGGGGAGAGGGCTGCACACAAGAGGAATCCTCGGGTGTCTCACCACCAACAAAAAAACAATTATTATAGGATGTGGGGCAAGGGTGGAGTTTAGATGAAATTTAAGTGAAAGTGTTCTGAGAGGCTCAAAACGAAGCAGAGCTGTGTGTAAAGGGGGCAACATGAGGTCTAGACTGTGAAGTAGACTGGATCCAGACCCCCGTTTCCTTGGAAACCACAGAGTTAAGATAAACACAGAATGCTGAGTTCAGAAACTCCTAATCTGAAGCTTTGCACCTGGGCTGGAAATCAAGAGTGTTTTCTTTATATCAAAGCGACTTAAGAGTCTCAAGGCAAGAGTGGGATGCTTCATTCGCACTGATACAATTTCAAACAACAAAGTGTCTTGTAGTCTATAATTTTGTACATCAAGGTTTCTTAGTGAATCAGAAAGCAGCAGGCTTCCAAGGGAGTCATTATGATACTTTACAACTGTACCATGTCCTCGAGAGAAATACTGTTTCCTATTAACTTTGCAGCTCGCTTTATCTGGGTCTGTTATCCCAGCCTGAAGAACAGCCGGACAGATTTTTACTCCTTCAGTGGACACGAACATTGATCTCATCCTCTGTCCGAATGATTTTGTTTCAGAAAGCACAGGTGTGAACTTGACCTATTTTAATGTCGTCCAGTATCTCATCAAATGCCCTTTTAAAAGTTTCTTGTTTCTGTTCACATACGTTATGGTCCTACTTCTTGAGCACCTGACAGAATCATCCATTTATATTTCTTCCTTCCTACTTAAAATTATTTTTTCCAATACTCTCATAATTAAGATCCTATTTTTTCTAGTCGTTTTGGATCAACTGTCACGAGATAAGGATTATTTTCAGACATATTAAAACCCATCTATTTTGTAAGACACTTCCCCACCCAGATGGTCAGGCTGAAACACCACATTATTTGCAAACACACGTGGCTTTTTCATCGAACCGGTCCAAATAAAGACGTGGTTTGGACGGCAGTGTTAACATGCGTGAAGCCTATAAATAACAAGCAGGAAAAAACAGCCTAGGGAAACACGGATGAAGTGAGGTTATAAACAAACACAGCCTCCTGGATCAAATTAGATTTGGGGAGACCACCAAATTCTTGAGATAACGGAACAGGTTTAAATGTCTCACAGCTGGAAGAAGCTCGCTCGCTTGATAATTCCGTAAACCACACGTGTAACTTTAGAAGGCCTTGACAGTTTCTCAAAAATACGCAGGGACAAATGTGACCATCGGAGGGTCAGTGAAAAGATCTGAACGACAGACCCCAAGAACCCCCGCCCTCCACGGGACACGCGTGAGTGCTCGGCCCCGACCAGAGACCAGAGGAACCCATCGCCCTGCCCGACCCTCCTCTGGCCTCTGCCGGGTTATGAAAAACTCCTCTACGTTGGAGCTAACGGGGCTGTGCCGCGGACGACATGCACATCACAGCAGCACAGGACGAATGCAAGGGAAACCGAAGCAAACGCGCCCTAAAAGTCATCTGGGCCAACGGCCTCATTTGCGCACGAAGAAACAAGGCCAAGGGTTTCCGTTGGTCCGCACTGAGGGCGGGACTGAGCGCCTGCGAGCCGAGGGGCTGATTCCCTTCCGTAGGGGCACGAAACTACCGCCACCCCAAAACAAAAGCAAAGCAAGGCCTCAGTATCAGTCTGAAGCACCTTAACACTGGGGCGCCTTCAGTCTCAAAACCCGAAAACCCCAAGGACCGGACGCGCCCCCGGCCCACCCTCTTCCCACCCAGTCCTGCCCCCCGTCCGCCTCGCCGCCCCTCCTTCCAGGAAGCGCGAAGCTCACCCGGTCTCGGCAGTGTCGGTGGATCAAATCTCGTACGGAGCACCGGGCCGAGGCACAGCGCACCGCCGCGCACCCGAAGCCGGGGCCGCGAACCCACACGAGCGGCGCAGCCTCCGCCATTTCAGCGAGCTCCCGGACCTCCAGCTCTCGGGGACAGGGCGCCGCCGCTCGCCCGGCGCGTCTCGATGGCGTCACGGGGCGTTCCGCGCCCCGCCCCCACAGCCTCCGCTCGCCCCGCCCCTCCCCCGGGGCCAGTCACGTGAGCCGGGCCCCGCGTCGCGCCGGCGGGGGAGGGGAACAGGAAGGGCCTGCAGCAGGCCGATAAGGCGGCGGAGCGCGAGGGCGAGGCGTTGCTAGGAGACGCTGCGGGGGCGGGGCCCGGGGACCGCGTATAAAAGGGTGGCGCGCAGCCGGCGTGCGAGCGTTCTGGGCGCGAGCGGGAAGGCGGGGGCGCGGTGCCGCCCCTCGGGCTCCGGCCGCGTCCCCGGCGCCGCGGCTATTTTTGGGTCGCGGGGATCCGGGGCCGGAGGAGGCGCTGCGGTCCCGGAAGCGGTGGGGGCGGTCTCCTCGGCCCCGGAGCCCCCCCGTTCCCCTCCCAGGGCCCGGGAGCGGCGGCGGCGGGGGCTCCCCGGTGGCCAGGCGCGCTCCTCCTCCGTCTCCGCCGGCGCCGTGGGCACGATGCTAGGGGCGCAGGGGGGACCCCGGGCCGGGGAAGCTCCACGGAGCCCCGAGGGCACTTCGCTGGGGCGGCAGGAGCGCCTCCGGAGAGCCGCGGCCTGTGACGTGAGGGCTTCTCACTCGTCTTCGCCTCGCTCGCCCTGCGGGGAGACGGCGGGGCTTCCGGCCGCGCCAGCAAAGCTCCCCCGAGGCGGAGGCCGGAGGCCGGGGGCGCGCGCTTCGCGGGAGCCTGGGAGGAGGCCGTGGGTGCCTCGCCGGGTCTGGACGGGCAGGCCGGACTCCCCTCCCCGCCCTGCGTCCTCAGTGTCCCTGAGCAGGCCCCTCCAGAGAGCCAAGCCCCAAGCCTCGTTGTCTATTCATGACTTCTTCCTTCTTGGGATTAAAAAAAAGGCTATTTCAAAGGTCTGGGGTCTTCCTCTCCCACCAGTAACCAGACAAAAGAGCAGTTGAGCTTTACATGACGTCTTTTCTTGGGTGATTTGTACATGTAAGATTCATTAGTCCTTTTTAGGAAGGAAAGTCCACGTCATTTATTACTAGCATTGTAGCGCGTCCTTGTGAAACCCCATGTCTGAATGAAATTGTTCACTCTTTACTCTTTGTTGCATTTAAATTCCTACTATTGAAAAAATTCTAATCATTGAATAGGCATTACCATTTAAAATATGAAACAGGGGCGCCTGGGGGGCTCAGTCGTTAAGCCTCTGCCTTCGGCTCAGGTCATGATCCCGGGGTCCTGGGATCGAGCCCCGCATCGGGCTCCCTGCTCTGCAGGGAGTCTGCTTCTCCCTCTCCCACTCCTCCTGCTTGTGTTCCCTCTCTCCCGCTCTCTGTCAAATAAAATCTTGAAAAAATAAATAAAATATAAAATAACTTGTTATTAGCTATTGCCTTTTCAAAAATACGTATTTACTGAGCAATATCTAGGCTGCTCTTCAGCCTTCACACTGAGCGTATAGCACCATAATGTACAAGGAGTAGAAGTCAAATAAGTTTTAATTGGATATTTGCTGAATTACTAAGGTAAGTCGAATGATTCCCAATGTATGCCTGAAGAAATGTATTTTGCACTAGTATAATACTTTCTATCCCAAGAATGCTGAATTCAACTTGGATTGGTGGTTTTAAAATTTGTGTAATAGTCAGGGACGCCTGGGAGGCTCAGTTGGTTAAGCAGCTGTCTTCGGCTCAGGTCATGATCCCAGGGTCCTGGGATTGAGTCCCGCATCGGGCTCCTTGCTCGGCGGGGAGCCTGTTTCTCCCTCTGCCTCTGCCTGCCACTCTGCCTGCTTGTGCGCTCTCTCTCTCTCTCTCTCTCTCTGACAAATAAATAAATAAATAAATAAAATCTTTAAAAAAATAAAAAAATAAAAAAAATAAAATTTGTGTAATAGTCAGGAAACAGGACTAACGTCAGGGCTATGGCCAAGAACAAATCGGTAGAGAAAAATCTAGAAATACAGCTGGTTTAGCTGGCTGGCTGAGCCTCTACAGTGGTGTGCAGTAGACACAGCTGCGTGGCCAGACCGGTCAGTGGTTATGGGAAAGTAGAGATGACTTCTGCCACCTTCCCCAGCTCGCAGTGGCAGGCAGAGGAGGGACAGGAAGACACATTAGGGTTGGGACCAGTAGGTGGTGAGTGGGTGGAGGTCAGTTCCTCTCTTAGCAAAATAGCGTAGCCACGCTCTTGGGACCGTCTTTGCTGTTCTTTCCAATAAGCCACACTTTGCTCCTGCCCATCTCCTCCAAAAGATCGACTCTAGCTCTGCCTTTGCTTTGTGAGGACCGGTTCCAATGCCAGGAGGACACTGAGGCGATGTGGAATAAATGCTCACTGCCAGGAAATGACAACTCGCGACAATGTTTGTGTGGCAACCCATGACGGGCTCAGTTGAGCCAAAATGGCCTGCTGGCCTGCAAGCACGGGAAGCAGGGCCGTCCACTCAGGCAGTTTGTAGAAATGACAGCGAGGCTCCCAAACTAGCGAATTTGCAGACTGGATCCGTGTGCGCCAGGCAAGTCACACGTCTGTGCTTTCAGCCACGCTCACGCACAGAGGCAAGGACAGGAGGTCGTTAATGCCATCTTTATGACAAAGGACGATGGTACAGCCCGGCTCCTCCCGTGCCCCCCACGCGGAAAGGCTATAAACTAAATTGGCAAGTGTTGCCTTATAGGTGGTTCCAGCTCCAGGAACAATGAGGTCAGCTCCTAGGGTGGAAAAACAGCTTCCAGTCCAGTGTGGATGGTGTGGGAGGTGGAGTGTGGCTGCCGGAGAAGGCACGGCTCCGCCCTCCTGCCTGTATTGGACAGAAGGAAACAGGACACGTCAGGGCGAGGTGGAGTTGAGAGGTGGGAGAAGTGTGTGTTTAGCCCTGGTGCCGGGAAGGAGCTCGAGAGGGCGGAAGGGAAGAGTAGGGTAGATAGAGGCGCGGGGCCGAGAGAAACAGCCGGACCCACAGCCCGCGCCCCGTACAGAAGCCCACCTCTTCGTAAGTGTCAGCAAGGAGAAAAGACCTTCGTGGGGCCGGACTTCCATCAATAAACAATGTCCCTCCTGATTGCCCCAGATACTGCCTTGTGTGTTATTGTTTACCTTGTGTGGTTGTCATTCTTAGGTCTCCAGCAAATAATGCGGCTACGTTACAAAATGTTAATTTCAGTCATGCCATTCACGGTGCCAGAATTATAAAGCAAAACCCGTAGAGGGGCGCCTGGGTGGCTCAGTGGGTTAAAGCCTCTGCCTTCAGATCAGGTCATGATCTCGGGGTCCTGGGATCGAGCCCCGCGTCGGGCTCTCTGCTCAGCGGGGAGCCTGCTTCCCCCTCTCTCTCTGCCTGCCTCTCTGCCTACTTGCGATCTCTCTCTCTGTCAAATAAATAAATAAAATCTAAAAAAAAAAAAAGATGATACCAAAAGTCTTGCTTGGGGCACCTGGGTGGCTCAGTGGGTTAAGCCTCTGCCTTCCACTCGGGTCATGGTCTCGGGGTCCTGGGATCGAGCCCCACATCAGGCTCCCTGCTCAGCGGGGATCCTGCTCCCCCCTCTCTCTCTGCCTGCCTACTTGTGATCTCTCTCTCTCTGTCAAATGAATAAATAAAATCTTTAAAAAAAAAGTCTTGCTTAATACAGGGTTGCTACATACCTTCCATTTGTAAAAACAAAAACAAAAACAAAACACATTATCTGCCAAGCACAGTAGAGCGAAGCACGAGAGAGAGGCAGGCAGGGTTGTTGTTTTTTTTAAGATTTTATTTATTTATTTTAGATAGAGACATAGAGAGCTCGAACGACAAGCAGAGGGATGGACAGAGCAGGAGAGAGAGGGACAAGCAGACTCTCCACTGAGCACAGAGCCCAATGTGGGGCTCATCACAGGATCCCGGATCCCGAGATCTGAACCCTGGCAGGCAGATTTGCTACAAAGAATCAGCTCACCCTCTACCCACACAATTATGGAGGCTGACGAGTCCCAAGATCCACAGAGTGAGTCAGTAAGCTAGAGCCCCAGGAAAGCCGATGGTGCAGTTCTAGTCTGAAGGCAGGAAAAAGCTGATGTCCCAATTCAAAGACAGTCAAGCAGAAGGAATCCTCCCTTCCTGGGAGGTCAGGGTTTCTGCTCTAATCAGGCCTTCAACTGATTGGATGAGGCCCACCCACATGAGAGAGGGCAATCTGCTTTACTTAATCTACTGACTCGAATGTTAATCTCATTCAGAACTACTCTCACAGGAACACCCAAAATAATGTTTGATCAAATATCCAGGCACTTCATGGCCCAGTCGAGTTGACATGTGAAATTAACTGTCACATGCATTAACTGGGGTTATCTTTAATAAGGAACTAACCCTCACTATTTTATTTAATTTTACTTTGGCAACTAAAGAGAAAATATTTGACGAATAGACACTGATTAAAAGTCAGAGGTTTCTTGCTCCCTGGAGGTTTTGCTGTGTGAACTCAGGAAACCCATCTAACTACTTTAGGCGAGATCCCGTGAATGGTTAAAGAGCTACATGACGATTGTCCTTAGAATTCGCCTTTGTATCTTAAGGTGTGGTCAAAGTTTGTGCTTGTGAAACTCTTGAAGAAGTTTTGGAACGGAAGCTGTTGGTGTCTTTTCAATCTTAAGGCCAGTGGTCATGAGGCAACTGAATTAGGGTTCCAGTTTAAATAAGTTACCTAAATTTATTTTAATAGTGCAGCCATCTGGCTCACTCACCTACCTAAAGCACATTTTTAAAAATATTTATTTATTTGAGAGAGAGAGAGCGTGAGCAGGGGAGGAGCAGAAGGGGGAGGACAAACAGACTCCCCACTGAGCACGGAGCCAGACACGGGGCTCGATCCCAAGACCCTGAGATCATGACCTGAGCTGAAATCAAGCGTTGGATGCTTAACCAACTGAACCACCCAGGTGCTCCTAAAACACATTTTTTAAAAATAAATAAAACAGGGGCACCTGGCTGGCTCAGTCGGTGGAGTATGCGACTCTTGATCTTGGGGTCATGAGTTTGTGCCGCACGCTGGGCATAGAGCTTATTTAAAAAAAATAAATAAAACATAGAAATAATCCAAAGGTCCTACACAGCTAAAGTCTGCATTTTGCTCAAAGAACCCTAGGTTCTTCTTGTTTTAAAAGGATTGTTAGAAGTGTGATGATGAACAGCCTACTGAAAGTTAGCGAATTAAGTTTTAGCAAATGGAGTCCATTACATGAAGCAGGGAGACAAGAACAGATTGCAAAAGGAGTGGGGGGCGCTGCAGGACGCTGGACAGAGGCAATGATGAGAAGAAAGAGTTAGTGGCCAGAGTGATATGAAAAGACAAAGAAAAAATTAAAAATTAAAAAAATAAAAAATAAAAGAACAAAAACAAAGCTGATACCGCTGCTGGGGCAGATTCTGGGTGTTGGGCCAAAAAACGTGGCATACCCCAGTAGGCCCTACAGGCATTCCTAGATCACGGCAGAGTGAAAGCATGGGAGAAAACGCCAAGGGTCTTGAATCCTGAAGGAAAGGCTCAGCTATGTGCAGCGTGTCCTAGTTAAGATCCCAAGGCCGCATGATAAAAACATGCCTTACAAGTCCACCAACAAAGGTAGAATTTTGAACGTTCATGAACACACAGGTTAAACCCTAAGGACTGGGGGAAAACTCAGCTATCCGGAATAGCATGTTTCCCCAAAGCACCAGATCCTGAGAGTCTTAGCTGCATAGGCCCCCACTAAATACCTTTTGTAATTTACTGTATTCCAAATAGAGAGTAAGACAAACTATTTTGTGTACGAATAAACAATTTCCTCCTGTTCCCATCATATGACAGTGACTTCAACACACAACTTCTGGTTCAATTACCCAGAGCCTTAGAAGACAATTTGTACCACTCTGGATAAGAGGATAAAAGGAGTCTCTTATTTTCTTTAAATTAGCAGAGGGCTCTCCCTTGAATATTTCCTAGAAATCTATAAGGCTGTGTCTGGGCTACCGAAGGGCATGACATGCGTGATATCTTGTCATTGCTGGCAGAAGGAGGGGAGCAATGCACATTAGCTGCTGCAATTTCAAGATGGCAAGAAAATCACATACAATCTCCAGATGGTATTAATATTAAATTAGACCAGTGTTTCCCAAAGTGTGTTCCATGAAACGCTAGGTCACCACAATGCACTATTTGAAAAGACTTTCTTTTTCAAATGAATCTGCTCCCATGCCACACGCCTCCTCGTGAAGATTCACACATTCAGGGGCGCCTGGGTGGCTCAGTTGTTTAAGCTTCTGCCTTTGGCTCAGGTCATGATCTCAGGGTCCTGGGATCGAGCCCCGCATCGGGCTCTCTGCTCAGCGGGGAGCCTGCTTCCCCCTCTCCGTCTGCCTGCCTCTCTGCCTGCTTGTGATCTCTCTCTCTTTGTCAAATAAATAAATAAAATCTTTTAAAAAAAAAGATTCACAAAGTTCATTCACACCATCAAAGCCCCGAGAAATTCTGTTATCTTTGTTTAATCCAATATTTCACAAACTTATTTGACTATGGAACTTCTTTTCAAGTCACAGCCGTCAGCGCGCCCTGCAATTGGTATTCAGAAAAGGCTCAGATGGACGTATGGTTAGCTATGGGGTTTCTCCTTTTTCTCCCCAATGTTGATGCTATAATTGACATACAGAACTATAGAGGTTTAAGGTGTACAGCGTGACATGACTCACATCTACTGTGAAATGGTCGCCACAGTAAGTTTAGATAATATCCATCATCCCATATCAATAAAAAGAAAGAAAGAAATGTCCTTTTGCCTTGTGATGAGAACTCTTGGGACCTTCCCTGTACGCCTCGCGACAGCATTGGCAACAATCACTGTGTGTATCTCACATCCTGTGTGCTTAGTCACCTTATAACTGGAAGTTTGAACGTTGGACCCCCTTCCTCCAACTCCCCCACCTCGCCGACCTCTCCCACTTCCCCCACTCCCTTCCTCTGGCAACCACAAGTCTGATCTCTTTTCTACGACTCTGGCTTTTTGTGTGTTTCGTTTGTTTGTTTTGAAGATTTTATTTATTCATTTGAGAGAGAGACAGAGAGAGAAAGCACAAGCCAGATAGAGGGGCAGAGGGAGAGGGAGAAGCAGACTCCCCGTTGAGCAGGGAGCCCAATGTGGGGCTCGATCCCAGGACCCCGGGATCATGACTCGAGCTGAAGGCAGACACTTACCGGACTGAGCCCCCCTTGTTTTTTGTTCTTTAGATCCCACGTGTGGGTGAGATCATGTGACGTTGGATGAGGCCATCCCCCAGGGGGAGTCTGACTCCTGTCTCTTAGCTGCCCTCAAGGTCCAGCCACGTTGGCACAAATGGCAGGATTTCCTTCTTTTTAAAGGCCGAGTAATATTTCATTATATAGACACATATGCCACGACTTCTTTATCCATTCATCCCGCAGAGGACACAGGTTGCTTCATGCCTTGGCTCGTGCAAATAATGCACCTATGAGTATGGGCGGTGGGGGGAGATACCTTTTCAGCATAGTGTTTTCGTTTCCTTCAGATATTTTCCCAAGAGTGGGACTGCTGGATCTTAAGGTAGTTCTAGGTTTAATTTCTTGAGGACCCTCCAAACTGTTTTCCGGGATGGCTGCACCAGCTTGCATTCCCACCAGCCGTGCACGAGGGTTCCACCTCTCTCCGCAGCCTCGCCGACACCTGTTTTTTCTTGCCTTTTTGATCCTAGCCATTCTGACAGGTGGGAGGCGACATTCTCCTTGTGGTTTGGATTCACATTTCCCTGATGACTAAGGATGTGGAGTACCTTTTCATGCATTTTGGGAAATGTTCTTTGGGAAAATGCCTATTCAGGTCCTTTGCCCATTTTTAAGTGGAATATTTGTAGTTTCGGTATTGAATTGTGTGAGTTCTTTATATGTTGGCTATTAACCAGTGAGTTTAAAAAACAAAACAAAACACCGAGACACTGATCATAAAGGCGATTCCTCTGGGGGTTTCTGGAGCTCAGTTCATTTTAACACATAAAAACACACTTTGTTCTCCCCGTAGCAGCAAAATCTGCATGACCGTGTATGTTTTTTCTAGTGCTGAGGATCAGGGCTGGTGAGCTAAATCTTTCCTCTTTCTGCCTCTTGGAGGATAGGCGCAGGAGAAGACAGAGGGGAAGGCAGGTGAGAGGCAAGGGACCAGCCGGAGGGACAGCTGACACGAACAAGAAGGGCCGACTCCCCAGATGCTCTAAAACCCTGCAAGTCAGAGTCATTCGAAGGCATCCCAGATGGATGCACCGGCTGGCGAGCGCACGCGCGCACCGCATCCCCGGGGAGGACCGGCTCCGGGATGCGGCCGCAGGGGCGCCGCTCCGGACCGCGCATGCGCACGCGCCCTGCGGTCGAGCCCCGCCCCGCGGAGCTGAGCTCGGGGTTGGGGGGTTCGGGGGCTCGGGGGGCTCGGGGACCCGCAGCGAGTCCGCGGGCACTGTCGCAGCGTGCGCGGCGCGGGGACATGCAAGCCGCGGCAGAGGCGCACGGGGCTCGCACTGCAGGACGGGGAGACCGCAGCTCTTGCCGCTTCTGCTCGCGTTTCTGCCGACGCGCGGGGGACACACGCGTTGCAGGAGTTTCCCGGGTCCGCTTGCCGAGCCGACGGGTCTATGCGTCCGCGCGCGTCGTGCGGCCTCACCACGAGGGTGGCCGCCACCTGTCACCATGCAGCGCTCCGTGCCTGTGCCCACAGCAGGTGTCGAGCGGAAGAGACACGACCCTGTCGGACCCGTCCTTTAGAGGGACAGCCCTGGGGACAGACCGGGACCCCACAACAGCCACCTGCCCCTGAGTTCCTCGGCCTACTGTAATAGTAGGGAAACGGGCCCAGAGAGGTCAAGGGGCTTGACCCAAGTCACACAGCGAGGAGGCGTCAGCGCCAGGATTCAGCTCGGGTCTGATTCCGCAGCAGGGAGACCTACTACCGCGTCCTGCCTACAATCAGGCTGCTGCTGAGACGCGGTCAGGGCACCGGCAGGAAAGGGAACAGGTGCGAGATGTGGGGGAGGCAGCTTGGATAGGGTCCGGGCGGCCTCCCAGAGAAGTCACAGGCTGCAAGAGAGACATCTGCAAGCGCACCGCCTTCCTGCCGCCAGGAACCCTCCCGGTCAGGGCCGAGCGCTGAGCTGGGCAGGTCAGGAGCCCCTTTCAGTGGACGCCTTCATCATCAGTGTGCTTCTTCCCAGGTTCCTCGCTGCGCCTTTCCAGGGGCACATCTGGGCTCCACGAGCAGCCTGTCAAGGTCTGCGTCCGCAGTCCACAGTGACATTCTCTTATTATCTGCATGAATCTGGAAAACGCCCGTGCGTGTGCGTCACCGATCTGTGTAAATAGAAAAGCCCCATGGAGAGGTCTGGACGCCCCTGTGACATTCGTGGAATGCAGATGCAGATAAAAACATTTTCGTCCCGAGCCACATTCCTCCGCGCGCCGGTGGAAATACAGGATACCTGCCTCGTGTGCGCATGGACAGATTGTTGCTGTCCCTGACGCGGGAGGGTCTGTGTTAGAATTTTGACACCGTCTAGGAACTTATTTTAGGGTAAGAGTGGCTTCCTGGAAATACCATTATGTTTTCTATGAAATTTCAACACTCACAAGATGTGAGACAAAAAAAACATGGGATTCGTCCATCAGCTAGTCCACTATTCCTGCGGGCTTCTTTCTTGCAGCCTGGCACATAATCATGTTTCAGGTATCTTAAACCTCAAATCCTCCTCCACCCTCTGCCCCTCCGACACCGCCACCCTCAACCCCCTCCCTCCGGGCCGGCCCTTCAGAGGTCTTCTCTGTGCACATCCGCCCCTCCCTCACCTGGCACACCCCGCCTTACCATTTCTCCCGATAACAGCCCGGGAAAGGTGACTGAGGACGTTTGTCCTTGCTTTGCTTTGTAACTTTTTTTAAAGATTTAATTTATTTATTTGAGAGAGAGAGAGCACAAGCAGGGGGAGTGGGAGAGGGAGAAGCAGACTGCCCGCTGAGCGGGGAGCCCAAACCGGGGCTCTATCCCAGGACCCTGAGATCATGACCCGAGCTGAAGGCAGACGCTTCACCGACAAGGTGTCGCTGTCCTAGCTTTTCGAGGCCCCAGCCTTCAGCCCTCTGCCCGTGTGTGGGCTGCCCTACCGCTGTCTCCCGAGTTTCCTGAGCTAGATCCCCAGCACGACCTGGCGGCCCTCCTGAGCCCACCGGCAGATTCCTTCCCCGCCAGGGAGCAGCCCAGCCTTCGTGTCCGTGACCTAAGGGCACGCGGACTGCATCTGAACGGACCACGGGGCCTGCAGGACAAAGAGGCCTGGGGCGGAGCACTTTTCTCTGAGCAGAAGCTGGGCTCCCGCATGAGATGGGAGGCAGGTGGAGAGAGAAAGAGGGGAAAGGAATTTCTAATATTCACGTGAATAAACTGGGTTGGGAAGGAGGGACAAAATGAGTGTTTATAGGAACAATAAGCCCACTCGGGACAGACAAGAGAGCATCCCCCCACCTGCCTTCCTCTCCGAAGACATGCTTTTCCTACAGAGCCGTGGTTCTCACACTTTAGCGGGAGGGGTTGTTAAAACAGATTTCCGGGCCCCGGACCCGAATCTGCATTTCGGACACATTCCCAGGAGACGCTGCGGCTGCCAGATGGTGGGGCCCGCGCAGTCCAGACCACGGGGTCCAGACCACGGCACTTTGGTGTGACAAACCTCTGCTCCCCTTCCTTCAGAGCCTTCTAAAGGAAGGCATTAGAAAATTTGGGGTCCCGGGGCGCCTAGGTGGCTCAGTCGGTTAAGCCTCTACCTTCGGCTCAGGTCATGATCTCGGGGTCCTGGGATCGAGTCCAGGGTCAGGCTCCCGCTTCCCCCTCTCCCCAACCCTGCTCATGCTCTCTCTCTTTCTCTCAAATAAATAAACAATCTTTAAAAAAAACTTGGAGTCCCACTATGTCACCCTCGGGTCTCTCCCAGAATTGGGTCCTGCGACAAGGACCCGAAGTCAGCGATCCACGGAAGGCTTGTACCCCAGGGGTGAGAAGCCAGGTGTGAGCCCTCGGGAAGCACTCCCCCGCCGGTGTAATTAATTCAGCTCTGGCTCACACTTGCCCAGAAGACACCTGCTTCCCCGGAAACATATCCTGAATTGGGCTCAAAGGGCACTTAGAGCACAGACTTGCCTGTCTGCTCTCCCGGAGTCTGAGTCAGGCATCGGGGGACACCCACGCCCGTGTCCCGTGGGGGACGGACAACCACAATGAGCCTTTGCGGCCAGAGCCGGGAGCCGGCATGCCCTGCGATCCCGGTTAAGCGACGCCAGCCTCGGGTTCCGAACCCACACCTCCTCGCCGAGGGTCTGCAACGGGGTCCTTTTAGTTCCTGCACTGAGGCCGGAGACTTTCGGGCGCACCAGCCCTGGCGGGCTGAGGACTTTTACTCTCATGCATCAGGCTAACCGAAGTCGCTCCTTGCCAACCAGGAAATGGTTTGACCTGATCTCACCGCGACGGAGCGAATTAGCGTCTGGCATAGAATAGAGCCCGGGCCCTTTGTACATTGGATTTTCCATTCCTGGAAAAACAAGCCCGGAGAGGCTTTATGATCCTAGCAGGTAGAAGCCCTGTCTGGTCAAGCTTTTTCCCCTCTCTTTCCTGCCGGCAGGAGAGACTTCTTTCCAACACATCGGAGGCATGCTCCGACAGCATCTTCTTGTGATTTACTGCTTAATTATAACCGTCCCCACGTCTGCCCGGGCCCCGTAAAAACCCCGGAGTTCTCTCCTTGTCATCCCACAGAGGGAGTCATAACTGCAGGGCTGTTTTTAAAAATATTTTATTTATTTATTTGAGAGAGAGAGAATGCGGGTGCGTGAACATGAGTGGGGGAGGGGCAGAGGGGGAAGCGGGCTCCCCGCTGAGCAGGGAGCCCGGAGCGGGACTCGATCCCAGGACCCGGGATCATGACCTGAGCCGAAGGCAGACGCTGAACCGCCTGAGCCGCCCAGGTGCCCCATAACTGCAGAGTTTGAGAAGACGATTTTTTATGGCTAATGAATTATTTCTAAAGTGGTGCCCAGCCGAGTCAACCAAAACAAGGATGCAGGAACAAAGCAGAAAGAAAAAAAGAGGAGAACATCGTGGCCATGGAAAACAGAGGCTGGGGAAGGCCTGAGCTTGGAGGGGATGGCACCTTCCATCCTTGATCCAGAGACCCCTGGGGCCATCCTACGATGGGGGCAGGGCAGGGAGAGACCCAGACGGAGGGAGATTTGCTTCCTAAAGAGCAGAACGCAGGCCGAAACCTGTACTTTCAGACCAGAGTGACTTTGACCCTGGAGAAATTAAGGCAGGTGACGCAGACATCGCCCTGACTCCTGAGAGCCCGGGGCCTGGGACTCCTGGGGTGACACGAGGAGACGGCTGGTTCCAGGGTCCAACGTCTCCCCACTGGAGCATGAAAAGGAGCATCTCGGTTTCAGTTTTGCGCAGGAAGCCCGACGTCCAGCCTTATTTTAAAGTTCGTTTTCCCCTGAAGGTCCCCAGGGCTGTTGGGAGGCGACCCCCTCAGCCAGCCATGGGGGAGGAGCCCTCGACCCTCTCCCGGTCCGAGAGAACCTGAAGGATGCCCGGAGACTCGGTCTGAGGCTTTGAAAGAGTCCCAGGCGCCATCATCGTCATTCTGGACTCTTCTAAAGTCTCTTTGATCTGAAGATCTCAAAGGCCTGCATAAACATTAATTATTCGCCCAGTGCTGTTCAGAGGTAAACAGATATTACAAATCTATTAGCCTCCAACCGATGCTCCACCTACATCTGCAGACTGCAGTTTCCATTCCCTACTTACTTCAGAAAAAGGTGATGACTTCCCCCAGTTGGGAGGGAAAACAGAGTTGCCTATTAAGTACCTCGTTCTGGGCCGTACAAAGAAATTCTATATAAAGCACAGCTCCGCCCTCAGGGGGTTCACGGTCTCTCGAAAAGATAAGATGCATATAAGTATATAGTGAATAATAATATAAAAGTCATTTCAAGACAGGATACGATTAGTGCAGAATGAGAGGTTTTCACCGTGGAGGCTGGTAGTCCAGGAGAGCTTCCTGGAGGAGGAGGATTTGGCCCGGACCTCAGATACTCAGTGTGTGAGTGTGTGTGTCTGTAAGTGAACACGTACCTTCCAGCAGGGGATGAGAGCATGGACAAAGGTCCTGAGGTAGAAACATGCGTGACTTGTTGAGAGGTGAGATAGCTTGATATCACTGCAAGCTGGGAGAACGGTGAAGGAGAAGATTGGAAAGCAAGGTCGCCCATGACCAAACAGTGCAGGGCCTTACTAACAAACTCAAGGTTTGACTCGGCTAGTCCAGAATAAATTGTGTCACTTATTTTTATAAGTGATTATAAATTTATTTTTTTTAATGTATTTTTATAAGTAATTTTCATATAAGTGCTATCATCCATTCCAGAATAAAGTAAATAGGGTTAGCGGCTGGCCCGTGCGAACGGTTAAAACTCATGCTAGGCACGAAATAATGAAGAAAATGCATGAAATGCACGCTTAGGAGAGGAAGGAAATAATAAAGATCCGAGTGGAAATAAATGAAATGGAGGTTAAAAAGACAATAGAAAAGATCAATGACACTAAGCTCCGGTTCTGTGGCAAGATAAACCAAATTGGTAAGAAAGGAAATGAAATCGATTGCAAAAAACACGCCCCAGGTGGGTTAGAAGAGGCACCTTAGCGAGAGCGTGTGGCCCTGGGACCGGCGGGGTCAGCATCCCCTGGGAACTTGTTACAAATGCCATTTCTTGGGCCTGTGGGCAGACTTGTTCAATCAGACGCTCCAGACTGGGACACCGCGCCCCCCCCCCGCCCCAGTGACTGATGTGCTCCCAAGTTCAAGAAGTCCTCTGTTAGAGAAAATTCTTCGGATAGATTGGCTCAAACTGAGCAGAATCTCTCCGCAGAATTGTCTCATCCTCGCCCTGCCTAGCTGGGAAATAAACTGCCAAAACCAGGTGTTTGAATTAGCCTTTTAAAATCCCTTTTTAAGGGCACCTGGGTGGCTCAGTGGGTTAAAGCCTCTGCCTTCGGCTCAGGTCATGGTCTCAGGGTCCTGGGATCAAGCCCCGCATCGGGCTCTCTGCTCAGCAGGGAACCTGCTTCCCCCTCTCTCTCTGCCTGCCTCTCTGCCTACTTGTGATCTCTCTCTCTCTGTCAAATAAATAAATAAAATCTTCAAAAAAAATAAATAAAAATAAAAACCCTTTTTATTTTGTAAAAATTTGGACTTACACAAAAATAGAGTAGAATAATAAACCCAACACCCGATTTAATAACTAGCAAGATTTGCTCTACTCTCCTTTTCTCTCTTTTTCTCTGAAATATTTTTTTAGTCCTAGAAATGATCTCAACTCACTTCTACGGATTTCAATACACACCTCTTAAAAACATACGTGTGTTCTTGGGGTTCCTGGGGGGCTCAGTCGGTTAAACATCAGACTCTTGGCTTCGGCTCAGGTCATGGTCTTGGGGTCCTGGGATCGAGGCCTGCGTGGGGCTCCCTGCTCGGTGGGGAGCCTGCCTCTCCCCCTGCTCCTGCTCTTTCTCTCTCTCTGTCTAGGACAAGTAAATCGATAAAATATTTTTTTATTCCTTTTAGATATAGGGAAGTTTGTAAGTATTTGAGGGATGTTCTTGATTACCTGCGGGTTAGAGAATATTACCTATGACAAGCGTTTCTGTTTCGGACGCGGTGACATCACACTGGTTGTCAGAAAACGGAACTCCGGAGGGGAGGGATCTTCCCGGGTGTGAGTGCGGCCTCCTACACTCAGCATCAAGCATCTGCTGAAACGCGTGTTTTCCGACGCTGCTTTGGAAATACCTTGCCGTGGGAGGATTAAAAATACAGTAAAATATTCGGGTACCTTCCAAATATTCTTAGTTCAGTTCATTTCTGGAATCAGAAGCAATAATAACAATTGCACACACTTACAGGGTCCTTTTAAGCGCTTTACCTGTATTGACTCATTTCGTTTTTTAAAAAAGCCACTAAGAAAGGCCTCGCACGATGCCAAAACAGCAGGACAGAGAGAGAGAAACGAAAGCATGAGAAGCTAATGGACCAAATGTCCAGGTAATGGGAAGTGGGATTTTTACGTTGAATTTCCTCGACAACTTATTTTTTTTTCCGGATTACCTATACCTCCTGTTGTATATGTCCTGACATTTACAAAAGGACAGAAATCCTGATACTTCCAAAACAAGGAATTTCAGGAGCGTACGCCCAAGACGTCCTGTGTGTGTAGGGACTTATACTCCTTCAACTGTGGCTTGAGCTACGAGGACGCCACCAGACAGAGGGAAGTCTGGGTCACAATCGAAGTGAACGCTTCCAATTCACTGCAGCCTCCAGATTTTAATTATTTCACTTTCTTTCTTCACCCTTTTTGGGGGAGGAGAGTTCCATCCATCTGCCCTGTGTTCTCCTCCCCTCCTCTGCCTGCGTCCTCCCTACTTCTCAAATGTGTTGCCTCGTGGCATTTTTATTTAGATTGCTTCGTAAGTTTGGGTAGACTGGAGGCAAGTCGGTAAGCCGTCAAGTGGCATAGATCTTATCAAACATAAGAATAATTCCAAAAATAGTTGTCGCCTCTCAGGATTTTTTTTTTTCTCCCAGTAATGAAGCTCGCTGTCTTTAATTATGGTTTGAGACATTGTGTTGAAATATTTAATCTCGGAATAATGACTGGATTTTAGTTTCCTAATTGGCATCTGTGTGCTCGGCGTCTGGGCCAAAGCCCGGATCGGAGGGGAGCCCGGGGAGCACGAGATGCAGAGGACGGGGAAACCGCCTTGGCTACCTGCCGCCTTAGCTCGAGGGCCACAATGTCACAGCCAAGGAAGGAAGGGGAACTAGCGCCTATCCCAGGATTCCACCTATTTTCCAATCACTAGCCAACCCCCTGTCAGAGTCAAACCCAAACCCCACGGTGATGGGCGCACAGCGGAAGGTAATTGTAGCCCCGAAGAAGAACCCCAGAAGCTCACCTCGCTCCTCCGATGGCATCTCTGGTCCCTGGGAGTCGTTCCCAGAGGATCCTGCCCCACCCACCCCTGGGGGACTTCTTCAAAACCTTGTGAAACCAGCTCCAAAGGACTAGAAGGGTAGGCTGGGGAGGGAAGTTATCGGCTCGAATGAACCCTGGCCACCAAATCCTTTGCTGTTGTCCCCGGAGGGGAACCCACAGCTGTGTCACTTGGGCGACCCCCTCTGGCAGGGGGGTGGGGGGGAGATTCGTATTGTTGGAAGCAAGATACACCCCCCCCCCCCGGGGGCCACACGCCTCCTTGGCGAGCGCCGGCCGCCGGCTGAGGGCGTGGGACCCACAGGCCGGCATTCCCTGAATCCTGCGTGCTCGCTCCGCGGCTGTTTATCCAGCGCAAAGGTGGGGCGGGAGGTGGCCTCACCAAGCCGGCTGCTCTACCCGCCGACGGTGTCTGCAAAGGGAGACGCAGACCGGGGACCCGCGGGGGCTCCGGAGGCCGGCGGGCAGCCCCGCTCTCCCAGCCGCGCAGCGGGGAGAAGAGACTCGGGGTCTCCGGCCGCGCCAGCGTGGGGAGACCCGTCCCCTGCGGGTCCGACGGCGGGGCCACAGGCCTCCCCACTCGGGACGGGGGCTCAGCGGCTCCACTGGAAGCTTCCCGGCTCCGCGTGCCCCTGAAAGCGCACAGCGCGCTCTCCTGCCGTCTGCGCGCGCGTGGGAGGGACACGGAGCGCGCGCCAACGCCCTGACCAGGTGAGTAACTCCGGCAGCCGCTCCCGCACACCCAACCGTCCTGCTGGTTACTTAACAGGGTCAAAACCAAGCCGGCTGTCACGGTGGCGGGCCCCTGGAGGCCACCAGATAGGGGCGGAGGCCACCTGAGTTTCACCTGCGCGTCCTGTGTCCCAGCCTGGTGCCCCGCCCAGCCTCCTGGCCACAGCTTCGACTCTTCCCAGTTCACATAAAAGGATCCAATCACATCCCAGACCCAGCACTCAGTGCTGCCCTCGAGTTCTCTCTACAACCTCGTGAAATGGGATTTTTCTCCTCGTGTTGGGGAGAAGAAATTAATACTTAGGTGACTTCCCACCAGGAAGAGAGGTGCCAGGAGAGGAACGCACATCCATCTGACTCCAAAGGTCACACTCTTCCCACTTCCTCATTTACCGCCCGGGAAAAAAAAAAAGGATATGTCATAGACAAACGCTGCCGTCTCTCCCCACCTCTGATGCGTCCCAAGCGGGTCCCAGACTCCACTGTGATAGCGCTCACTGGGCCTAATCAGGTCCAGGTAAAGGTGACAAGTGTCTTGACAGCACAGGGGCCATAAGATCCCTTGCTTCCCGGGACTCAGTAACTTCATTCCTGTCCCAAGATGCTGAGTCGACAACGTTGTCGACGTCAAGGAGGGGGCAGAGGAAGTGTCCCAGACAAGCCTGGTGGCTCAGTCGGTTGGGCGTCCGACTCTTGATTTTGGCTCAGGTCACGATCTCAGGGTCGTGGGATCAAGCCCCAAGTCCGGCTCCACACTCAGTGGGGAGTCTGCTTGAAGATTCTCTCCCTCTCCCTCTCCTCCTACCCCTGCTCACTCGCTCTCTCTCAAATAAATAAATCTATCTTTTAAAAAATACATGAATGGGAAAGAAACACAAGGATTCTCGATAGTGGCTCCTCTGACAAGGGAAAAAGGACGACGGGGGTGGTAGAGAGAACAGTGTTCACCGTGGCTTTTAACCATACCCGTTTTGAGTTCGATTCATTCAAAGACGAGGAAAACATTAGAAATAAATATTGCAGAACGGTAGCATTGGCCGACGTTGTAAATTCGGGGTCCTGACTCCACAGGTTCTTGATGTGGTCTCTGAATTTCTCTCGATTTCTTTTTTCATAAGGAACTGTATTTACCGATGCCTGACATCACAGCCATGATCGCTGCTGGGAAGGCAGGTCCTCGGGGCCGTGACAGGGGCTGGGGGTCTCGGCGTGGGCTGGATGCACTCTTCTCGAGTGACCCAGGGAGCAGACTATTCCGGAAATCTAGAGACGCGGGGGCTTGGCTGGGGCAGTCAGAGTGGGGGGCGCGGAGTGAAATGCACACTCAACAGATACTGGGAGGTCACATGGCAGGGCCCTCTTGGCGTGACACGGCCACGCGGCCACACTCAGGGTCCACGGCTGAAGGGCAGAAACCTGCTTTATTACGCTGAGGGTGTCTGTCCCCGTCTACACCTGGGCAGCGTAACTGTTCCCAGATGAGCTGTTTGTCCGACCGGCTGAGGGTCATGGCTGGTTTTCCATCCTCCTTCTCTCCGCCCCCAGGCCCACGGATCTACTCCTTGCGGATCTCAGGTCTGAATGTCTGTGTCCTCCCCCCCACCCCAAATTATGTTACAAACCTAGTGCCCAAGGTGGTGGTGGGTATAAGGACGTGGGGCTTTGGGGGGGGCGGGCGTCAGGTCCTGAGGCTGGAGCCCTCACCAATGGGATTAGTGCCCCAATAAGAGAGACCCCAGAGGACCCCCCCCCGCACCCCTTCCCCCTCGTGAGGATTCAACAAGAGCGCCTGGCCGCCGCAGCCTGGAACACGGCCTCCATCAGACTCCAAGCCTGGCCGCCGCCGTGATCTTGGGCCACCGTGACCTTGGACCTCCGGTCTCTGGAGCGGGAGCCATCGAGCCCTGTTCTCCGCGGCATTCAGAGCCGCTCTGAGTCCTGGCTACCCTGACTTCAGCCTGGAACGGCGCTGGCTTGGGTTGGGCCGTCCCAGAAGCAGACCCCGCGGCAGGCTTACTTAAGAGGTGATCCTGGAGAGACCGGGAGCGGGGCAGGGAGGCAGGGGAGGGAAGGAAGCCAAGAAAAGGAACATTGTTTTCAAAATCGCTGCGGTGGCGACTGCGGCTGGGGCCCAGCCCTGCTGGGGACCCCGGGAGACGGCGCCCACGGGGTGAGGAAGTGGGGGGCCTCCGCGTCCCATCCCTCCCCGGGTCCCGGGGCGTCAAGTCCAGGCACGTCCATCACGTGGCAGAAGAGCTCCCAGGTGGAGAGCTGCGTGCTTGCATCAGGACGGCCTTGAGAACGTACTGGAATGCTGAGCGACGAGGGCGTGCGGATCCCGCAAGAGCTGTCGCGCGCCCTGTGGCACACAGACTCCAAGGCCGTCCCCCTACCCCCACTTCCCAGGACCCACACCCTGATATAATCCACTTGCCCTGAGTGCGGGTGGGGCCTGGGACCCCCGAAGGCCCCTCGCATGTGGCAAAGGCGATTAGGTTGTCTTACCCAAGTTCCCGTTCTCGTAGGCTTTTCTTTGTCCCTCGCGGGCTTTGCAGAAACGAGCTGCCAGATTGCAGGAGGGTCTGTGGACCGACCCAAAGGCAGGGAAGCCAGGTGGCCAGCAGCTTGGCAGCGACGAGCGTCAGCAGAGAGCCGGGCCCCCGATGGCACAGCAGGAAGGAACCGAGTCCTGCCAACAGGTGAGCCCGGGAGGGGACAGATCGCCAGTAAAGCCTACAGGTGGAACCGAGCCCTGCAGACTCTGGGACGACAGCGTCTCGCTGGACCCAGTCCTTCCTGTGCCCGCCCAGATCCTGCCCCACAGGGCGTGAGATAATGAGCCAGTGCTGTTCCAAGGCTCGGAGTCCGTGGTCATCATGGGAACCAGACGTGGCTCAGCCCCCCTCTCCTGTGGCCTTCACCCCACATCCACGGCCTGTAATCGCGCTCATTGAAATACACATATTGCTTGTACCTCTGAAACTCATAATACACCCTATGTTAGTTAACTGAATCGAAAGAAAATAAATTTTTTAAAAAACTAAAGAAACGTGTTGCTTTTTCTTTGTCTTATCACACGAATAAGCCACGTGCATTCTACCACGTTTGTGCAATAGATAGAAGCGAAAAGAAACTGAGGGAATTCACTCGGCTTTTTCTTAGGGAAGCTCAAACCTTCTCCCACGGGTTTTTCTGTTTGTGGAGTCGTAGAATTTTTCCTTTTGCACCCCTGCGATGGACCGAACGCTCGCCCAAATCTGTTTATAATCAGCCAAGACTGCATTTAAATGGATTGTTCTTGAACTTTCCCCGAAGAGGAGCACTCTCAAAATACCCGTAGAATTGAAAAAAGACATTATTCCCGAGAGAACAGCTCCTGAGGGACAGTAAAGTCATTATTCAACCTTTGCTCAGAGGGAGTCTCAGTACAGTCAGAAGGAAAGAAGGGCCAAGTGTTTGAGGCCATTGATCCTGAATATCTTTTTCGGCAAATAAAGGGCTTCCGAACTTAGAACTTAGGGGCCGTGTATCCTCCGTCACTTTTCTACTCCCCTTCCTTTCTCAGCCCCCGGGGCCGCGGGAAGGCGGACTCTCGGCAGGCTCGGGGCTCCAAGTCCCCAGGCAGCGGCCCTAAGGCATTTCCTCTCTTGTCTCTTCCCCTCCAGCGGTCCCTCTTTCTGCCGCTCACAAAGCAGTTTCAATTCTACCAGGATGTGGCCTCTGCAAGGCCACTCGCCAGGGAGTGACGCTCCTCGCCCTCTTACTCCACGGGCGTTCCTTTCTGGGGGGGTCACGGGGCACTTCAAGTTCACTCGCATTCCTTTAACGAGCACGCTGTAAGGGACGGCTGCCTGCTGCGTCTTGAGATGGGTGACCAAGCGGGTCACCAGGAGGCCTCCCTGCCCTCCAGGAGCTCGGCCCTGGCAGCAGAGCCCGGTGTGTGCACAGTGACAGACGGTGTCCTGGTGGCTCCGAGCGGTTTCTGGGGGCGGGGGGGGGGTGCTGCAGGCACAGGGGGAGGGCTTGGAGGAGGGGGATGCGCACGGTAGGAGGTCCGGTAACACAGACCGTGGTGAGATAACACCACACACCCCCTCGGAGGGTTGCAACAGTAAAGAGAGGCAGGATGGTTGCAATAGTAAAGAGGGACGGTAACAAGTGCTGGGAGGATGGGGAGAAATGAGGACCTACCCTCCACCCCCGGTGTGTTGCTAGTGGGAATCTAAAAATCTAAACCTCAGAGAGTCAGAGTTACCGCAGGACTCAGCAATCCGGGCCTTAGGTATATACACTTCAAAGAATTGAAAACGTATTTACAGGACAACTTACGCACCCACGAATGTTCCGGAGCAGCATTATCCGCAACGGCCAAAACATTGGAAACAACCCAAAAGTGTACCAACTGATGAATGGAGAAGCAAAAGTTTAAGCATCTCCAGACAATGAGATATTATTTGGCCATAGGAGGAAACACAGTCTGGGGCGCTGGGTGGCTCAGTCCTTAAGCGTCTGCCTTGGGCTCAGGTCATGGTCTCGGGGTCCTGGGATCGAGCCCCGCATCGGGCTCTCTGCTCAGCAGGGAGCCTGCTTCTCCCTCTGCCGCCGCCCCTCCCGCACCACTTGCATGTCCTCTCTCTCTCTCTCTCTCTAATGAGTAAATAAAATCTTAAATAACAACACAGTCCGGACACGTGTTACCATGTAGAAGAGAACCTTGATAACATCACAAGTAAACCAAGCCAGAGGCGGCGGATCTTACGATTCCACTTATATGAAATATCTAAACCAGGGGCTTGAGCCTGGACGTAGATCAGTGGTTGTGGGGTAGTGGAGGCAGGAATGGGAGTGGCTCCTGATGAGTACAAGGTTTCTTCCTGGGGTGAAGAAAATGTTCTCAGCTGAGAACACGGTTGCCCAGCTCCGTGAGCACCGTGAAGGCACTGAGTAGTACGCGCTAAAAGGGTCAGTCTCTGGGGGTGTGAGTTACAGCTCAACCAAACATTTTTACAAAGAAATAATGCAGAGACATCCTTGACCCTTCTCCCCCAGAGAGCATCGTAGGAAACGGCAGCACAAGACGACCATCAGGAAATTGATATGGACGCACCTGACCGCGCCTTAGACTCATCGCGTGTTTGGTCGCTTGTCCTTTAGACATTACACGGGAAACTTTTATTTAGAGGCCCCTGGGTGGCTCAGTCGGGGGAGCCTCTGACTCTTGATTTCGGCTCCGGTTATGATCTCAGGGGCGTGGCATCGAGCCCCGCATCAGGCCCTATGTTTAGTGGGGAGTCTGCTTGGGACTCCCTCTCTCTCCCTCTCCTTTTGCCCCCCTCCCCCAAAACTTTTATTTTAATTTGCTCTTCATATTTAAATTCTGGGAAGTTACTAGGTAGATGCACTTTCCTCTGTAGGTTTAGTCTGACCTTCAGTTACCGTCTTCGGAGGACTTCCCAATAACTTATCTGTCGTAGCTAAATGTACACTCCCGTGATCAGGGAAACGGGGACACCCGGGGTCTCCGCACAGGACTCAGCCGGTGGCTTGAAGACGGCAAACCGATGACCCTTTGTACCCGAACCAATACCTGCTCTTGGAAAAAGAGGGCGCTCCGCACACCGTGAAGTCCCCAGGTCCTCCTTTGTGGGCACCCATGGGGTCTCTTATCCCAAACCCCGTGCAGGTGGCGGTGACTAACAGCCGTTCCTTCTGTCTCGCCGCTGAGTGGCCTTCCACTGAGTGGATGGACCACAGTCTACGTAACCCTTCCGCTGTGTGGATGCTGGGCTTGTTTCCAGGTTGGGGCGACTACGAATAAAGCGATCACAGACATCCACGTCCAGGTTTTGGTGTGGATGTAGGTATTTCTCTGGGATGGATGCCCAGGAGTTAATCGTGGGGTCCTATGGTAAACGCCTATTTCATCAATGAGAGCCCCAGCCATCGTTTTCCGAGAAGGGCTGGGCCATTTCACGTCCTCGCCAGCACCCCTCGAAGTGATCCAGCTCCTCTGTGCGCTCGCTGGCGCATTCCGGTGTCACAAGTGTTTATTTTCGCCATTCTGATTGTACATATACATATTTTTAATTTTAGATAAACAGGGCTGTGGCGATTCCTGGTGCGGGTGCGTGTAGGGAAGTCGCTAACGTTGTGGAGGGATTCTATGTTGTGTATTTTTGTAGTGTTCCAATTTTGCGTTACTCAGTGCGTGCGTGGAATCTAAAACTCGATCGGATTTTTTTTTTAAGATTTTATTTATTTATTTGAGAGAGAGAGAGATCACAAGTAGGCAGAGAGGCAGGCAGAGGGAGAGGGGGAAGGAGGCTCCCCGCTGAGCAGAGAGCCCGATGCGGGGCTCGATCCCAGGACCCTGAGATCATGACCTGAGCTGAAGGTAGAGGCTCTAACCCACTGAGCCGCCCAGGCGCCCCTCAATCGGATTTTTTAAGGAGTTGACAGACAGCGAGAACGTGAAGACAAGGCTATAAACTTAAAACTTATAAACTATAAACAAGGCCTACGGAAGAGTTGGCCCAGGAGAGGAAGGGAGGGGTGGGCGGTGGAGGGGACGGTGTCTCTGACACAGCCGAGGAAAAAAACCAAGTTGGAGGGAGAGGCTGATGATTCGGGAGAGAGAGAGAATGTCTCTGTTTAGCCAAGACCCTTCCTCCTCTGTCCTACTCCGTGTCCCGGGAGACTCCTTGCCGTCCAGCTTCCAGAATTTTCTACACAACTGAGAGGCAAGAGGAGAGGGAGGCGAGGCTCGCTGCTCCCACGCACAACTGCTCCCCACCTCAGTGCAAGGCCCCCATTCTCTCAGGCACCCCTCCCAGTGCCCCGAGACTCCCGTGTCCTCCCCTCGGGCCCCCCCCCCCCCCCCCCCCCCCCCCCCCGCTGCCCAGGTGCCCCCACCTGGCCCCGCCCACCCGCCTGCCGTGGCCTCCTCAGCAGAGCGCCGTCGGGTAAGCCCGGGTTTGAGCACAGCCCGCTCCTCTGCCGGGACCCTGGCCGGTGCCCCAGTGGGGGTGGGGGGCCAGACTCCCAGCACCCCCTTCCCACCGGTCCACCAGCAGCGGGCGGGGCGGCCTCCCACCTCCACAAGCTCACGACCCCGTTACTCTCCCCGCAGACTCACTTTGCCCTTCCCTTCTCCCGTCGCCCTGTCCACGTAAAAACAGAAATTTGGGGTAATTTCGGGGAGGCTTTTCGTGCTTAGTCAGAACTTCCTCTGGCCACACAGGAAGCGAATGAAGGGTGGAGATGGTGGCTCGAGCTTCCCCTTTCCGCCGGGTCCTCAGCCCGCTGCTGACTTTTCCCGAGTTTTCCCCTTTTTTCCCACCTCCGTCCCAAAATGATCTCATTCTTCTGAATCCTCTCCTGGTGCCTCTGGCATCCTGGATTTTTTTTCTTCTGTTTTCTTCCCCTCCCCTAATATATTTTATTTTTTAAGATTTATTTATCTAGGGGCGCCTGGGTGGCTCAGTTGGTTAAGCGACTGCCTTTGGCTCAGGTCATGATCCCAGAGTCCCAAGATCGAGTCCCACATCGGGCTCCCTGCTTGGCAGGGAATCTGCTTGTCCCTCTGATCCTCTCCCTTCTCATGCTCTCTCTCTCTCTCTCAAATCAAATAAATTTTTTTAAAAGATTTATTTGTTTATTTGAGAGAGACAGAGAATCTCAAGCAGACTCCACGATGAGCGTGGAGTGCAACATGGGGCTCGATCCCACCGCCCTGAGACCGTGACCTGAGCCAAAATCGACAGTCAGATGCTTAACTGACTGAGGCTCCCAGGCGCCCCCTCCGCTAACATTTTAATGAAAAATTCAAACATACGGAAAAGTCGTAAGAATAGCACAACGATGGGGCACCTGGGTGGCTCCGTGGGTTAAAGCCTCTGCCTGCGGCTCAGGTCATGATCTCAGGGTCCTGGGATGGAGCCCCGCATCGGGCTCTCTGCTTGGCAGGGAGCCTGCTTCCCCCTCTCTCTCTGCCTGCCTCTCCACCTACTTGTGATCTCTGTGTGTCAAATAAATAAATAAAATCTTAAAAAAAAAAAGAATAGCACAACGGTAGTTTTGTACGTTACACTGAGATTTGATTTAACGATGCACGTTTGCTACATCTGCGTTCTTCCCTCCTTGCTCCTCCCCTCCCCTCCCTCTCTCTCCACGGAGGGATAAGAACAACCTTCTGCATAATTCCAACACCATTCTTTCACCTGGTGAGGCCAGCCGTAATCCCTTATCATCCACCCCCTCGTCTGTGTTGTTCCCCGACTGTCTGCCCTAGCTCTTCAACTATCTGCTCCTAGATATGCCCACTTTCAAGCTACGGTCTGATCCTCAGCCCAAATGCCCTTTCTTCCCGGTGACAACTGTCTTGGCAACAATCAAGGAACGTTAAATGGACCCCAAGGAAAGGCCAAAAGACACCTGGGAAAGGAAGTCAGTCCTGCACCCGGCACCCTCGGATACCCCCGCGGAGTTTCTGATTTGTAGGCTTGCATAATCGAACGTTCCCAGATGACTTGACTCCGGCCAGAGGCAGTTCCCATGAAGCCAAGTCTCAAGGACTTACTGTGCCCATCTCGGCTGGCTCAGGAATGGCAGTCAAGTCCAGGTCAATGTGGGTTATTCGAGGCCAGGATCAGTCTGGGACAGAGATGGGGGAGAACCCTGAGCCCCCAGTCCCAGGCCTGACCCGGGTGCTGGATGAGGCTTGGCAGCCTGGAAACCAAGAGTCCCCAGCGAGAGGCTGACCTCTCCCAAAACTGTCCACCTTCTCCAGGAACTAACCACAGAGAAGAAAAAGCATCTCCAAAAGAAGGGCGTGCTAATTAGCTGCCACAACGAAGTATTAGGAGGGGCGCCTGGGGGGCTCAGTCGGTTGAGCGTCTGCCTTCCGCTCAGGTCGTGATCCCGGGGTCCTGGGATCGAGCCCCACGTTGGGCTCCGTGCTCGGCGGGAAGCCTGCTTCTCCCTCTCCCTCTCACCCCATTGCTCTCCCTGTCAAATAAACAAATAAAATCTTAAAAAAAAAAAAAAAAGTATCAGGAACTTCACGGCTTGAACCATAGACGTGTACGATCTCACAGTTTGGGGAGCCAGAAGTCTGAAACCGGGTGTGGGCTGGTTGGTTGAGTCTGGGGGCTGGGAGGGAAGCATCTACAGCGGGCCTCTCTTCTGGGGTCCTAGATGGGGACCTCCCTGCACCTCTTCCCAGCCCGCTCCCTCCGCGCATGTCATCTCTGAACAGCCCCCCCTGTGATGAAACCCAGTCCTATGGGGTTAGGGGCCTCCCTACTCCTGTAGGACCTCCTCTTAACTAGTGACGTCTGCAGTGACCCCCTTTCCAAGGAGCGTTCTGGGGGTTAGGATTTCAACATAGAGATTTGGGGATGGACACAATTCAGCCTCTAGTGAAGGATTTTTTTTTTAAGATTTTATTTATTTATTTGACAGAGAGAGATCACAAGTAGGCGGAGGCAGGCAGAGAGAGAGGGGAAGCAGGCTCCCCGCTGAGCAGAGAGCCCGATGCGGGGGCTCGATCCCAGGACCCTGAGATCATGACCTGAGCCGAAGGCAGAGCTTGAACCCTCTGAGCCACCCAGGCGCCCCTTAAATTTTTTTTTTTGGAGTAAGTTAGAGGGGCTGAGTTCCGGATACTCGCCTCTGGGAGGGCTAAGAGCTTCTGTCCCCCTGACCACTCGGGCCCCAGCCCCTCCAAGCCAGGCCGGCTCTTCCCGGCACGCTGGTGGAAGGGGCGGGGGCAGCGGCACCCCGTGAGCCCCTGCTCTGCCCCGAGACACGGGAGGGGCCCGGGGACGGCGCCCTGGAGAGCTGCTTTTCCGCAGGCCGCGCTGACTCTGCAAGTTGAGCAAACTCAGCCACCCTCGGGTGTGGTCCCCCAGTGTACTTTCCTGGAAGGTGTTCGGGGCTTGCTACGGGGGAAAGCGAAAGAAGGACGACTTCGCCAGGCCTGGCCGTGCCCCCCCCCCCAAATCCACTTGGCCAAAATGGGAGTGAGGGAGGGGGGATGCTGGGGAAAGAAGATGCAAGGAGAAAGGAGAGCCTGGAAGGGGAACGTTGGGGTTACTGCCCACAGACGCGAACCTAGGAGCGCCTGCCCACCTCCTGGACCGAGAAGAGTCTTGCTTGGCACTCTCCAGAAATCCTTGCAAGGACAGAACATAAAGGCTAGAATCGCCCCCCCCTCCCCAATCCGCAGGCCAAGTCCTCACATGCTCACCCCACTGCAGGTCTCTGGCAAGGACAGAAGCCATCAGCAGTGTCTGCCCGGTCCGGAGAATTTCCTTTCCAGGTCCAACACTTGGGAATTTGCTCAGACTGATTCTGGTGATGCGTCCAATCCCAGGCATCATAGAAATGAGCTCAGTAAATCCCTAGGGAGCCTCCTAGGCGGTGGCCGTGAACATTCTGGAACAGCGGAACCCCCCAAAGGGGGATCGAATGCAAAATTGTCTAGTAGGTGACGTTTGTCCTCAGTGCATCCTCCCTCCCCTTTCTGCACGTCCCTCCAAGTTTCCAGCTGACAGCACACCGGGGGCCCCCCCAAGGCCTCTCTGGGGCACACCCCTGAGCCCCTCTCCGGCCCCTCCCCTCCTGCCATCTGAGCCCTGCTCCGCGGGAACAGTGGGGCCCATCTCACGGGGTGCCCAGGTCCTAAACACACAGACTCCCCTTCCCCAGCAATTTCTGTGGCCCTGACTTAGCCTATAACCTGGGGCGGGAGGTTGGGGGGACAATGGATGGCTTTCTGTGCAATTTTAATTCCAATGTGCAATAAATTACGCCCGTTTGAATGAATCCTTTAATAAATGAACAAAGGACTGGATGAATCTTCAGGAGACCAGCAATACCTTTTTAATAAAACCGAATTTGGAGTTTATGTAATAGCAGGGGGCGGGGTGGGGAGTGCAAACCAGAAAACAAGATCTCGAAGGAAGGAGCGGTCTAGCTTCCTCTCCAGCCCCCGTCCTGGAGTGCGCTGCCCAGTGCAGGGGCCAGGGGGAAGGCGCTTCTCCGAGGACAGGCAAAGTGACAGAAGGGGGACATCTGAGCTCCACCGGAACGCATCTACATGGTGGCTAAGAGGTCGTCATGCCTTTGTACCGGGCGTGCGTTGGTCTGGACGGACGGACTTGCCTCTGTACAGAATGACGACAGTAACCACGGGGAGGTTTCCCCGCTGGGACATCGGCTCCGAAGCCTCATTGTTTCAGCCACAGGAGGGCACCGATTTTATCAGGTCCCCTGACAGCCGGCCCTGCCCTGGGACTATGGCGCCCTGGGTCACTGACCTTGACCTTGAGTCACTGACAGCGGTGTCTGGAGGGTCTCCGTCAAGCACGGCCATTCAGCACATTCACTTTTGGCCGCAGCCATCCCTGCCAGCGGGCGTGCGTGCGTGAGTCCTGGATCTGGGGAGAAGACTCCCAGTCTCCAACCCCGGGTCCCTGGCTGCCAGACTAGAAGTCGGGCCACGTGTCCTGGTGGTGCTGGTTCTGAAAATTCTCGTCACACTATCATCTGGTTCCAATCGAGCTTGCCAGAATTTTTCTTATTACAAATCTTTCCACTGTAAAAATAATACGATCGTATTATTAACAGCCTGGAAAATTAGGAAGAAACACATCCCGCGCTTAGTTCCGACATCCTGGTGTATCAGTATCTACAAGTACCATCTTCCCAGCGCGCTACCCGAAACAAGGACGCAATTTTATAGCCCACTTTCTCCAACCAAATTACTTATTTTGTTTATTTATTTATTTGAGAGAGATAGAGAGCGTGCACACATGTGCGCCAGTTTTGGGGGGCAGAGGGAGGGAGAGAGACAATCTCGGGCAGACTCCACACTAAGCGCTGAGCCCGATGCGGGGCTCGATCTCTCAACCCTGAGATCATGACCTGAGCTGAAATTAAAAGTCAGGCGCTCAACCGACTGCGCCACCCAGGCGCCCCCTAAACATTTTTAAAGAAAGCATTTTAGTGGACAGATAATATTTCTCATTCAGGAGGTCCCTGAAATATACTAATCATATTTCTACTTGTTTATAATGTTTCCTGGTATTAATTCATCCATGGTGAATAGCATGGTACACGCATTTTCTGTATTTTAAGCTCGTCCTCTGTTCCACAAGAGGAATTATGAGCTCAGAGCATGAACATGGTTAGCACTTTCGATGCGGATCACACACTGCCTTCCAGGAGAGCTGTACTCACGAGTATCGGGCGACGTCTGTGGGTGTCTCTCCACGCCTCCCCCCTCCCCCCACAAACCGACAGGTCGGGATGAAGTTTCAAGACCATCCTCACGGCACGTGAACCCTATTTTAGGAGGGAAAGGACAGCTACAAAATGGACAATAAACACAGGACGTGCTAAAGACGGGGAGCCGACCAGGGCTGTCCGTTAAGCCAGGCGAGCAGGAAAAACACAGAAACAAAAAGCAAGCACTCGCACGATGCTCCAAACCACAATTCCCGGGGCTGCATCGGGGGCCCGCCAGCAAACAAAGGGCGGCAGGCGGAGAAGTGGGCACGCAGCCATCGCGACCCGGGTAGCTTTTCCAGAAGAAAAGGCTTTTGGCAGATCTGAGTCTGAGGCCAAACTGCAAACATCTCCAGGCACGCTGCCTCGGAGGAAAGGTCTGCGTTCTCCGTGAGTCCCTGGGAAAGCACTGTTGGCCCACAGGAGTCTTCTCAGCGGTGCGCCTGAGTGCATTACAAGGGGACGCGATCGTGGACACTGGCCAGACATACAAAGCAGTCAGCTACTCGTCCGTGAGGGGAGGGAGACAGTAACACTCGCGGTCCCCTACAGAGCTGGGTCCTGCAAGTGGTTTTGTCCATTAAGAGGCTCAGACCAGGGGTCCCTGGGGGGCTCAGTCGGTGAAGCGCCTGCCTTAGGCTCAGATCACGATCCTAGGGTCCCGAGATCGAGCCCCGCATCGGGCTCCCTGCTCAGCAAGGAGTCTGCTTCTCCCTCTCGTCTCGGCTCATGTTTTTTCTCTCTCTCTCTCCAATAAATAGATAAATTATATTTATTTATTTGGTGGGGGAGAGAGAGCATCCAAACACACAGAGGGAGAGGGAGAAGGAGAAGCAGACCCCCAGCTGAGCAGCGAGCCTGACGTGGGGCTCGATCCCAGGCCCCTGAGATCGTGACCTGAGCCGAAGGCAGAGGCTTCACCCACAGAGCCCCCCAGGCGCCGCCCCATGATGAATTTAGCGAAAGCCTGGCACGCGTAGTCACAAAACCTTTTTCCTCCCGATGAAACCTTTTAAGACTCACTGTCTTCGCCACTTTCAAACATGTGGTGCAGTATTATGAACTGTGGTCCCCGCGCCATTGCCTCGATCTATTTATTCGACGACTGGAAGTTCGTCCCTTTTGACCCCCTCCACCCACGCGGCCCCCACCCCTGGCAAACACCGATCCGTTCTCCGTAGCGCTGCGCTTGGTTTCTGTTTCAGATTCCGCATGTAAGTGCGATCACACGGCGCTTGCCTTCCTTGGACTCACAGGAGCTCGAGCGGTGTCCTCGCGGGGCACGCACGCCGTCACAGTCTGTACCTTGGCTCTCAAGCCCTCCGAACCCACCACCCACCCTGCTGCCAACGGGAGGCTCCTACTAGACAGTGTGATGGGGTCTCCTCCCTCCCGACCCTTGTCCCAGGCCCGTGCCAGCCCGCCGGGCCGGGCCGTCTGGGACTGAGCCCCGGCGGCTCTCAGCCTCCAGCCCAGAGACTCCTGCCTTCGTGGACGAGCCCTGCCTTTATGAAAACGCTTGCCTCCATGCCTTCGTCCACGCTGTTCCCTCCACCCGGAATGCCCTTCCACCCGGCCCTCAAGGCTCGTGTAAATTCCTCTTTTGTATTGTAGAAAACGCCCGAAGCAGAGTTGGCGTAGGAGTATCGTGTTTACGCATGCTGACATATATCATACACTGGAAAGAAGTCAGAATGTCCGAAAACGCCAACTCGAAGCGTTGGAAGTACTTCCTGTAATTGTCTCCTTTTCTTTCCGACGAGAAGAAAATGAAAATCGTAGTAAAATTTAAAAGTGTTCTGGAGAAAAGTTGAGGCATCATCCCTTCCCAAATGCTCCCTGTCCCTGAAAAAATAAGGGGCTTTTCCTGTTGATTCTGAGCGCTAGTGGAGTGTCCGTGGTGAGTGAGGGGGAATATCCAGGACAGGACCGTATTCGCGGCCGAAAGATCCCCCAGGCAGACTCCGTCTCTGTGTGTGTGTCCCAGCGAGATGCTAACACTCCTACGCACTAGCACAAAAAGCTCTTCCTCCCTCCTGATCCTGTTCCGTGAGGAACATTGTGGGGCTTCCAGTAACGTGGCTACTGTTTCCTTAAACTTCTTCCCTAAACCCCTAGAAGCACCAGGCCCAGACTCTTGCCGGAGGGGGGGGGGCACCTTGACTTGCTGCCTAGCAGGGGACTGAACCCAAAGAAAGCAGGACACAAACCCTAAAGGTAACCTGGAACTTCCCACCCCCCAAGAGGTCACAGTTTGCATGTAAGAGTGAATGCAGCTAGGAGCCGCTGGGTGGCTCAGTCGGTGAAGTGTCTGCCTTTGGCTCAGGTCATGACTAGGGCAATTTACAAGCATAAAACTTGATATAAAACATTCTGCTCACAGATACAAGCTCAAGGTTTCCAACTGAAACCTTTGAAAACATCCTATTTGTGACTTTTACACTAGTTTAGTATCTTCCTCAAACAGAATATTTTCTTGTAGTGATTATGGAATATATAAAAATGTATGAGTAAATTTCTAATCAAAGGCTCCAAATCCCCACTACTTCTTGGTGTAACCCTCTGCTGCAGCAGAGGATGGGGGACAGAGACAGGGCCGTGGAGAGAGGCCACACAGGACAGGACTGGGAGGGGAGGGAGGGGAGGAGACAAGTAAGTGGGTCATCATCCGAGGAGATTTTCAGCGGGAGGACCAAGAGGACCATGGCGAGGAGAAAGGGAGGCTCGAGGAGGATGCCCGGGCTTTCTGGTGTGAGCAGTGGAGTAAATCACAAGGCCATTCACTGGGCGAGACTGGACGGAAACAGTTTTGGGCAGAGGACTGGGTTCCAAAGCCCCGGGACAGATTTTTCAATGAAGTCCAAACAGAGAGACTCTAGATAAGAGATTTAATAGGCCTATCAACCACGTATTTGGCTCCTACCGTACATACGGAAATATCTATCCATGAAATGATGTAGAAAGTCTGGGATTAGCTTCAAAATAATTCAAGTGGGAGAGGCAGGGGAAGTGAGTAGATGAGGCACAAGATTGGTCGAGAAGAGCTCCTTTTCCAAGCTAGGCAATGGGTCCATGGGGGGTTCCTTACACTATTCTTTCTACTCTTGTGGTCTCTTTGACAACTAAGGCACTGGCTGCGATGGGAGGGAGAGCTAATTAGGAAAGGTCCAAAAGTGGGGGGGTCGGTGGTAAACACCCCCCCCCCCCGAAGGAAACAGACAAGCCCATGGAAACAGACAAGCCAAGGGCTGGCCTAGACTTCAGTTCTTTGGGGGAAGAGACAGGCAACAAACATGTAAACAAACATGCTCATTTAAATCAAGGTGCTGGAGAAGTGGGTGACAGGCGGGTGTGCATGGGGATGGCACTGGCCTAGCCAGAAACAGCCGCTCAGCCCCAGCGTCTGACTGTCTCAGGAGCCAAGCAGATATTAATAGTGGTGCTTTTAAAATCCTTCCCATTCTTTTTTTTTTTTACTTTTACTTATAAACAAGTCTAAATTAGCGGCTATAAGCATTCTATTCTAGGGAAAGTGTTTTAACTTAAAAGCTTTTGCTCCCTTCCTCCCCCCCCCTCACTTTTTTTAACTCCAAATTTTGAGGCTGTGATTAGCCCAAGAGTTTTAGAAGTAGAGCTAATTCTGTTCTGACCCCAGTGTCCCTTGAGCATCCCATTTTCTCCCTGGCAGCTCTCCTGCCCGGTCATCTGGACCCCAAAGCCCTCTTCTCCAGGATACAGCTGTCACTGTTGGGGCTCCAGAGGACCTCCTTCCTGTCCCTCCTCCAAGTGCCACTTCCCTGTGCAAGGCAATGCATAAGCCCCACGAGGACAGGACTGTTGCTTGTGTTGTTCGCTGTTATAATCCCAGCCTACAGTAGTCACTCAGTAAATAGTCAGTGGGAGGACTTCCTGAATCCAGCAGGTAGGTAACCGGACACCCACGGAGGTGCTTACGGATTCCATCCTACAACGAGGATTAACTTGCAGGCCTATCTTCGCAGGGATAAATAATACTTCCATTTTATAGATGGACGGCCGAGTTGGTTCAGATAATCCAAGACCAGAACTATTTCCCCGAGAGTAGTGTTTCCATTATTTCCAATATTTCCTTAGATTAAATATTTTTCAAGCCAAGAAACGGAAGCTACGGGAAAATCTAGCACACAGAGGGGACATTACGCATGTTGTTTTACATTTCTTAAAGATATAATGAACGTAATGGATGCATTGGATAAACATCCAATGCATAAACCCAACAACAAAATTTTGGTTTCCTGAAAGCAAAACAAAACAACCCGGGGAAACTAAGCTGTCCTTGATCCGGACGGCAGGACCTCTTCCTCGGGGCAGCTCAGCGCGGCCGCTTGGCCTGCGCTCCGCACGGCGACCCGGGCCGCTTAACACTAGGGAACAAGGACACGGAGGCCCGGAGGCCCCTGCAGCTCGCTCGAGTGACCTTGGACGGCTCCCTTCCCGCCCCGGCCCCCGGGGCCCCCCGCCCGTCTCTGGCTCCCGTGGGCGAGCGCCCGTGGCCGGCCGCGGGCTGGGCTCAGTCCCCGGAGGCCCGCGCACGGCCGCGGAGCGTGGGCAGGACCGGCCGGCCCAGGTCCCCGAGGACGCGGCGCGCCCCGTGGGGGCGGCGGGAGCCCCGCGCGCCCGAGAACGGATCCCGGCTCGAGGCCCCGGACCGCATCCCCCGGCCCGCTCGCCGCCGCCGGGCGCCCGGGCACTCCGCGGGGCCGCGGCCACGGGCTCGCCCGCTCCGGGGGCTCCGGCGGTCCCGGCGCGCGGCGCGGCGAGGCCCGGGCGGCCGCGCATTGTTGTCGGGCTCGCGACGCACAGCCATCTTGGGCAGCCGGCCGGCCCCGCGCCGCCACCTGCGGGGAAAGTTGCGCGCGGGCGGGCGGGCCGGCCCCGGAGCCCCGGCGGGCCGCGTCCCCGTGGGGCGCCCCCGGCCTCCGCCCCGCCGCCGCTCGGGGCGCCCCTCCCCCACCCCTCCCTCCCTCCGCCGCCGCCGCCGCCGCCCGCAGGCCGGGCGTTCACCGGCCGCGCCCGGGCCGCCGCCCCTCCCCCACCGCCCTGGGCGCCCCGACCCCGGGCCCCGGGCGCGGGATGACGTGGGCGCGGGGGCCGGGGGGGCGGGGCGGGCAGCCGGGCCGGGCGCGGGAGCCGGGCCGGGGCGGCCGGCCGGCCGGGGCGGCGGGGGCCGGCGGCCCTCCGGCACGTCTTTTGTGTTTGTACACACTCGGCGCGAGGCGGCCGGGGGGAGGGCGCGGGCGGCGTGCGGGGGAGGGGCGAGCGCGCGCCGGCGAACGGGCGCGCGGGGGGAGGGGCGGGGGCGGGGCGCGCGCGGGCCCGGGGGCGGGGCCGAGCCTTCCCTCCATTGTGTGTGATTGGCTGGCGCGCGGCGCGGGGGCGGGGCGGCGTGTGTTGGGGGCCAGCCTCGGTGTCAGCCATCTTTCAATTGTGTTCGCAGCCGCCGCCGCGCCGCCGTCGCTCGCCAACGCCAGCGCCGCCTCTCGCTCGCCGAGCTCCAGCCGAAGGAGAAGGGGGGTGAGTGTCCCCGGCCGCCCGCCTCCGCGGGACCGAGCCCCGCTCGCCGCCCGCCGCCCGGCCGGGCCCCGCCGCTGCGGGGACGGCCCCGCGGCCCCCCCGGGCTCGGCCCGCAAACTTTTGGGGCCCGGACGCCGGCGGGGCGCGAGTTCCCCGGGCCGAGGCGGCGGCGGCTGTCTCCCCGCCGCCCGCCGCCTCAGCCCCACAGCCGCCGCCGCCGCGGCGCCGAGCCGCCCGCCCGCCCGCGCCCCGGGCGCCCCTTTCCTCGGCGAAAGCGCGCCCGCCGCCCCTCCCCGGGACCCCAGACCCTCCCCACGAGCCGCGCGGGCCCCTTAACGGCCGCCCCCGGGCCCCGGGCCGCGGTTTTCGGGCGGGAAAGGGCTGGAAATCGCCGGCGCTCCCACCCCGGGGGAACTCGCTCCGCGCTGCCTCCCCACAGTTGCTGCTGAGCTTCACCATCTTGTCTCTCCTCTCTGGTCACCGACCATGTTTCTCTCCCCGTTTCGCGGCCGGGGGAGCGCGCTTCGCCGGGGCGCATTTTGCTCGCCTTTTTTGGAGAAGCGGAAACTTGATGCATTTGAAATGCAAAAAAAAAAAAAAAAAAAAACTTTTGCATTTTGGAGGGCGGCACGTGGCCGGGGATCGGGGCATTTCGGGAGCGTGGCGGCGAGCGGGGCGTGCGGGGAGGCGGCGGGCCGGCGGCGCGATTGTTTGCGTGCGGCCCGGCTCTGGGGGCCGCCGCCGCCGGGGGCCGGGGGCCGGGCCCGAAAGTTTCCGCGGGCCGCGCGGCCCGAGCGCTGCTGCCAGCCGGGCGCCGGGCACTCGGGGGGCGTCGGCGCGGAGCCCCCGCGGGCGGGACGCGGGGACCGGGCTTTGTGGACGGCCGGCGGCGGGCGCCCTATGGGCGCAGCTGCGGGGACGCGCCCCCCGGGCTGTCGGCCGGGATTTACGGAGATCTGCGCGGCGGGGGGGGGGGGCGGCGGGGGGGCTACCCCCCCTTTTTTTTTAAACACTGAAATTTGACTCGACCTTCCTGTGGTTTGCGGCTTCGTCGTTTTGACTTGTTCGGGGATCGGGTGTTTACAGACGTTCCTAATTTCTGCTTTAATTAAAGAAATGGAAGCAGACGCTGTGAGGGGTCTTTTTGTTTTGCCGTTTGTGGCTCAGATTTGGCATTTTGAGAGATGATTGGCGTTAATGCTAACAATCGTCTAGTACTACAGTTTGTTTCAAGAAGTCCTCTTTGGGTGGCGGGCGGAATCAGCACCCTTTCCAATTATGTAACATTACGGACATTGTTGTTGGGGTTGGGTGTTTTTGGGTTTTTTGTTTTTTTTTTTTTTTTGGGTTTTGGATTTTTTTTTGGTACTGGTCACAATTTCCAGATTTTCGGCGGGGGGGTGGCGGTAGTGGCAGGAGCACTTGGACGTTCGGGGGCTGCCTCCGTGATGTTTGTTTTCGAACGCCGGCAGGTCAGTAAGGAGGTCTCTGTACCATGGCTCGTACCAAGCAGACCGCCCGCAAGTCGACCGGGGGGAAAGCGCCGCGGAAGCAGCTGGCTACGAAAGCCGCTCGCAAGAGCGCGCCCTCTACCGGAGGGGTGAAGAAACCGCATCGTTACAGGTACTTGAAAAAAGAGGAACCAGGGGGACAGTCTGTCCACGGAAGCGGTATTTAGATAATGGAACGCAGAGATGTACGGTCAGCAGGCTGTTCGCTTCAGGGAAGCCCGTGTCTTTCCCCTTTTGAATATTTACGAATCCTTGAAAAATAGATATATATAAAATTTAGCGTTGGGTGTTCTTGAAACGTTTCGTTTTGAAACTGCGCAGAGCCCAGAGGAGACCTATTGAATCACTAATAACGTTCATGGGGTAGAGTAACATTTTATTTAATTTGTTGTGCTGATAATACATATTTTTTAAATAGGAAAGTATTTTTAAAATTTATTTCTGAAGACACCGTCCCTTTCAGTATAACGACACATTTTAATCTAAACTTACTTTGCCGGTAACCAGGATGAGGGGTGTCTTGTTTGAGTAGAGTTGTCACCCCTCATTGAGTCGAGTCGGTTCATTTCCTTCTGTTGGCGCCCTGGGTTTTGAAGTACCCGGGGCAGTGCCGTTAAGGGCATCTGCCGTTAGAGGGCAGAAGTTGTCCAGTTAGCCTCTGCAAATGATTTCATAGTTACTCTGAAATAAAAGCTCATTCGATGGAAGAAAGTAAGTCAGGCTTGAGGTACGTTTTTTGCCGACAGTGCCTTCGTAAAAAAACAAAAACGTCTTCCGTGTGAAGATGTGCACAGCTGTGCGTGCTCGAGTGGAATCGTTCCTGAGGGATGAGCAGAAGGCAGAGTAAACGTACCCTGGGGAATCGGCTTAAATAGGCCACAAGAGTATTTTAAATGAGGCTCATTGGGTGGCGTTGGTAGGTCTTTTGGAAGACTCGAGGGTGCAGGTGGGAAGGAGTATGGTGCCAAGTTGAGAAGAGTCTGAATTGGGACTTTTCATTAGTGGCCTAACACCCTCCCAAGTAACGATAACAGAAGTCACTGCCACTTCTGTGTCGTCGACGGAGGGGACGAACGGGACCTGAGTAAACCCCCTGCCAAGACTCCACTTTAATATCATGCTTTTTGTTTTAAAGGTATTAATTATCATTACTCTTGACAGGCTCGAAGATTCACATCATCAATTGATAAGTGAAATTTTGTACAGAAGCTAAGGAATAGAAAACGGGTGGCTTATTTTCTGGAAAATGACTGCATTTATTTAAAGCTAACTAACCACTTACCTTCCGGGTTTTTTATATGTTCGCTAACCATTTCTCTAACGTGGGTTTCTGTCGTTTTGTTTGAAGGCCTGGGACTGTGGCACTCCGTGAAATTAGACGTTATCAGAAGTCCACTGAACTTCTGATCCGCAAACTGCCTTTCCAGCGCCTGGTGCGAGAAATCGCTCAGGACTTCAAGACGGACCTGCGCTTCCAGAGTGCGGCTATCGGTGCTTTGCAGGTGAGGTGGGGCTGGGAGAGGCTCTCACGGGGCGGCCGCCCCTTCACGGGCGCACACGTAATTCTGACGTCACAAGCCCGCAAGGTGGGTGCTACCTTCACAGCAGCCTGGAGTTGCTCAAGGTCATATACGCAGAAATGTCATATGAACCCACTTGGGTCACAGAGTCCTAATTCAAACGCATTGATGCCAAAGCCTAGTGCGCATGCCTCTATACCATTTTTAAAGTCTAACGTTGCTTTGAGAACGATGCTTAAAGCGAAAAAGCACCCTGTTCATCTGTGGGTGCCGTGGGACGTCCCGAAGACATGGGACTCAAGGTGTGTGTTTATGATGGGCTGTGAGCAGTGACTGCTGCGAGAGGGCGGGGAATGAATGCGGCGCTGGCTCTGGAGAGGCGGGTGCGAGCGGAGAGCGCGGAATGGGGGGGGGGGGGCCGGACTAGAGAATCGGGGATTGAGGTAGCAGAAGCACCAGAAAGTTAGGGTCGGATGGGCGATAGGCAGGAAGAGTGTGCTTCAAGATGACACTGGACCTGTTAGGGGACAGGGATTTCAGGACCCGTAGTTAGCTAAAGAGGATTATGGATTTCCACTTCAATGGGCAGCTGTTGAGTTTAATCTTAGCACCAGGTGTCAGAACTCTGAGAAATACAGCTTTAGAGGTGGTTATGTATCTGAAATACTTGTGTTTTGCGCCAGAATTAAAACTTGAAATGCCCACAAGGAAGATACATGATTAGGCACCAGGGTGTAATTAAATCAGTCGGGAAAGTGTAACCTATTTTATAGTGTTTGGCATTCTTTAGATGAGTGAATCTCCAACAAGTGTGGTAAGACTACCACGTCCAGCAGAGCGTGGGGTCGGAGTGATTAAAAACGCCGATTGCTAGGCACCGCAGACCTGGATCAGAGTCTCCGGTGGGGAGGGTCCACCGTCTACATGCACTGCATTGGAGGGTTTTCAAGGCTGCTGTTGCTGGGCCGAGGTTTTGCTTTATATGTGAGGAAGATTCGATAGGTGGATTCTCTACCAAAGCGCAATTGGTTGAGCTGTTTCTATGGTTAGTCTGGGCTTCGTTTGATTGGTGGGTTCCAGGAGTGGGCGTCCATCAGCTTCTCAATGAATGGAAATTACCGAAATTTCAAACTCCTGAAATCTTCCAGTGTTGTGACTTAAAACTGTTCTCTGTTGGAATCATGGATTATCTCGAGGTCTCCTGGATTACTACAGTAGCACATCACATCTCAGCCACCGGATCTTTGAGCACAGAGACATTGGCGCGCTTGACATGCGTGTGATCCGGAGCTGCTGGTCCTGTGCTCTAGTTCGCTCGCCCGGAAGCCTGCTTGGAGAGGCCTTGTAAACTGAAATGACTCGAACACGCTGGGTAGAAGACTACTGTCTTTTTAAGTCACGTGTACACTTCCATTGTCCCTGGACTAAGGGGTGTGTCCTGCATGAGTAAGTGTGGTTGTGTTGGTTTTAAGGGAAATGTTTGCCTCTGCCGCCTGGGGTACTCTAGCAGTTAGATAGTTCTTTACTGGAAAGAGGAATCTTGGTTCGCATTTTTTTTTTTTTTTAAGATTTATTTATTTATTTATTTGACAGAGAGAGAGAGATCACAGGCAGGCAGAGAGGCAGGCAGAGAGAGAGGGGGAAGCAGGCTCCCCGCTGAGCAGAGAGCCCGACGCGGGGCTCGATCCCAGGACCCTGAGATCACGACCTGAGCCGAAGGCAGAGGCTTTAACCCGCTGAGCCACCCAGGCGCCCCTTGGTTCGCATTTTTTGTGTATGTGTTTATTTATACGTACACTGGGGGTCTCTTAAAGACGTGGAGATGAAGAATTTGCTAACGGAAATAGAGTACTAGAAGAGAGCGGTGACGACAAAACACCGGGCTCTGCGTTTCTGGCTTCGGAGTCACAGAGCTGACGGTTGCCCGGCGGAGCCGAGTGAGGGGTGGTGGTGCGGGCGCCGGTGGGGGAGGCGGGGGAGGCAGTCCGGCCCTGCCGCGAGCTCCTCCCGAGTCCGCGGACTTCAGGTGTAACCTTTGCTGTTAACGTCTGGGAGTTTGGGCTCAGGTATCCTCGTGTTCAAAGTACAGACCTTGGTGTTTCGAAATGGTGGGGGGACCGTGACTTTACTCAAGGTGCCGTAGATGAGCCTTTCCTTCCGCTCGTGAGAGCTTCGTTCTTTCGCCATCATCCCAGAGTGCTGTTTGTTGGGCTGTAAGTTTCCAGGGCAGTCTTTAGTTCCCGTGACGGCCTTAACGTGTAGGAGGCCTTAGGGCCCGTGTGACAGAATGGGGAGGACGGCCACGGTCCAGTCCCCTGGGGTATCCAGCACTGGCCCCGCAGCTGACCGGCCGTGGGCCCCGTCCGACCAGTACCAGGGCGCCTAGATCCGAGCAGCCTGCAGTGGTCTCGGCCCCCAGGGCCTGTGGTTGGCCGTCCGTGCAGGGCCTCGGGGCACTCCGTGTGCAAGAGCCTCCCAGGTGCGCGTCACGCGATGATCCTGCGTGGGACGCAAACCGGTGCCTTCCCTGAGGAACGGCAGTCGGAGCGTCTGCCGCGCATTGCGAACCCGGTAGAGCAGGCTGTGGGCTGCCGTGTTCTCGAGACTTTTTACCCGTTTCTTAGACTATCCTAAGAACGAATCCCTGGCTCAGGTCTTTGGCTTTTAACACATTCTTTGGAATGTTCGCATAAAGATGTTACAAACTTAATTAGGGTTGGATTTTTAAGAAGAAATAAGTAGTTGTTGACCATCAGGAGATTATTAAATGACTATATTAAAAGGTGGCTGGTGTGCAAGGCCCAGAGTACCAAGGAATTAGGAGTTCATGGCTACCTGCACGGAAGTCGTGAACTACGCTTTAATGGGTAAATAAGATTGGAACTCGTAACGAGTTGCAGTAGAAAAACATGTAGGGGCGGTAAAATTTGGACGAAACATTTTTATAGAAGAGCCGTGATGGCAAAAAAGATAGAAATATGCAGGAAGTAATTTTTCCATATGATGAGCTGATGTGTAAGCCATTTGAATTATTTGTTGCCGTGTTAATGCTTTAAAAAGCGCATCTCAGGAGTCTTGTTGCAAAATCAGAGGTTTGTGAAAAGCCGATCTGGCGGTTCGCATCTGCACGCTTGTGTATCGTGTAGCACGCGAGGCTTCAGTCGCTCGAGTAGTTGGTGTGTCGTTAGTAGTTTTATCATTGCCTAAAGGTGCCACAATAGAAAGTTTTTATTAGGACAAAAATCGCAACTATAAAAATCTGTTTTAAAAAAAAAAAAAAAACCTGTTTTTTCCTAAGTATCTTGAACAGAGAAGTGACTTCCCTATAGAGGAGGAGACGGGGCCGAATAAGCTCATTATTTGGTGCCCCTCGGGGCTGATGCCCGGGCTGGTGACAACAGTCCTCATTCCAGAACGAGCTAGCGGATGTCACGGCCTCAGCTAAGGGCCCTTCCCCAGTCGAGTGAAGAGTTAATGACAGGGAGAAGCTCCTCCTCTTCCTCCCCCCGGGCCACACGTCCGGGACGGTTCCTGCGGCCGGCACCCGGCGCCGGTGGGGGTAAGAGGGTGCCTTCGAGGAATCCTGACGTGTGCTGGGAAGAGCTGGAGGGTGCAAGGTCAGCTCGGAGGAAGATACACCTGGGAGGGGGCGCGTCTAGGCCAAATCGGTCAAAGTCTGTTCTGGGAGGCACAGTCCTCGTGGGGTCAAACCGGGGTATGAAAGGGGAGAGGTGGGGGGGGACCATGTGACGGGAGCCAGTGGGCAGCCACTGGATTACTGGCGAGGCAGGGGTGCAGGCGGGCACTGGAGTGTGGCGGGAGTTCAGAATAGCGAGGGCACTGGTGAGCAGGAGGGAGTATTACTTTGGGTTGGATACGGGATTCCCTGTATCACTGAAAGGATGAGGGGAGGATCTTGGAGTTGAAACGGGATTTCTTGGATTAAGTTGGATCTCCTTAAGACATTTCAGTTCACAAGAAATCACATGTGAAACAGAAAAGTCAGAGCTTTCTCAGCAATGAAGTAATTTGACTTCTGTGTAACTGGATAAAGACTTCCAGCCGTGAGCTCTTCACTGTTGGTCACCGTCGGGGCCGAGCGGGCTTCCGCGGAAGCGTCCAGTAACACGGCCGCGCCACCGCAGTGGGTTTTCAGAGGGTGCGGGAACCCCGTCGTCGGAGCCGCTGCGGGTGCACCTTCCCTGCGGCCCTCACAGCGTTAATGTGGTCTTCTCGTTCCTTCGCAGGAGGCAAGCGAGGCCTATCTGGTGGGCCTCTTTGAAGACACCAACCTGTGTGCTATCCATGCCAAACGTGTCACAATTATGCCAAAAGACATCCAGCTAGCGCGCCGCATACGTGGAGAACGTGCTTAAGAATCCACTATGATGGAAAACATTTCATTCTTTAAAAAAAAAAAAAAAAATTTCTCTTCTTCCTGTTATTGGTAGTTCTGAACGTTAGATATTTTTTTTCCATGGGGTCAAAAGGTACCTAAGTATATGATTGCAAGTGGAAAAATATAGGGGACAGAAATCAGGTATTGGCAGTTTTTCCATTTTCATTTGTGTGTGAATTTTTAATATAAATGCGGGGACATAAAGCATTAATGCAAGTCAAAATGTTTCAGTGAACACGTTTCAGCAGTTCAACTTTATAACAATTATAAATAAACCTGTTAAATTTTTCTGGACAATGCCAGCATTTGGATTTTTTTAAAACAAGTAAATTTCTTATTGACGGCAACTAAATGGTGTTTGTAGCATTTTTATCATACAGTAGATCCATCCATTCGCTATACTTTTCTAACTGAGTTGTCCTACATGCAAGTACATGTTTTTAATGTTGTCTGTCTTCTGTGCTGTTCCTGTAAGTTTGCTATTAAAATACATTAAACTATACCTGCTTTTGGTTTTTATTACCCACCGTAGCCGTAGAGTTAAGCCACTTGAAATTTCCATGTTAAAAGTCACTTTAGTATCATCAGGCGTTTTGTCACCTTCTATCAGAGACAAGGCTGTTGCGAGATGGGGAAAGGAGAGGTTTTGTATGGGAAGGGGACTAGAGCTACTGGCCTTCCTCCTGATCGACAACGGGCAGAGACTCGGGGCGCTTGGCCAGCTCAGTCAGAAGAGCATGGGACTCTGGATCTCGGGGTCATGAGTTCCAGCCCCACATTGGATATGGAGATGACTTCTCTAAGAACTTTGAAAATTAAAATTTGCAGAGTAAATCTGTTTGTGAAAACCAGATCTCAACTCTTTGGCTACGTTCTGTCCTAAACCGAAAATTCCCGAACCTAGCCGGCCAACAGAAGAAGCGCGTGGAAATAGTCAAATCTTCGTAACCCGTGAAGGTACACTTATAAACATGACTACGCTATTAAACTTTACACGTTTAATGGCAATTTAAATGCAAATGTAACAGTAAGTCTTAAACTCAAAAATGAGTGCGTGGGAGATGTGGCTCTTCGAAGACGCTGTGCATTAAGCCTTAAGTTAGTGATCAAGCAGCAACAGTTACCTCTTAGCACGTCTTACTTAGCATTGGCCTGATAAGTGTGAAATGCAGGTTAGCCTCAAAGCCTGTAACACACCCCTTAATGGACTGACGTGAGTTGTAACATTTGAGTGCGCCAGGCCGTTCTAGGAGCCAAGTCAAATTAGGTAATCAATGGGCGGAGAACTCCCAGTCACTAGGGGAGAACATCGCGCCGCTGCTCTTCCTGTTCCCGGGCCCTTTTTTAACAATAACTTCATTTTTCTATTACCATCAAAAATCACTTTATGAGAGAATTACGGAATTAGTTTTAGAGTCTGTTTCTAATTCCCTGACGTGGGCGCGGAGTTCTTAGTGTGATCCTTTGCGTAAACTTCAGGCAGGCGCTGGTACGACTTGGGAGCACTGGCTAGAGTGCTCACTGTAGCACAGGGTACAAAAAGCCGGGTTTTTGTTTGTTTTTTTAAGTAAGCTCGAACCCACGAGTCCAAGATCAAGAGTTGTGTGCTCCACAAGGGAGGAGTGCTTAATACGTTGTGTACGACCAAATGGAACATTTAGGAGAAATGGGGACAAAATAGATGCACTCTCCGTACGCAGATACCTGGCCGTCATAATTGATATTCCGCGGCCTGTTAACATTTGACATGTATTATTCCTGTGAAGTAGGTGATTCATTCCTACTTAAAAATGAGGCAGTGACCCCAGTTTAAAAAAAAAAATGAGGCAGTGAAACTCGGGGGGGGGTTATTTTTTTTTAAGATTTTATTTATTTGAGAGAGTGCTCACACGTGCGAGCGGGGGGGGAGGGGTAGAGGGAGAAGCAGGCTCCCCGCTGAGCAAGGAGCCCAGTGCTTGCCTCCATCCCGGAACTCCGGGATCACGACCTGAGCCAAAGGCAGACGCTCCACCAACCGAGCCACCCAGGCGCCCCGTTAATGGACAGGTATATACTATGTGCATAGTAGTTTTTATTTCAAGTTCTGATTTAAATATATGCATAGTAGCTTTGAGTTCAGGGCGGTTCTAGGACTCTTGGATGTGAGTGAACTGTGACCCCCTTAGCCCCTGAGTTAATGTTCAATGACAAGCTGATAATCCCGTTCCCCAATATGCTTTGGAATTACTACTTGACAAGTCTACCCAGGAAGAGGCTGGTGAATTGGATTTGGGCCCAAAGTGACCCGTGTGGGTGACGTGTGGCTTACCTCACCACTCCTGGTTAAGTGCGGTCTTCCAACATCAGCAAGGTAACCCAAACCGACTTTTGAATACTAAAGTAACAGGAAAAGAGCCAGCTAACCCCTGTTAAGCTTCCAGAAAATGTTCCTAGTCCAAAGCTGATAGAAGAAAAACCCTACAAGATTACATGGTAAGAATAATTTTAGGTAGGGGCCTCTGGGGGGCTCGGTCGTTAAGCATCTGCCTTTGGCTCAGGTCATGATCCCAGGGTCCTGGGATTGAGCCCCAAGTTGGGGTCCCTGCTCGGTGGGGAGCCTGCTTCTCCCTCTCCCACTCCCCCTGCTTGTGCTCCCTCTCTCGCTGTGTCTCTGTCAAATAAAATCTTAAAAATACCAATTTTAGGTAAGTAGGTCTTGGAAAATCTGGAATACTTTAGCTAGAAGAACTTTGCAGAAGGAATTTGGAGACTTCATTCTCAAGTGGAGGGACTCGCCTGACTCATACTGTTAGGTGAGTGGACACTTGAAAATGCCCAGGCTCGGGGCGCCTGGGTGGCTCAGTGGGTTAAGCCTCTGCCTTCGGCCCAGGTCATGATCTCAGGGTCCTGGGATCGAGCCCCACGTCGGGATCTCTGCTCAGCAGGGAGCTTGCTTCCCCCTCTCTCTGCCTGCCTCTCTGCCTACTTGTGATCTCTCTCTGTCAAATAAAGAAATAAAATCTTAAAAAAAAAAAAAAAAAAGAAAATGCCCAGGCTCTTTTCCCTTCTGATCCTGACAGCCTAACTCTGAGAGGACATAAATTCAAATGTGCAAATTTGAACAGATCAAGGATCTGCTGGAATGCCGAGCACGGAAAGGGATAGAGATGGTCCAACTCAGACTTCTCGGCCCTGTGAGGTGGGTGCCCCTACAGACCGATTTTACCCCTGAAGAAACTTGGCCACGGCCACCCAGTTCGCGGAGGACACGGACCGTGTTTCCCAGGGGACTAAACCCCGGACCTCGCTCTTCAATTCCCACGCTCTGAGAGTGATAGAAGTGTCGCTCATTTTCCTGGGAGTGCTAGAAGCAAAGGCCAGTCCTGACAGCGGAAACATCAGAAAAAGGACAAAACTGGGACGGGGGCGGGGGGCAGACTATAGAAATCATGAGAAAACCCTCAGCCTGCCTCGCCACTTGTTCAGTTTGGAGCAGCCCCCTGAGTCCCTCCCTCTCCTTCCTCCATTAAATCCTGTTGACTCTTACTCCAAAGAAGTGCATCTGCCCCCTGCCCCCCGGACACCCTCCGTCAGTCTGCAGCCGCCCCATCTGACTGCCTTGGGCCCCTTCCCACAGCCCCCCGGAGAAACACTTCTAAAACAAGGCATTTCAGGTCATATCCCCACTTAAAAAAAAAATTACCGAGTGGCTCCCCTGCGTGACGGCCTCGCCAGGCTTTTCTCCGTCCCCCTTCCAGGAAGCCACAGCCAAACCCTCGGCCCTCATGCCTTTTGTCACGTCCTTGGCTTCCTTCCCTTCGAGTCTATCCAAATCTGAAGTGACATCGTTGACTTTTAATTGACGACCTCCACTAGAATGTGCTAGAACCGGGGTCCGCCGCGTTTCCCACTGCGGCCGCAGCGGTGGTGCAGCGTAAACCCGAATAACAACGTGTGTGCGGGAGTCATGCTAGAACGAATGAGTGTTCCCGCTTTCCTTCCGGTTTTCCCACTGAAGCCTCTATGACCTTAATAGACGGGACTGATTTGTTATTTTGAGGATCAAGTGAAAATCGATGTGAAAACCCAAGGCCGGCACACAACATTCAGTAAATGCTGGAGTAGAATGGTAAGTTCTCATGCAGTAAACCTGCACCAATGTCGTTCCTTGCAAAGTTGTAAAGAAAAATCCGGCCCCCGACTTCTGACAGTGGGTTCGGTTGGTTCGCAAGCCTCCCGGGAGCCCCCCGACTAATCCAAAGCCGGGCCCTCTACTCAGAGGACAAGGAGAGAGGAAAGAAAGGCCAGCCTTTCAGGTTGGCAGGCGGAGGGTTGAACAAGCACAGGGAACAGACCTACAAGGCCTGTCTGGGGGGCCACGAGATGGTGGATCCCCACACCACATCCACACCGTTCATAGAGCAGCCTCAGCAGCATTTGGTCCCGTACCCCCCCCCCCATGGTCCCAACCCCACATCCCTGTCTCAAGGCCCTCCTGGGGGCAGCTTGCAGGAGCAGGGAAGACAAGCAGAACCCACCTTCCAAGGACAGGGGAGGGGTCGAGAAGCCTGTCCCGTTCATGGGCCAACTGACAGTCCCAACTGGAACCTTCCCCAGGACCGATCTTTCCAAGGAGGCATTTTTTATTAGGTCCCCACTGGATAACTGTCGTCGTCGTCGTCCTCTTTTTCTCCTCCTCCTCCTCCTCCTTCTCCTTCCTTCTTCTTCTTAAAGATTTTATTTATTTGACAGAGAGAGCGCACGAACAAGCAGGGGGAGTGGTAGGCAGAGAGAGAAGCAGGCTCCCCACTGATCAGGGAGCCCGATGTGGGGCTTGATCCCAGGACCCTGAGATCATGACCTTAACCGACTGAGCCACCCAGGCATCCCTGGAAAACGATCTTCTTATGCCATTAAGACTTCGTCCCTAAAAGAAATAGGATGAGGTGCGTATAGCTTTACCGGTGATAAAGTGAGTCAAATCAATAACATCAGTGGTGAAACCCTAGGTAAGAGGCATTCTCTTTAAGTCGTTGTGAAGACTTTTCTTCACCACTATTATTAAATGTGTTTTGGAGAGTTCTAGCAATGAGAAAATATATATTTTTAAAGGAAGTAATTATTTGTAGTCTAGCTTCATGGTTAAAAGTTCAGGCTCTGGAGGGGCACCTGGCTGGCTCAGTCAGAACATGCGACTCCTGATCTCCGGGTGGTGAGTTCAAGTCCCATGTTGGGTGTGGAGCTTACTTTAAAAAAATAAAATAAAAAGAGAATTGAAATGGGAAACAGCAGGAAGAGGTGACTCCAGAAGTTTTGCTTACGATAGAGAGAAATGGAAAGTAACTGAGGAGGAAAGTGGGATCTTGGGGCGGACGGGGGGTCTCCCCGTAAGATGGGAGAAATAGAATGATTGTTTGCTATTGCGTGTTTTCTATGTCTCTTGTCCGAGTTGCAAGGGTTGTATGAATCAAAACATGTTGAGTGCTTGGGAATGTTCCTGGAACACAGTAAAGGCTCAACAAATAGTCACTGCTAGTTTTATGATACAATTGTTATTATTAACAACTAATATTTATCTTGGCAGAGTTTCAACTATAAAATTACTGACTTTAATGAGATCTCAATAAGATAGCAAGTTATAATATGTGTAAAAGTCAACAGAATTTCTATACATTACCAATAACTACTTAAAATTATAATAAAACTAATTCCTGGTTATAACATCAACATATAAAAATGTAATATAAAAAATTCTATCTACAGTGTGCACTAATCTATAACACATCAAAAAATAAACTTAGGAAATGTGTGAGAATTATTAAAAAAAAAACACCTTTTTTGAAGGCCATAGAAAAGATCAGAATAAATCAAGAAAGATGGATGTTACTTGATAGAAATACTCAACACGGTAAAGATCTTAGTTCTTTCCACATTGATCTACACACAGACAATCTCAACAAAAATTCTAACAAGATGTTTAGTGGAACCTGACACTTTAATTCTGAAGTTCATCTGGGAGAGAAAATATGCCAGAACTAAGACATTTTAGAAAAAGGAGAAAAGACTTCCTTTAAACACACATGTCATGGTAGGAGCACCTGGGTAGCTAGGTTGGTTAAGCCTCTGACTCCTGGTTTCCGCTGGGGTCATGATCCCAGGGTCCTGATCTCAGGGTTCTGCGACTGAGCCCTGCCGGGGGCTCCCTGCTCAGTGGGGAGTCTGCTGCCTTTGTCTCCCTCTTCATCCGCCCCTCCCTCCCAAGTGAAAAAATAAATTCAACCTCAGAAGGGAGGGAGGGAGGGAGGGAGGAAGGAAAAAGGGAACCACGATCATACGGGAATCCAACATACCATGTAGTGTTGAAAACTTGGACAAAAGGGGCTCCGGGCGGGCTCAGTTGGTGGAGCATGCGACTCTTGGATCTCAGTGTCCTGAATTCGAGTCCCATATTGGGTGCAGAGACTAAAATAAAAATAAAGTCTTAAAAAACACTTGAGGGGCGCCTGGGTGGCTCAGTGGTTACGTGTCTGGCCTCCGCTCAGGTCGCGATCCCGGGGTCCTGGGCTCGGGCCCCCTGCGCGTGGGGAGCCTGCTTCTCCCCCTCCCTCTGCAGACCCCCTGCTCGTGCGCCACGCTCTCTCGGTCAAATAAGTAAAATTTTACAAAAATAGGGAGAGGGAGAAGCAGACGTTACCAGTGTGAAGCACAGGGAGCGCCGGTGCGACAGGAGGTGACTTCGTGCGGCTTCGGAGGGAGCTTTTTGTGTCGAGTTTATTTATTTAGCTGACTTTGCCCGCGACGCCGGGTCCCCCCCGGACCGGGCCGGGGGGCGCCTGTGTGAGGTGCGTGGTGAACCCCGTGCGGGAGCCCTGGGGCTCCGGGCAGCGCCTCTCGACCTCGAGCTTCGAGGGGACGAGAACATTCCAACGCCGGTCGTAGAGACGGGGCGGGCGGGGCCGGACCGCGGTCCCCCGGGGGTCCCGTCCGCCTCAGCGCGGGGACGCCGGTCCCCCACGCCCCTCGAGCCCAGCCCGTCGCTCCGCGCGCTTCTGGGGGCGCCTCCGGACCTCTCTCGCCGGCGGCCTCCTCTGCCCGCCTCTCCTCTCCTCTCCCCTCCCTCGGGCGCCGGGAGACCTCCTCGCTGTGCCCCCGCGGCCGGCCAGCCCCCCAGCCCCAGCCCCCCCCCCGCCCCTCGCCCAGTCGGCCCCAGCGGCAGCCCCAGGCCACGCCCCTCGGGATCCCGCCGTACTCACTAGGACCACGCCCACCGATTCCCGGGGCCACCCAGACCACGCCCCTCCGGGGGTCCCACCGCCCCCGCCTTGACCACACCCCTAGGAGATCCAGCTCCGCCCTCCTTAGCCCCGCCCCTCCCACGTCCTATCTTCCAATACCACACCACTCGCGAACCTCGGGCCTCCTCCCTGACCACGCCCTTTCAGATTGCGTCTTCCGAGACCACGCCCCACGGAGTCCCGCCGCGCCCTCCCTGACCACGCCCCAAGAACGCGTCCTCCAAGACCACGCCCCTCGTGTTCCCGCCGGGCCCCGGCCACGCCCCTCAGTCCGGGTTCTGCCGCGAGCCCCCCGCCGCCGCCCCCCTCGCCAGCCACCCCCACGACCCCGGGCGTCCCCGCCGTGCCCGCCCGGGCCTCAGACTCCTCGCAGCTCCTCCGGCCCCCGAGTCTGGGACCCGGCCCGAGAGCGGGGCCCGGAAGGGGCGGCCCATCCTGCGGTCGGGGGCCTGCACGCGGCCCCGGGCACACAAAGCTGGGCCGTGCTCGGCTGCGCCCCGAGGAGGCGGGAGAAAACCTCCTCCTCTTCGGGAACCGAGACGCCGGCCGCACGTGGCCCCCGCCGCCGCGTCCCTCCGCGTGCCCTGCCGGCGAGCCGCCTGCACCTGGCTCCGGACAACCGGGCCGCAGAGCCCGGGGGCGGGGGGGGGACACGCCGGGAGGGGGGGACACGCCGGGGAGCCCCTGCACCCCGGCCCCCCCCTGCCCGGCTGCCGCCCCCCCCACCCCCCGGCTTCGGCCTTGTCCTTACCTCGGGCTCGGCCTCTGCTGGGAGCTGCAAGAAAGGGTGACCCGGCGGCCCCCGGGCCCCCAAGGCCCCCAGGTCCCGGGACACTCTGGAGGGAAGGCGCTGGGGCTGAGCGCTCGGCCAGGTTGTCGTTCCCGGTGGCCTGGACGATGGCAGGATTCGTAGGGGGCAGGACCAGAGACCCGGGAGGCCAGGCGTCAGAATCAGATCCTGCTCAGGGGCCAGTCCTGCCGAGTGTGGCAGAGAGATCATCTCGGAGGTCACCGCGAGGCCTGCGGAGCTGCCCCGGGGGAGAGGGAGTCCCAAGTCCTGGAGAAGCCAGCTCGTGGGGACAGCTAAGGGGGGCGGGTATTCAGATGACCTTGAGCATGGGGTGGGAGCGGCCAAGGGCGCCTTGCAGGCCCTGCCCAGCTTCTCCCGTGGTCTGGGGAAGGGGCGTCGGAAGGCCTGAGGAGGGGATCCCAGCACAAGTGTCCCCTTCAAGGAGGCCTTGCCGGGAGGTTTTAACAGGACCGGTTAGTAAATCAGACTTTCCCCCACCTGGCCGAGTCAAGCACTTGGCCGTGAGTCCGAGAGAGGACCGGCTGGAAAGGGCTGGTCCGGAGAGGATGCTACCTCCTGTCCGGGATTTCGGCTAGCTTCTACCTGGGATCTCCCCAGAGCCTCCCTCCCTCCCGCGCTGCCCTGCCGGGTCAGGGGTGAGGGCTCTCCAGGAGCTGCCCGTGGTCCCACTCTCGGGAAACGAAGAACAATGGCTTAGCCCAAGAGTTCCAGAGCCCCAGAACCTTCGTGTTGAAAACGGATGGCAGGCGCGTTAAAGGAGGGTATCTGGCTTCCTACCCTGGGTGAGCAGAGGTTCTGGAATATCTTCTCCACCGTGCGCCGAGCAACCACGATTTTTCTTGTTCCTTCCACGACCACCCTGAGAATTAAGCATCGTTCCCCCTGTTTCAGAGTCAGGGGCGCTCAAACTCCCAGAGGTCCCGCAGCCTCCACGCCCGATGGTTTGCTCCTGACTCGTTCAGTTACTCGTTAACACGTTTTTCTTACGCACTAAACAATCCATAACAATCTTTGAAAACCAGCGTTCTCTGTTGCAGCAGCTGCTGCGGTTTCTGTCTCCTGACCGACGTGGGGACCGGGAGTGGGGTGTCAGGTGCGCCAGTAGCCGCAGCCCCCTCCTTCCCAGGCCCACGTTCTGTGGCCCCGTGGCAGAGACAGCGCCACATGGTGGCCTGATTCGAAGCCTCCGCTGGACCCCGGAAGGCAGAGCCCCATCCGTTCACTGCGGCGACTCGCCCCGGGCCCGTAACTGGGTCACTCCACCTGCCAATAGGTCAGCTGCTTCTGAGTGAGAAGGTACGAGGTTAGACCAGTTAATGCCACGGGCACCCGCGCTTCGCTACTGTGTTTCTGATGTGACATGACGTCCTTGATCAGAAATAAATAAATACATAGACTCACTCTATTTTACCTAAATTAATGCAACCTCACTTTTAGCAATGGTGTCTGTGGCGGGCTGATTCTATTTTTTTTCTCATGTAGAAGTAAAATCGATACTTGAGATTGAAAATGAGCAGTTTTCATGCCGACGTTGCCTGCAGAACCCAGAGGGCTGTGGGGGCCCTCGGGGACACACCGTCCGGGAGACAGGGGTCCGGGACAGGCACAGCGGAGCCCGCGGGATACGGCAGGATAGCACTCGGGAGTCCTTGCCCTTGAAACCGAGCAAGCTGGGCGGAAACTTAGTACCAGCTGTTACGAGGATATGGGGGCCCACCTGCCACCCTGATGCTCTTCCAGAATCCTGCCACCGCCCCCATGGGGGGGGGAGTCTAGTTACCGTCCCCTTGCATCCGGACGGGCTCACGACTCTCGTGTGGTCAGCGGAAGGCTGCAGACCTGACCCCGCACCGCAGAGTGTGCCATGGTGGCCACGGGGTGAGCTGGAACCAGAGGCACCGTAGGAAATCTGACCCCCCCCCCCCCGCCCCGGGGAATCGACGCAGCCAGGAGGCTCCAGCGACAGCCCTGTGACCTGGCGCACGGGTGACAGAAGCTCGTGTGATTGCAGTACCCCTCCCACCCCGCCCCAGCCTGAAGCCCCAGACGTCCTGGGCGAAAAACAAACTGCCCCACTGTTGGCGTTTTGGTTTTGTGTGTTTTCCCAAACTCCCGCCCCACGGAAACCATCTGCATTGGAGAAAAATGTTTGCTTTGTGCCAGCAAGTTTGGGGTGGTTTCGTACACGGACCCTACGGGTGGCCTTCCTCAGGTGCCAGTGTGGTGACTTTCTCAGTGTACCCGTCCTCCCTTCCCACAGCACCTGCCCCTCGTCCCCACACTGCCCACGAGCTGTGGGAGAGCTGCCTCCTGTCGGGACTCTCTGGGGGGACAGCAGGGCTTAGGACAGTGCTGCCCGCACAGTCCCCTCAACGGGACAGCCCCAGGCTCAGGGCGGAGACACGTGTCTCCCTTGGGGCACCCGATAGTGGAGAGGATGTGTGATGGAAACGTTTTTCTTTTTTTAATTTTTTTAAAATTTTTTAAACTTTTTCAACAGATTTAATTTATTTGACAGAGAGACACAGTGAGAGAGGGCACACAAGCAGGCGGAGCGGGAGAGGGAGAAGCAGGCGTCCCACGGAGCAGGGAGTCCGATGCGGGGCTCGATCCCAGGACCCTGGGATCACGACCTGAGCCAAAGGCAGAGGCTTAACGACTGAGCCCCCCAGGCGCTCCTCTTGGTAGATTTTGGATAACCATACTTTATCAGGTGTGTCTTTTGCAAATATTTTCTCCCAGTCTGTGGCTTCTCTTCTCGCTCACTTGATGGTGTCTATCACAGAGCAGAGTGGGGTTTTTTGTTCTTACTTTTTTTAAGATTTATTTTATTTTAGAGTGGGGGGAGGGGCAGAGGGCAAGGCAGAGAGCTGGGGCCCCCACGTGCCTCACAGAGCAGTTTTTAATTTTAATGAAGTCCACCTTATTAATTATTTCTTTTGTGGATCATGCCTTTGATGCTGTATCTCAAAGTCATCACCGTACCTAAGGTCAACTGGATATTCTTCTATGGTATCTTCTCGGAATTTTATAGTTTGACATTTTATATTTTGGTCTGTGATCCAGTTAGAGTTAATTTTGGTGAAGGGTATGGGGTCTGTGTCTAGATCCCCGTTTCTGCGTGCGGATGTCCAGTTTCTCCAGTGCCATTTGCTGAAAAGCATAATTTCATTTTAGTGTTTGAATTTACATACAGTCCTTACCCATGGAGCATGGGGAGTTCCAAGACCCCGGTGGATGTCTGAAACCATACTGAGTAGTGAGCCCCGCAAAGACGGGTTTTTTTCTCCTATACATTACATACCCATGATCAAGTTTAATTTATAAATCAAGCATAGTGGGAGCTCAGTGGGTTAAGCCTCTGCCTTCGGCTCAGGTCACGATCTCAGGGTCCTGGGATCAAGCCCCGCGTCAGGCTCTCTGCTCAGCGGGGAGCCTGCTTCCCCCTCTCCCTCTGCCTGCCTCTCTGCCTACTTGTGATCCCTCTCTCTGTCAAATAAATAAATAAAATCTTTAAAAAGGGGGGGGCGCCTGGGTGGCTCAGTGGGTTAAAGCCTCTGCCTTCAGCTCAGGTCGTGATCTCAGGGTCCTGGGATCGAGCCCCGCATCCGGCTCTCTGCTCCGCGGGGAGCCTGCTTCCCCCTCTCCCTCTGCCTGCCTCTCTGCCTACTTGTGATCTCTCTCTCTGTCAAATAAATAAAATCTTAAAAAAAAAAAAAGTAGACACTGAGGTCCCTCCCTTGAGCACCGGCCATCCTCGGCACCTGGCTGGTGCTGAACGGATGCGATGGAGAGAGGCTGTGGGACTCCGAGGTGACATCCGACTAGGCGATCGCTTCCGCGCGGCCCCTCCCCGGAGGCCTGCTCCCGGGGCCCAAGCCCCAGCAGCCACGTGGAGAGGCCTGGTGGACGTGTTGGCCCCCGGGGGGGGGGGGCGGCCCCAGCCGGCACCCGCGTGTGTGTGATGGCCCGGTCCTCGCTGATTCCAGCCACCAGCCTTTGAGCCCGGTCCTGAGCTGACACCGCAGAGGA